>VDFB02162690.1:0-14893 GCA_007258455.2 Sequoia sempervirens
AGATAAACCATAACTATTGTAGTGATGGTGATGAATAGGGTTTCTATTTACTAGTTGACTAGATATAGATAATATCAAGTCATTTGAGTCATCACTTAATCTGTTAGTGTCGTCGGGATGACCATACCCCTTTTACTAGCACTATCAGTTGGTTGAGTGTATGCATCACGGTAATCCTTCACATCATTCTTTGTGTATTACCACATCCTAGTGTTTGCACAATATGTGATGATGAAGTTCAACGATGGAGATTGGAGCATGGAGATTGGTTAACTATTGCTCATGTTCTTTACATCATATTTTGAAGCTTACCTTGACATACGCTTTTAGCAATACATGATGGAGACAAATCAATGGCATAGAACTGATAGAGAAGATATAACAACCATTGCTTAATTGCTTCACATCACTGTTGTGAAGAAAATGGGAGTTATACAATATGCAATGTGTGATTGAGATTAATTTGTGGTCTATGTAGAGGTCCTCAAAGATCAACTACTAACATTACATCACAAGAGTTCAGTTCATTGTGTTTTTGTATTTAACCACTCAACTTATATCTGTGATACTTGATGGGAAGAAGGATAGTGGAGGATGACATAAGTAGGGACAAATGGTGAAATGAGATTTAATTGTGAGTGTTCAGATCACATTTGTACCCCTTCAAGACATGAAGCTTTCAACGATACACTCAAGGGTAGCGATAAATATTTTGGTAGGTCCCCTCTCAAATGTGCGATTGAGTGTTAAGGAGGGAAATTGTTCTATAAGATAGGTGGAAGCTTTCTATTGCATCACATTAATCTTGCATATAACTATTTCCTCTCTTTCCATGCAAATAAAGTTGTACTAGAAAAAGAAATTGTAATGAGGATTCAATGACAGAGACCAATGGATGGGGATCGAATAGTGATTGCAAGTATACTTCTCAATGCAGAAATTGATTTTGATGCCCTAACTAAAAATGTGGTGGGTTAAGTGTGTGTGATGGTTAGAAAAAAAAGCTAGAGATCAATGGTACTAATTTAAAGGAAAATCATCTAACGTTTTTGTTTTAAAGATGACAAGGATAAAGGAAGATTGATATATCATGGTGTGAAAATCTAAGATTGAGAGACCAATTTCAAAGTTGAAGATCCTTAATGGCTATGATAGAATGAATACTAGTTTGGTTTCGTAGTTGACATAGTGCATGAATTTAATTGGTTTACCTACTTCTACAACCGGTTGATTTATGATATGACTTGTGGAGCAGCGGTAGATTGCAAAAGAGATCAAGAATAGAATTA
The DNA here is from genome assembly GCA_007258455.2 of Sequoia sempervirens. Taxonomy (NCBI): domain Eukaryota; kingdom Viridiplantae; phylum Streptophyta; class Pinopsida; order Cupressales; family Cupressaceae; genus Sequoia; species Sequoia sempervirens. The sequence goes on from VDFB02162690.1 coordinate 1,290, forward strand.
GATCGAGTTTACAAGGGTATGTCATTAAATGCATATTAGGTTTAGGGATTTATAGGTTTTCATGTTTTGCAAATTCAATGAATCATAATAGGTGGCTTGTGGCTTAGTGAATGGATTCCTTGCCAACTAATTCATGAGAAGATAGACAATCTAAATTAGGCTAAGTGTGAATATATGAGGTAGGTAGAGTGAGCTCTTGAGGTCAAAAAATAATGCACTAACTGAAAAAGAAAAGTGCAGTAGAGTGTATGTGTGAGCTCTTGATGCAGGAGCATCCTTGGTTGTAAAGCAATCCTATGTCAACTAAAGAAGGTTATTTTCTTGCATTACATTCAAAAGAAATTTTAGTATTTCATTTTGTATTTTATCGTAGTTTCATTACTTAGCTTGTGGAGTAGGATATTACATCTACATATCGACATCTATCACATATCTAGATTTCACATCATTTGCATTTGTGTATGAAAAGTTATTAGTCTTATAATTTCATTATTTTTTTCCAATTAGAGCATTTGGGGTTGACCTGGTCCATATTCCTTAGTGCGAACCTATTCTAGATCATTTGAAGCTTAATGGAACACCATAAAAGAATCTTGGGTTCATTGGGACCTATCCATGATATTTGAAAGTTATTTATTTTCACATGTAGCTATCTTTACATATTTTGAGGGTGAAATTCATACGTGATCATTCATCAGGTTATAGACCCCTATGGCCAATGCAAACCTTTGTTGGAGCTTGAGAAGCATATTTATAAGCATTGTGATTCATTGAAGAGTTAGTGATTAGTTAGTAGTTTAGAAGTAAGATTCCAATTCATTACAATTTTGTACAATCCCTTTGAGGGCATGTAATAAGGCCTATTGGCCAATTGTATTGTGGAATACCCTTGTGGTAGGCTTGTGAGCCTTGGATATTCACCCATGAGGCACATATTGTATGTGAGATTATCAATTCAATAAATTTTCATGTTCACATATTAGTTTCTTATGTTATTTTTTTTGTGTTGACTCATTGCTCCACAATTCAGTTGTTCCTTCTAGGACCCTCCTACCATGACTGCACTAAGTGGTATCAAATCAAGTTTTTGATTCCTGAAGGTATTGCTTGAGGTGAAAAAATCACCAACCTAAGGTAGACTATAGTTGTTTTCAATTGATCACAGATTGTGATGTAGTTCAAACCTTTGTAGCTAGATCATAGAATTAAGCGAGTTGCACCAAATTTGAGGGGAGATATGCCACCAAGGAGAGTGCTTGCTATGGTGAATACATATAGAAGAATGAATGAAATGTTGGAAATGATGTGTGATATGTGAATCCAACTAGATGATTTTGATGAAGACCAAAGAAAAGGAAAAAACCCTAGGAAGAATGATGAAAGTGATGATGAAGCAAAACATGTTGTGAATCAACTTGACTATGCCCTAGGCGAAGAAGAACAGGGTGCTACCACAATAGTGGTTTACACTTTCTGGAAGATCTTGATTTTTGTTGAAATCACATATTTTTAGAAAATATAATGATTTAAGCCTTGAAAAGTTCCATTTAAAGGATTCCAATTGAAGAGGGTTTGATCAAACTACCTTATACCAAGCCCCCTTGGATAGAACCCCACTAGTTTAAACCATACCTATAATAGAGTTTCCTTTACAACTATCAAAATGCTGATAAAAAAACCACTTTTGATTTACCTTTTGGGGGATCAAATGAATTCATTTAAAATTTATTTTTTGTATGTAGTCCTTATTATAAGCTTCCAAAAAAGTATAATTTTAATTAAATTAAAATTTATTATTATATTTATTTTTATTTCTTGTGAATGTAGGTTTTTCACTGAAAATCAAGCTCTATTCTACACATGGAAAATAGAAGATTATAAAAAAATTAAAGTATGAGTGCACTAGATATTTAAGTCTTGATCCAACAAAAACAAATTGAATTTCGATACATACAAAAAAATTTATGTGTTATACAGTCCTATGTTTGAATTGTAATTGATTTGACTTTTGAAACTTGATTCAAGGAAAAAATGTTCAATAAAATAATATGAAACCAATTGGAAGCACTAGATATCGTAGTTACAAATCTAAATTCAAAAAAAAACAAATATCTTCATGGAAAAAAAATTATGCATTATACGGTCAGCGTCACTCCTTAAAAATGGTGTTTATTGAAATACACTAATTTTTGAAGGGGATGGAAAAAGAAGTACAATCTAGTTCTAGAAAATTTGAAAAAAATATATTAAGAATCTATAGACAAAATGTCACAAATCACTAGTTTGCATCATCTTCAAATTCCACACAGTTTAGCCGCTATAGGTGTCCGAAAGTGAAGATTTAGTTAGAAAAAAATAGTTAAGTGTCTAGTTTGGCAAAAAATTGTAAACCAATATTATGGGATCACCCAAGAATCATATCAGATCACAGTATTGAAAGCAATCTCAAAGATTAAGAAAAGAAATAGAGTTGAAATTTAAAATTATGTGAGAAATTTGAATCCTAAAGAATTGATTGATTCGATCAATGAAATTCTAAGAATACTTTGAATACGAAGAAATTGAAGATCTTGAAAGAGTTAGATTTGTGACAGCTAAATTGAAAGGCCATGCTACATTATGGAGGAAAGAATTTCAATTGGATCGAAATAGAAGAGGCAAAGAGAAAATCATAAAATGGCATAGAATGGTGATAAAGTTGAAAAATAAATTCATACCAATTGAATATGAACTTGAATTGCTGAAGAGATTGCAAAAGCTAAGACAAAAAGAAAGATATGTGGAGTATACTAATGAATTATACAAGCTGATAATTAGAACCAATCATAGTGAAAAAATCAAAGAAAAGGTTGCAAGATTTATCAATGGACCGAGAACAAATATTCAAGAAGAATTAATCCTAGAAAAGATGACATGAGTTGAGGAAGCATATTAGTTTGCATTAAAAGTTGAAGAGAAGCTGAACAAGAAATTTGAACAAAGATAGAGAAGTACAAGAGGAAGATTCTAGAAGAGTGTATCCCAATTCAGAGAAAGAAGACCATATGTAGATCAAAAAAATATGTGAATCCCTACCGGAGTGAAGAAAATGATGCTAATTCATATCGTAGGGTAGAGAAGATATAAATTTATACCATAGTCATAGAGGAGGTCATAATTCTTACCATAATGAAGGATACTAGAGAGATGAAGGAAGATCTAAGAGAAGACAAATTAGAGGAACTTGTTTCAAGTGTGGGGATGCAAGACATAGAGCATTTGAGTGTCATCAAATAATTACCAAAAGGAAACCTGAGCATACAAGAAGAGTAACTTATATGGATGAAGAACCTATTGGATCCCCTAATTCAGTTGGGAAACCTAACAAAGGTGAATCATTGGTGATGAGGAGAGCTTTGATGCATGACAAAGTAATTGAGGAACCAACACAAAGGAAAATTATATTCAGAGGGTGAATGTAGGATCATGGGGATCCAAAAAGTGGTGATATGACTAAAAAGTGGCTACAACTTTTTTTTTATCTAAATTTGATGAAACAAAAAGGGTTTATTGAGAAAATTGTCAGCTTTCTAGAAATATAAAATATGCCTTATTTGGAATTAAATAGATATTTATTATTTATTTTATACATACATTCTAACTAAAGTCCTGATTGATAGGCTCATTGAAAAACATCTATAATTCTTAAATGATTTCACATTTTTTAATCCAAAAGAGAAACACATTCTATGCTTCCCATACTATAGGATAAAAATAGGAAAAATGAATTTCATAATTTTTTTACCATGTTCTGGTGGTCAGACAAACAAGTTTTAATATTTTTAAAAAGTTTTAATAAAAAAATCATAACTAATTATTTACTTGGAAAAAAATTACAAAAAAAAATGTGGCACATTTGGGCATGTGTCCTCTACTTATATTGAAAGTTTCAAATAAATATATTATTTTTTTCTTGTACTTAGGTTGGTCAGACATACACCTACTTTTCATTTTTTCTTGAAAATTTAGTACTAATGAATTGAAATTTCAAATTTTTACCAAATAGATTTACTTTTTTCCAAAAAAGGAATAGTATCTTAGAAACTCAATTTAATTTTCTACAAATTTGGTTGTTACATATTTTTCAAATTATGTTAATAACTCATTCAAATTTTTATGTCAAGTTTCCTAACTCTATTTTTCTGAATTTCATTGCCACTTAAGGTCCTAGCTTGGACCCCCATGATACTACACTTAACCTAGAACTAGATGTAAGTCCAAAGGAAGGGTATATAAATTTATCATTGATGGTGGTAGTAATGATAATATAGTTTCAGAGGAGATGGTAACCAATTTGAATTTGGAGAGATTGAAACATCCAAACCCTTATAGGATAGCATGGATTCAAGATGATCATAAGATATTGGTGAATGAAGAATGTTTGGTGAAATTTCATATTGTATCATATAGGGATGAAGTATTGTGTGATATTATACCTCTAGATGCATGCCATTTACTGTTAGGAATACCATGGAAATATGATAAGAAATCAATTCATGATGGAAGAAGGAATACTTACACTGTAGCATCAAATGGAAAGAGAATCAAGTTGATACCTTTGGAAGAAGAGAAAAAGACTGAGGTTTGTGGAACTGCCATACTATGTTTGGTAGATGGAAGAAAATTTATGGATGGATTAATGCATGAGAACATGTGTTTTGCATTAATTCCAAGGATAGGTGGTAAACTAGAGGTAGAGAACCCTAACACAAAGAGTAAAGAAGTAGAAAAACTTCTTACAAAGTATGAAGATATCATGTTAGAGAATGTACCAGAGGGATTACCCCTAATCCAGAGTATTAGTAATCATATAGATCTTATACTGGGAGAAATCTTTCCAAACAAGGAAACGCATATAATGACATCTACAGATAATGTAGAGTTGAACTGAAAAATATAAAAGTTGTTAAGGAAAGGATTGATCAGAGAAAGTTTGAGCCCATGTGTGGTACTTGTTGCACTTGCACTAAATAAAGTTGAGGAGTGGAGAATTTGTATAGATTCAAGAGAAACTAATAGAATCACTATCAAGTATATATTTACATTTCCAAGGATGGTTGGCATTATGGACTATTTGAGTGGAGAAAATTATTTCACAAATATTGAACTAAAGAGTGGATATCATTAGATTAGAATCAGAGAGATGAATGGAAGAATACATTTAAGACTAATGAAGGATTGTATGAGTGGTTAGTAATGCATTTTGGATTGAGCAATGCACTGAGAACTTTCATGAGGTTGATGAATGAGGTATTGAAGAAATTCTTAGGTAAGTTTTTCATTGTTTATTTGGATGATATTCTAATTTTCAGTAAGACTAGAGAAGAGCATTTCTAGCACATCTGACAAGTATTATAGAAGTTGAGAGAAGAGAAGTTGTTGATTAATGTTATAAGTGTAGTTTAATAAATACAAAGTTATATATTTAGGATTCTTTTTTTGAAGGATTGAAGATGGACCATGAGAAAGTGAAAGAAATTCTATATTGGAATAAACCAATAAACATTGGAGAAGTAAGATCATTCCATGGATTGCCTAGTTTCTACTAAAATTTTATCAAAGGTTTTAGTAGAATTTGTAACCCTATGATAGAGACAATGAGAGGAGACAAGAAGGATTTCAAGTGGACATTTGGAGCACAAAGAAGTTTTGAATTGTTGAAGAAAAAGGTGACAAAGCAGCCAATGTTAGCATTGCTATATTTTAACATATTATTTCAAGTGGATTGTGATGCAAGTGGAAATGCAATTAGAGCAATGTTAAGTCAAGAAGGAAGACCTATATCTTATTTTAGTGAGAATTTGAATGATGCCAAAAGAAGATATTTAGTTTATGACTAGGAATTTTATGCCATTATTCAAGATTTGAAGACATGGAGAGAAAATTTGTTACATAAGGAGTTTGTGTTGTATACGGATCATCAAGCTTTGTAGTATTTGAACAATCAAGGAAAGTTGAATCAAAGACATATGAGATGGGTTGAGTTCTTGTAGAGTTATACATTTTTGTTGAAGCATGGGGGTGGTAAGTCAAAAAAAGTTGTGGATGCATTGAGTAGAAGAAGGAATTTGTTGATAGAAATGAGAGTGGAAGTATTAGGATTTAAGAAATTGGAGCATATGTATGAAAATGACATAGATTTTTGTGAATATTGGAGAACATGTAAGGAATCGGTAGTTATAGATTGAAGTCATTGGTTTGATTATTCAATTGAAGAGGCTATGTTGTTCAAAGGAAATTAGATGTGTATACCAAGGAGTTCAATGAGGGAGAACTTGATCAAAGAGAAACATAGTGGAGGTTTAGAAAGACATTTTGGAGTATATAAGAGAGCAGCATTGGTGAGTGAACATTATTTTTGGCCATAGATATATAAGGATGTAATTAAGTTTTTCAAAGTTGTAGGATTTGTCAAGTTGCAAAAGGGAGTAGTTAGAATACTAGATTGTATAAACTTTTGATAGTACTAGAGAGACCTTGCAAAGATATATGGATGTATTTTGTATTAGGATTTCCAAGAATACAAAGAGGATATGATTCAATAATGGTAGTAGTGAACATATTTTCTAAAATGGCACATTTTATTCCTTGTAAGAAGACTAATGATGCTATGCATATTGCTTACTTATTTTTCAAAGAGCTTGTGAGATTGCATGGATTACGTAAGAGTGTAGTTTTAGACAGAGAAACAAAGTTCATTGGATACTTTTGGAAGACATTGTGGAAGAAGATGAAGACATCTTTGAAGTTCAGTTCAACCTATCACCCATAGACAAATAGACAAACATAGCTAGTAAATAGAAGTTTAGGTAGCTTGTTAAGATGTTTGGTTGGATATAAGGTAGGAAATTGGTATATGTTTTTACCATAGGAAGAGTTTGTATACAATAATTTAGTGAACTAGAGTACAGGGAAGACACTATTTCAGATTATTACTGAAACACATCTTAGAGGAGTTTCAGAGTTAGGAGACATTAGTATGGAGACTAAAATTAGTGTAGAGGTAGAGGAATTTGTAGATTTCATGGAGACATTACATAATCAGGTCTAGAATCATTTGGAGGACATGAAAAATAAATATAAAGAGAAGGAAGATGAGCACTAGAGACATAAGAAATTTTCTATTGGAGATGAAGTGATGATATATCTGAGAAAGGAGAGATTTCCAGTTGGTACATACAATAAGTTGAAGATGACGAAGTTTGATTCTAGAAATGAATATGAAGTAGAGTTACCAAAGACATTAGGTATATCACCTATTTTCACTATTGCAGACATCTATGAGTTTCATGAAGGATGGTACAAAGAATATCTTATGAAGTGGAAAGGAAAGCTAGTGGAGGATTCATCGTGGATTTCTCAAGCTGAGGTGGACCATCTTGGTCTTCCTCTTAGTCCTAGAAAGTGAGGGACTAACTTTTCTTCCAACCTCAAGTGTTTGATGCAGGAAAATCCTTAGTTGTAAAGCAATCCCATGTCAATTGAAAATAGTTATTTTTGTGAATTGCATTAAGAAGTAGTTTTAATATTTCATTTTTCACTCTATGATAGTTTCATTTACTATCTCTTAGAGAAACATATTGCATCTACACATCGACATATATCACATATCCATATTTCATATAATTTTCATTTGTCTATCGAAAGATATCACTCTCAAAATTTCACTATGTTTAGCAGTCATAGCATTTTGGGCTAACTTGGTCTAGATTCCTTAGTGGAGACCTATTCGAGATCATGTGAAGCTTAATGGGACATCGTACAATTATCTTGGGTTCATTAGGACCTATCCAAGAGATTCACAAGTTTTTTCTTTTTGTGTGGAGTTCCTTTACATATTTTAAGGCAAACATTCATACATGATCATTCATCGAGTTATAGACCCTTGTGGCTGATGTGGACCTTTTTTGGATCTTTAGAAGCATATTTATAAGCATTATGATTTATTGTAGATTCAATGATCAGTTAGGAGCTTAGAAGTGAGATTCAAGTTCATTAAATTTTTCACACAATCCCTTTGGGGGCATGTAATAAGGCCTATTGGCCAGTTGTATTTTGGAATGGCCTTATGGCAGGTCTGTGAGCCTTGGATATTCATCCATGAGCCATGTATTGCATGTTAGATTATTAATTTGTTAAAGTTTCATGTTTGCATATCAATTTCTTGTGTTATTTTTGTTACGTTGACTTAGTGTTGCATGATCCAGGCTGTCTTTTGGAACCCTCCTATCATGACTACATCTACTCTTGAGGTGGAAAAAAATGCATTACCAGAAAAAGAAAAATGTAGCAGAGTGTAAGTGTGATCTCTTGAGGAAGACAATGAATGCACTAATAGAAAAATGAAAAGGTGCAGAGAGGTGTGTGTGTGACTCAGTAGAACCCAAACAAAAATTAGAGATATTTGTGAGGTTGAACATTCAAGTTGCAAAACAATGAGAGTTATAGAATAAAGAGACATTTTGGGTAGATAATTATGTTACAGAGACAACACCAAAGAATTGAGTAGTTATAAATAGGATTGCAACATTGAACTATGTTCAATAGAACAAATTGTAATTTTTTTTATTGTAAATATGGTTGGTGGGTTCCATCAGATAACTAAGTAGGTGTTCAGTGTAGGGAGTTGGTGCTTCTTTGGAGTGGGTGATCCTAAAACCAAGGAATTGGTGTCTCCTTAGGGTTGTTTCCCTTAAAAATTGTACTCAAAATATATTCTTTGTGAGGTTGAATTATAATAGTAGATCCTAGTAGCTATTCTCACTGTGGTTTTCCCATCTTGGGTTTTCCACATATATCTTATGTTATTTGGAATTGTGTATGTGTGCTTATTTCTCTACTTGGTTAATCTATCTACATAATGTACTAAGGGCCAAATTTTTAATGATATACTAATTCACCCCCCTCTCAATATATTCTTGTGTTTCAACAATTGGTATTAGAGCTAGGTTCCCTAGGAGAAGCTTAATTAGCTCGAGTATATCTTAGACAAGTGAATACAATGGCTAGTCAAGAGGGTTCAACTACAAACAAGGCACTTCAGTTTGATGAGTAAGATTATGCTTTCTAGAGCATTGTTATGGAGAAATATTTTGAATCCTTAGGGTTTGATGTGTTGATGTCTATTAAGAATGGATATACACCTTCAACTACTTCTCCTACTAATGTTTTGGGAAATAAATACTATGAGAACAATGCAAAGGAAAAGCATGCTATTCTCTATAGTTTGTCTAGCTTAGTGTTTGTCAAAGTGATGCACTTAAATACTGCACATGATGTTTGGAATAATGTGAAAGACATCTAAGAATGAGATGATAAAGTAAAGTTGGAAAAGCTACAAATTATCATAGCCAAGTTTGAAGGTTTGAGGTTGAGTGAAGAAGAAAAGATTGTGGATTATCTTCTGAAGGTTGATGAAATAGTAAACTCGATCAGACAGTTCAGAGAAGAAATGAAAGACACAATAATTGTTCAAAAGGTTTTAAGGTCTATTCCACCCAAGTATGACTCCAATATATTTGCAATAGAGGAAGCAAGAGAACTAGATGAACTTACTCTTGATGAAATGCATGGCATATTCACCGCATTTGAAATGAGAATGGGAAATGCAAAGTCATCCAAAAGAGAATATTCTCTTAATGTTGCTGACAAGGAGAAGTTTGAAGTCTCCAGGAAGGATAAGGAAGAATCCTCCACATTTAAACATGAAGAGACTGATGAGGAAGAATCAAACTTTATTAGAAGATTAACAAGAGGCTTTGGAAAGTATAGAGGTAAGTTACCCTTCAAGTGTTTTAACTATGGTAAAGTAGTTCATTTTGCTGCTAAATTTCCTTACAATAAGAAGGATAATGTTGAACAAGTAGTATATAGTAAAAAGAAGAAACCCTAATTCCATAAGAAGAAAGGTTTTATGAAGAAGGGTATGTATGTTCAAGAGGAGAGTAATAAATCTGATGCTAGTGATAGTTCATATCATGAACAAGATTATGCCTTTTTGATGGAAGAAAAAAAAATATTTTCATGGAAAATGTTTTTGAAGATCATAAGGATGGAAAGGTTGATGGTCTTGGTGAAGAAGGTGAAGAAGAAGGAGAAGTTGAATTTGAAGGAGAGCATGTTTGTGCCTTAGAAGAGACTGATAACCTAAGAGAGGATATTGATAATCTAAGAAAGGAGAATAAGAATCAAGAGAAGCTTACACAAAAGGAGATTGAAAAGATAACAAAAAATCTTGAAGAATCTAATAAGATGGTGGTGAGCTTGAAGATACAAGTACAGGAAGCCAAGAGAATTGAATAATTTTTCAAGTCTAAGTTACTTTAGTTCAAAGTTGAAAAATTCACGAAGCTAGAGGTAGAAATAGTTGCCACAATAAAAGATTTGGAAAAGGATAGAGAACATTTAGAAAAAGGCTTGAAGTTAAAAGGAGGATCGAATATTCTTGATGAGTTAATAAACACACAAAATCCTTCAAAGAAAGAGAAATTTGGTTTGGGTTTAGAGAAAGGGAAGAGTACTTTTTCCAATACTACAAAACTTTATGAGAGATTTAGCATAGAAGAAAAGTATGGTATAGATGGTGAGAAAGCTTTCAAGGAGAATACCTCTAGAGATGAGAAGAGAATAGTTGAGATGAAGAATGTTGAGGAAGAAAAGAAGCTTGCTACAGATAAGGACATTCAATCATTTCCTTATCATTAGAATAAGAGTTAGAAAATAAGAAAAACTGATGCTAAAGGAATCACAAGGGTGAGATATTTGAAGAAGCCAAGAAAAAGAAGACTCCCTCATCTTAGTCAACTATGACCAAGTACTCTTCATACTTCTATGGGTACTATTATACTTGTAATAAATTTGTTCATAGGGCTAGAGATTATAGAGTTGTTCCTAAAAGGAGTACAAATTTCTTAAGAACTAATCGATTTGTTCCTTTAGTAGATATGAATGTAATGTGTTACAATTGTAACAATTGTGGTCATATAGATAAGAATTGTAGAAAAAAAATTATAAGACCAAATATATAGAATGAGAAAAAGAAAAACACACCTCCTAAAGTGAACAAAGAGTCTAGAGTTCCTAAAAGGAAGGAAGAAGAGGTAGAGAATAAATACAAAAAGGTGTGGAAAGAAAAAGAATAGATGCCCACTCAAAAAATGATTGGAAAAATGACACTTCATACAAAAAAGAAAAATATGTGGGTAATAGATAGTGTCCCTCTAAGCATATGACTGGTGACAAGAGAAAATTCATCCAAATTATGAAAAGTAATGAAGGATTAGTCAGTTTAGGTGACAACACTATTGGATGTTGTGGTTGTGTTGCTGATATGTGGTTGTCATTGATGTCAACACTATTAGCATTAATGCATTAGAAGCTATATATGTCAAGGATATTGAGAAAATTGTAACGAAATGAGTTGCAGGTTGTGTGTGGTGAAGTAAAGTTTAGTTTGTCGATGAGTTCAGTACATTGACGATTAGAGCTTTTGGACTAAAGGGTTTCTTGTTGAGTATATTTAGTTTATCCATGTTGAGAATTAGAGATCCGCATGAACATTTGGTCGAGTTATGAAGATTTGTATTTTGATAGTTTTTTTGTTACTTTAGCTTGTGTTCCTAAATGAAGATTATGTGATTCCAGTTAGTTAATTTGTTGTGGATGCTTCTCTAGTGCTTCAAGTTGTTTGTGGATGTTTCTAGATCATGCTCTATCTTTTTTCCACATCCGCATTGATCGTTGTTCTCACAATATGAGATTTTCTCTTGCATGTTCATGTTTTTCATGTCTATGGTTGACTAAGTAATTGTATCGTGTTGTGGATCTTTGAGGAGTAATTAATTAGAGTGTTTTCATGTTGGAGATATTATTTTGATTCTTCACTATGTTGTGACCAACCTTGGTTGATTCACATTAATAATTGTTAGTGATTTTTGGCCGACAGTTTATATTCATTTTATTATTTTGTTGAAGCCAACATGTAGCGATGTAATTTCTTGTTGCAGATATATATAAGTGATTGTTTATTTGATTTGAAGTATGGTAGTGGATTCCAAGTGTGTGCGTGCATGAATAATGTTCTAAATCATTCGGCTGCGGTGAGCGAGTGCGGAAGAAGAGGAAGAAGCGGCCTAAAAGGAATTTAGAACGGCAGGCGGATATCTTTAGCTTTTGGGTGGCGCGATGAAGCGAAGCCTAAATCCCTGTGAAGTAAATCAAAGAGCTTTGAGAAATCATTTTTGGGGAAGAAGCCTGGCGGTAATGCAAGCAGGATTAGGGAGGTGGCCAAACGTATCTCATTTTATTCCTGGTGGTAATTTTAAGAGGAATTCAGACTAAACTCCCCAAATGGCCTTGGGTGAGGGCCGTGCGCATTGTGCTTTTATAAGCATCGACAGGCTGGAAAGTAGTTAAATGGATCGGAAGGCGTAAAGAAGCGGCAGCGGAATTTTGTATAAACTGATTCACCCCCCTCTTAGTTGTCTACCCTTGTGTTTCCAACAATTGGTATTAGAGCAGGTTCCTTGGAAGAAGTTTAACAACTTGAGGTGATCTACGATGGCAACTTATAGGAAGGATAGTCCAAGATTTGATGGAACAAATTATTCTTTGTGGAATACTCAAATGGAGTGCCATTTGAGATGAATTAGTGAACCCTACTGGAGTATTACAAGTAACAGGTATGTTATTCCATAGAATGGTCCTACTACTATTGGTGAGATTAGGGATGTTGAGAATAATATCAGGGCTAAGGAGGCATTGTTGAGTGCTTTTACTGATATTGAGATGACAAATGTGATGGATCTGAAAATTGCTTATGAGATCTGGAAAAAGTTAGAAAATTTGTATGAAGGTGATGCTAATGTGAATATTGCTAAGTTGTAGAGTCTAAAAGGGAAATATGAAATGTTGAGAATGGGTGATGATGAGAACATTACTACTTTCATGCAAAGAGTGAATGAACTTGTGTGTGGAATTAGATGTGCTGGTGGACAATTGGACGAATAAGAGATTATTGCTAAAGTGCTTAGATCTTTTCCTACTTCTTACAATATCAAAGCTAGTGCTATTGAAGAGCTTCAGACTGTAACAAATGTAACAAGAGACATGTTGATAGGTAAGCTTACTACTTTTGAGTTGAGTGAATTTGGTGATGCCCTTCCTAAAGTAGAATCTGCATTCAAGGCTACTACTTTTGGAAGAGATAAACAAATATATGATCTGGGTGAAAGTTCATCAAGAAAAACATTCAAGTATGATGAAGAAATAAGATAGATTGAAGAAGAAGAAAGAGAGCTAGAAGAGTTGGAAGCACTTATTGTCAAAAGAATACTGAGAGGAAAAGGTGAGTATGAAGGAAAGTTTCCTCTTAAATGTTTTTTTTGCAATAAGATAGGTCATTTTGCATCAAGGTGTCCGAAAAGAGATTCTAAATCAAGACATAACAAGCCTAAATTTCAAAAGAAGTGCTATTATGTTGCTGATGAAGGAGTGATAGATGATGAATTTGATAAAGGAAATGGAAGTGAGGAAAAATGGGTATTTATTGCTATCAAGGAAAATAA
>VDFB02162692.1:0-34746 GCA_007258455.2 Sequoia sempervirens
AAGTAGGGTGCACTCATCCCATTCTGTCATAAATCACGTTAGAATCACTTAGACAACACACTCTAAACTTTGAGACAACACACTCTAAACTTTGACTTGGTTAGATGGTTAATGTAAGATCACACTAATAGGGAGATTCTGATAGAAAAACTCCGATTGCTTAAATGGTTCATCTCAAATCACACTAATAGATAAAATCTACTAGGTGAGGGATATAGTTGGCATGTCGAAACAAATGATAATATCTATCGCATGAATGGAAACTTCTGCGAAGAAGATAATATAATTATAAATGAACCACTAAACAAGTCAAAACTTAGAGCCTGAAATTTTGACTTAAAACAACACTCTAAAACTTTGAAAGTTGGCATATCGAAACAAATGGTAATGTCTATCGCATGAATGAAAACTTTTGCAAAGAAGAAGATAATACAATTATAAATGAACCACTAAACAAGTCAAAACAAATGGTAATGTCTATCGCATGAATGAAAACTTCTGCAAAGAAGAAGATAATACAATTATAAATGAACCACTAAACAAGTCAAAAATTAGAGCCTGAAATTTTGACTTAAAACAACACACTCTAAAACTTTGAAAGTTGGCATATCGAAACATAGAGATCCGTAATTACTAGTTCATTATTTGAATTTTCATTTCAGAAAAGAAGAAAAAATAGTGTAATTTTAGATGAACCACCTAAATAAATCTAAATAAATCTATGATCCAAATGTAATAAATCAAAGTTGTACGAAACAAAAAAAAAAATGGCAACTATATTCGTATTAAGACATATAATTACAGATTCAATTCAAATGTGGCTAACTACAATGATAGTAAGACAGATATACTTACAGATTCAATTCTTACAAGAGAGATTCCGATCTCTTGTCTCCGTAAAGGACCCTGCACCAGATCCTCATCATCGCCTTCAATCAGCTGTCCGTGTTCATTGGAAAATCTTGGCTTCTTCTTCTCCAGATTGAATGGCTTGTAGTCCTCCTCCTCACCCTGAGATTTCCCCCTTCCGAATGGGAACCGCTTCACATGAGCTCCTTCTATAAGCGTAATGAGCTTCTCCCTCTGTTCTCTGCCGAAGCTGGCAAATGCCCCCTGCTCCTGCTTGCTAAAAAGCCTCTGAATGCGTCCTCTTTCAGTCTGATTTCAAAACCTTAAAAATCAGGTAAATCATAATATATATGGAATTGCAAAAGCAACATGCGAAAAAATACTTGCAGTCCAGAACACAGATGGCTGGAAAGTACAAGTATGCTTACATTGAAGGCAGCTTCAAGAGTCTCTGGTCTGAAAGCCGCCAAGGCAGAGGGTGGGTTTTGCCCACCTCCAATGTAAAAGGACTGCTCAAAATCCAAACATAAAAACCCCACAACAACATGAATACCAGCAATACAAAGGGCACAGTGACAAAATCTTTTATATTGAAAACATTATGCAGACAAACCTCATGGTGTCGATTTGGGTAAGGGTTTTCACTGTAGAGCAGATTAACGGCGACAAGGCGTTGGCTCTGCTCTGTATTAATCACATAGAAAACGGCGCCCGCTGGAATGAAGTAAACGCTCCCCTTTTCCAACTTCTCTTCCCTGGAGTTCTGCCCATGTACAAATCCGACTGTTGCTTTTCCTGTAAACAGCGGATTCTAAAACTTATAACTTTGAAACAAAAATAATATGGATCAAACATCTGAACTGTTCCAATCTGAAATCATCTAGTTCTGAATCATGATTGCATACCTTGCTTGATAAAAAACAGATGGTCTGCGCTGCTGGCGTGAGGAAGCATGAAAGAGTTGGGTTCAATGTGGAAGCAATTCACTTCATAACGCCGGAGATCTCTTGCCAGAATCCGGCTATCTCTGAAGATGGGAACCGCGCGTACTTCGCCTCGATCAGTCCCCAGTCTCCTCTCATGCTCTTCCTTCTTGTAAATGTAGGGATTTCTCCTTCCTTCACCTCTTCCCCCTCCTTCACCTCTTCCCCTTCCCCCTCCTTCACCTCTTCCCCTGTTTTCGATCTCATTGCACCGGATTGAACTCTCAAAGCACAGAAACACAAGAACCAGACACGCCAAAGACATCTTACCGAACGCCATGACTATCAACAGCTGCATTCAACAAATTTCATCACAGTCAGTCAAGAATCTTAAACATGCATTTCTTGTACTTGTCTAAAACTACGATTTACATACCTCAATTCATAAACAGTAGTGTGGTGTCAGCCTGGTTTGAGAGGGGTAGGGAGGCAGTTTATATAGTGAAAAGGTGAGGGTGAAGGTGAAGGTAAGGAGGCCACGTATTTGCAGATGGGTGAGAAGGAAACAATGGTGGTGTGTAGGCCATGAATGGAGCTGTATACGTTGAGGGTTGGTATGAAGACATATGTGAATAAGGATGAATCTCATGCAGAGATGCTTTGGCACGTGAGAACCGAAACCGCGCGTATCTGATCTGAGACGACAAACACATTACCCCATGGTTCGTAATTTTGTGCATGGGATTAGATGTAAATTTGTTTGAAGCATTTGGTTGAACATGTTGTGAGTGGAGTCCATGGATGTTTATCCCTGAAGCATTTTACCAAATGGTTGACATGTGTTTTCAATGCATTGTCTCTTATACAAATAAGTTGGTTGCAGGGAGTACGCTTCCATCCTGAAGTCCTTGAAGGGTAACAATTGTAACATTATTTGGTAATGTGTTAAAAAGCTTGAAGAACACCTTCATAGTATGTAGGTGAATTTGAAATCTTCTAATGCACAAAAAAAACTATTTTAGATTATGATATTGCTATCAGGATTCAACCGTGTAGTTTGACTCGAAACTACACGGTTGAATCCGGATAGCAATATCATAATTTGACATGCTGTGAAAAAATACCTCCTACTTAACTATTTTAGATGTTCATATGTATAAAAATTTGGTATTCTTTATTTATCATATGGGCACCATCATATGAGTTTAATCTAATTAGGTTAAGCTTTAAAAAAAATCTTTGCAATGATTGATTCTTTTATATTAAGAGGTTTGAATGTTAGCTATATTCTTAGATCATTTAACTAAATATTTCGATATGTCATTTAATATTGTGTTTTTATTTTTTAAATTTTTTTAAAACTTGAAATATTATCAAGTATAGATCTTAACAATTGAAGATTTTTCACAACATCAAATATTGAATAGCCACCCAAACCACTAAATAATAAGAGATTATATAGTATAACCAACATACTTTGTATCCACTTTCAATTTATCCTAATAAATTTATTTTGTAAATCAAATATCCATTGTGTTCCATGAGACCAAAAGATAGCTTAGATACATTGGCCGACTTCCCACATTTCATATAAATTGCTATCAAGTCAATGATAATGATGATCTATGGGTATAGAATCAAATTTTAATTGTGTTCCAACCTATTCATATAGTCACATGTTGCAAGAATACTAACATAGGTTATAGGCTATAGTTTTATAAGCTATTCATGTATTTTCTTCAGTGGTTTTTAATAATTATCTATATCTTTTTTTAAAGCTCCCATTTTTTATAGGTTGTGGGACTGCCTAACAAAGATTATGCAGTCTAAATTTGCACCTACCAAATATATTTATTTGAAAGTTTTAAAACCCCCATTTAATAAATTCATTTTGTATATATTGCACTCATTGTATTCTATGAGATGAAATCTTTTTTTGTTTTTTGTTTTTGTTTTGAGACTTTCTTTTTATAGTTCATGCCTTTGTTAACACTTTTACATTCCACATACATATTTTACAAAAATATTTTTTTAAACTCTTTGATGAACTCCCATACCTTTCGCCAAGTATCCATTTTCAACAAATCTAGTTTGTAAATATATTGTAACCATATTTCTTAGGTTATTTTTTCTATGAATCCAAAATCTATAAATATTTGTATTAAATAGAGCACAAAACTATCATGAAATTGTTGGCAATAATCATGGGATGTTGGAAAATAGAAATAGCCTAGGTTGGGTCCATTTTGTTTTCATGTGGTTGGAAAATATGTTTGCCTTGCAAGGATACACATGTCTTCTATATGCTACAATAATCATATTATATGAGATGTTCTCTTCCTCTTTCATATAGTCAAATGTTATATAGATATTCATCAAATTTCTACACTTATATATATATGTAAATGGAACTTATTAAATTTAACACATAGCAATGAAAAATAGTGCAAGTGTAGAGGATGCTACCAAGGGTCGTGTAGTTTAGCTTTACATTTGTGAACCACATTTGCTAAAAAGTTTCTATTATCTATTCAACAAATCCACATTGTGTATTTCCTTCACATCCATGAGGCTGTGCAAGTAAAAGACAACATAAGGAATGGAATTTTTAGGGAAAAAACCAACTTATATATATATATATATATATATATATATATTCCATAGAGTTCTTCTTTGCATTTTAAAACATATTTGACATGTTACCTCTTGAATGTGTGGGAGGTAGAGTTTGACCAACAATTTGTAAATGTGTAAACGTGTTGTAGGGATACAAAACTCCACATTTAAAACATAATTTGAACTTTTCCTTTCTTTTATACAAGGTGCAAAACCTTTTACACATTTTTCAAGTGTGCAAGCTTGTTGCGGGAGTCTACAATTCCGTTTTTGAATATTAATTTCCCCATTTCTTTTATACATGATAGAAAGAAAACTTTATGTGCACTTTACACTTTTTTGTAAATGTGCAAGCAACGTCCACATCTCCACTTTTATAAGATTAATGGAATTTTTAGTTGAAAATGCAAAATTTTGATATGTGCATATGATCTTTGACTTTTCCACATTTAAATATTGTGGAAAAGTTTCAAGTTTAAAATATAATTTCATATTTATGATAAAAATTTCTTTTTTTCAATAGTTTGTTTCAATAAGTGAAAATATTGAACACTTATAAATCATGAATATACATGGTGTTGATGTAAAAAAAACTCTTTTTAAAGAAATTTAATATATTCACTAGTTTGAACCTTCCTTATATTCACAACTCATGAATGTACTAATTGACTTCTAGGTATTTGCTAACAACTACATGTGGAAATCAATTATAGACACTTACTAAAAATTGTGAATCCACATTTAAGTCTAATTAGATGATTAATTGGTCATGCAACTCAAATTTTAACAAATTTAATAAAAACACTTTTGAAAATTAACTCATGACCACATGACAATTATAAAGTGTAAAACATGATTATTGAAAGGCGAATTATAAACTACATTTAAATTTAATAGTTTTTCTCATTTATGCATTATCTAGATTTAATTTAGCACGAATAAGTTAAAGTATTACCCTAAATCAATTATCAAGCCTTTTGGGAAGCATATATACTACACAACTTTGTAACCACTTGCCGAACTTTTAAATAACCATAAATTAAACTACAATCATACTTGAAACTATCCATTACTAATATTTTTGTACCTTGAGAGGGTCCTTTAAAACATATTGTCAAACCTTCTTAAGAACCTTCTAAATTCATGTTCAATTATGAACTTGAGGGAGAATAAAGATGTTGAAATGTACCTCAAGATGGTATACTTATCAAACTACATTGAAAACATGCATTTATACTACTATATTTAATTATTTCCATATATATTATCACTTGCAACTACAACCAATATTTGATAACTTTTGGCTTAATAAATAATTTGACACTTCAAAATGATCAAGGAACATTTGTGACCAAGACTCATTGATATAAACATCCATTTTTTTGACTCAAATGTGACAAAATGGAGTAGAACATTTCACATGAAAATTTAAAAACTCGACATGAAATTCATAGCAATGACTTAATGACATTCATAGCAATGAATTAATGACACATGTCATTTAAAGATAAAACATGTGGATAGTTTAGGTTGTAGATAATTGAATGTACATTGTAAATGGATTTGCATGTTTCATCCTATTATTATTTTAGAAATTATTCTAATAATGTATTAAATTATCAAGTGTAACCAAATTAAATTAAATGTTAATAAGATTTCTTATAGCTAAATATATTTTCTCTCACAATCTTGCATAGATGTTATTGAAAAAAATTAGAGGTTCAAATTTAAAGGTATATAGCAATGCTATTGAATTAAAAATAGCTAATATATAATTATTTTAAGTGTTTTGTAGGCTATGAGGAGGTGAATGTAAATGGGTTTAGCTAGGGTCCAATAAATATATAATTGTTGATAAGGTTAATCCAATGACTCTAGAGTTTATGCTTCTTTTATTTTGAACCTAAAGTAAAATTCCCCACCATTGGCTATTGAATGCTAAGTTGACATTGTTGGGGCTCACTTCAAGTGATTCACATTACCCTTGAAGACTATGTGTTATTTTATTAATAGTATGGGCCTCATAGTATTAAAATAAATGCACATGTTTTATTGATCCCACACTATCAAATAAAACCATATCAACATCTTGTAGGGCTCATAGGAGAAAATAAAGATCGTTAGAGTAGGAGATAACACCATTATCTAAAAAAGATGAAATGTCAACTTGTGGATGCCACAATAATTTTATTTTAATTTAAATGATTAGAATATTATTTGTTCCCTACATAATGATTTAAGAATCCATGAATGTAATGTAATTACTTGTGCATTTTAATATTTCCATGGCTAAAAAGAGTGAATTTATATTTAGAATCTACTATAGGTGTATAGGTAGTTTATATTTAAGTATGGTCAATGTGTGTTTCTCACTTTAGTAGTATTTTCTATAAGCCTATGTGTTTAATTATATTATTATTTTAATATTCCAATATTCTTTTATTATTTGAAAGCGAAGATAGTTAATTGCTAGATTGGGACTTGAATACATAACTATACTATTGATAAGGTTAATTCAATAACTACCAAAGTTTTTAATTGTTTTCTTTTAGGGGTGCAACTACACAGGTTGTTGTACAGGGGTGGGGGTCTACAAACCCACACCCCCTCCCCCCCGCCTGCTTATATATATATAATTTTTAATTAAAATTTTTAATCAATGTAGGGATAAACAAAATTAACAACCTATAAATTATTTTAAAATATATATTTTTCTTGCAACCTGCAAATTTGATGGTCGTACAATCAAGGGGCAAGGAGGGCATTTTTTTTAACCAGAATAGGCCAAATTTTATGTCAATCTTCATCTCTCGGCCTCCTGGATCCAATGGTGAGGAATTTTTTGTCCCAAGGGGTCATCTAAAATATTCCCCCTACAAAACCCTCATAATAAACATCCATAATTAAAAATATTTGTTCCAACGAAGATTCATAAACTCATATCTGCAAAAATAATCCATGAATATGCAACCCCAAAATCCCAAATATGCAAAAAACACCTATACAAAACCCTCATATCTTGTAATATCTTCATTCTTTCCCTGTAAGCCCTAGATTCAACTATACACCAAATCTTCTCCAACAAGGGTTATGCAAACCACAACCATGGCTTTGATACCAAATGAAAGGAAATATGCTTCCACCCAAGATAATTTTCACATAACCCAAATAGAGAAATCTATGCAAAAAGTATTCAGAATCCATATGCAAAAGAATACATAGCATACCATCAAAGATGACACAAGATATACCCTAGGAAAACCCTCAAGAGGGAAAAATCTATCTTCCAAAAGCATCCATCACTCATTTATTATACAGTAATAAACATTATAATACATCTTCAGAGTCCTCCATGAACACCTTTGAAACATCAAACCCTCTACAAGCACTCCATGTGAACAAACATGTAACCACACATCCCATGTTATGCTTCAACCCTCACAAATGCTAACTAGAGATGCTCTCTACCAACCAACCTTAGACAACTACCCATGTGTTTGATTTTATAGAAACAAGCTCACACAAAACCACCAAGTGGTATTACATAAAACTATGTGACTAATACCATGAGCCTACAAAACCATTAACCCCCACATTTAATTCTTGGTACTAAGTTTTCCCAACATTAAATATTTTTCCCATGTGCAACCCCACATTAAATATTTAATCCAATGTTACATACAACACACAAAGCGGCCCCAAGAATGTTAGTCCATGTGATGCATGCATCCCTAGATTCCCTAGGTGCACCACATATTAAATAAATATTGCATTATAACATTATGCAAGGTGTACAACACACCTTTTCCTAACACTAAATGATAAACAAGTAATGAGTTGACTAGTGATGCAACTCACCACTCAGATTTGTATTCCTTGATGGATTGAAGTCATGTACTCATCACCTTCAAGAAGAACTTGATTGCTTGGTTGAAGTCTTGTAAAACTAGTACTCACAAAACATGAACAAACCTACATAAAAACATGATGAATGATTGACATGATGCTTGACTGAAATAAATGTTGCAATAACGATATTTTTCTCTTGACTGCTCTTGATTGCTTTTAAGATGTTCAATTTTGTTCAATGAAGGTGCTAGGATTAAAATGATGAAAATACTTTGTATTTATATTCAATTCTTCTAATTCCCAAAAACCAAATATCGACAACCGACAAATGAAATTGGAAATTCCAATAATAAAGTTCTGACACCAACATATCCAAAATGGACTGGCCAAGGGCGTGGGGCACCCTAGACTAAGCTCATCCTTTTTGGGGCCTAATGTATCGGGGGGTAAATATTAAATGCTTATTTTCATTTTCCATTGTTTGATTTTCTGAAGATGTTTATAAAATAGGTAATTAAATGCATAATTAGGTCCAAGCACATAGGGGGAGCTAAACCTAGCGTGAAAAATTGTCAAGGGTGACTATTTTTTACACTAAATATATATTCAAATTTATCTCCTTTATATGATATGTGTAGGTTCTCAACATACATAAATTAAAGTGGAATTCCAACCTAATTTAGATACTAGAGAAAAGGAGTCCCAAGCACATATAATTGATGTCAAGGAGGAGGCCGAACCACACCTTCATGTTGGAGAGGAAGTGCAACCACACATTGAACATGTTAGAGATGAGGGCCAACCACATATTCTAAGTGATGATGATAAATCCCATAGATCATTCAATATTAAAGAGGGGTAAATATAGATTCCCTTACAAATATATATGAATCTAATTAAAGAGGTTAAAGGAAATTTTTTAAAGTGAAATATTGATTATTTAGTTGAAACTAATATAGAGAAATTAAAATTGTATGCCAAACAACCCAGTCAAGTTACTAAGAGGTCATTGAATAGAAGTTCAATGGAAATATTAAAAAAAAAAAACATCTTGATATAATTGGTAGAGCCCAAATATTATCAAGTATACTTACTCATGATGAGATGAAAGATCCATTATAATTATTAGGTGTAGCACTCACATAAAAGAGGAAAACATGCCTAGAAAAAAATGTTATTGAAATTGTCACAAAATATTTGAATTCCATTGGATTTAAGCAACTAAATCTATTGATAAGAGAATTTCAAGAAGAGTGTTGCTGAATTCTATTGTAATCCTAGAAATGCCAAATTTCTCCACTTTCAAGTGAAACTAGCTTTGGTAGAAAGAAACTAAAAAGGTATGTGAAAAGGATAAAGGTTTTGGATGACTATTTAGTAGAAAGAAATTGAGATTTAATGTGTAGGTCTCTTTAGTTTGATAAGATTTCAAATATGGTGTTAGGAAGTCAATCTATTTTTTTTGGGAAAATCATACTCATCCTTTATAAAATATTAGATATGTTCTCAAACACAAGATTGGGCCATATGATTATGAATTGTACATAAAACGTTGAATAAACATAACACAAAAAAATGTATGTTATATTTTGTGATTTTGATCCTCATATCAAGGGAAAACAATGGTTGAAATGTTAAATCCATGGTACATAAAGACAAATATAAATTCTTTGAAACTTTTTTTGTCATCACAATATTGAATTTGATCTTTATTATCAAGTTCCTTGAAATACCAAACATGAAAATGATGTTATTGAAAGTGCATGTCCTAAATGGGTAAGCGAGTTCATAGCATCCATCTTATGTGAAAAATCTAATAATAGTGCAAAAATGCATAAATTTAAGACTTTTTGAACCATGTGAAAATTTGGAAAAAAATTCTTTGAGAGATGAAGACACTAACATGACCAAGATGCAAATTGCAATAGGTGCAAATATGTAATGAATCAAACAAAATTTGGGAAAGAAACCATAAGGTTAGATTACATAGAAGATGAGTACCTATCAAAACATTTACAAAAAATAAAAATAAAAATGATAGAACCATACATACACCATGCATTTTATATTGCTAACTACAAAAGAACAAAGTCTAATTTGTTGAGATATAATTTCCCACCTAGAATAATATTATCAATAATTGAATTTGTATAAAATTAATCTTTTACTCATCAAAAGGATATTCAAACACAAAATTATTATTTAGATCATGTGACATTATGGTGCATGTGTGTTATTGAAATGCATAATTGGATTTGGATGGTGTTGAAAATACATATCTAGAAAGAGTCATTAAGAAAGAATATCAATTTTATAATAGTGCTGGTATAGAGTGTGACACGCATTTTGTACAACATTGTTTTAACAAAAAAATTTCAACATCTAGCAAGAAGGAATTTGAAAATTGAGAAATATTTTGTATGGTTAAATGGGTGTGCCTCACAACTCAAATTATCAACATGATTTTTACACTTTGTACATATGATTGATTTTATAATATACCCCAGGTTTGGAGTTTCTTTGAGAGTGGTCATGGAAAGGGAAAATATGATGGTGCAAGAACTTGCATCAAATATTCTTTGAGAAAAAATCAAATGAATTACGAGGGAGATCATATAAATAATGCACATGATGTCATTAAATGGTGTAAGAATGACTTCATATGTGAGTTTGATACAACTTCATGGAGGAACACACATTCACATAAAGTGTTCTAGGAGATATTAGATATATATTATTTTTTCAAAGTTTGACTTGTTCAATATTTACTCATATTTATTTCATTTGATTATGATTACACTTATAATTTTGATAAAATTATAATTGAATATGTGTTTGACGTATATATAAAATTTATAGGTGTGGATTAGAAATTTTATCATGGCAGTAAGAGAGTAGAGAAAACAAGGTCTTTGCATTATTTCATGAGCACAAATAGTCAAACATGAACATTGTGTGCTAGGGATTACTCTTTCTTTTGTTCTGACTACATATTGAGAAAATATAAGAATTGAAAGAGCCAACATCATGGACGTGTCAATGAATAGAATTTGGTGCCTGGTACATACATTAAAGACAAAGATGAAAGCTTTGAAAACATTCCTTTTATTTCAACTGATTATGATCACACTTAAGGATTCATTAAAAAAGGTACATATATATCACAACTTGTAGAATTTTTTAATTTTTTTTGGTCGGTAATGCGAGATATTTTATTGCTTGAAATAAAAAGATTACATCAGAATTTTCTAGCTCAATCCAGAGAAAGTTACAAACAAAAACCACCCCAAGTACTACAGACACCACAGAGAAACAAAAACATCCAAAAAACCAGAAAATCTTTTAACAGGATTACAAATTTGATGTTCACCTCTGGTCTTTTCTTGGTCTGAGACCTAAGGACCATAACAAAACTTTTATTTTTAAGTTTTTCTCCTTTCTTCCCCTTAACGACTTGCTAGCCGTCTTCCACCTTTGCAGCCTCCTGCCAGTCTGGAGAATTTCCCTTCTCAAAAAGCCCTCCTTCCTCCAAATTTGCCTCCTTTTTTTGCCGCTCTTCAGAAGCTTCATGCTACTTCCATGTTTCTATAGGTGCTTCCACCAATACTTGCACATTTTTCCCTTCTGCCTCCCCATACCTCTCCCCTTTTTCTTGCACTTTCGCAGGGCCTAATTTCTCCCTACATTTCAAAGTTTTAGCACCATGTAAGTTTAGCTCTGCCCCACCTTCATTAGATCTTCCTTCCTCTGAACCATTCAAGATGGGTATTTCATTATTACCAATTCCCCCCATTGATCCTGGGGCCGTTCAGAGTTTTCCAACACCTAAGAGTTGTTTTTAAGCGCAACCATGCTTCCATTCTGCTTCTCCATCGAATAATGTCTATGAGAGACATCCTGCCACCAAGTGGCTGGTTTGGACCATCTTGGCTTTGCACATTGTGCAACTATATGTCCAGTCTAGAAGCATCTCCTGCATCTAAATGGTACCCCTTCATAATCTAAGGTACCCAACATCCATTCGAGGATTTAATTGACACCTCTTCTGGAAGAGGTTTTGAAACATCCATCTCCACCAAGATTCAGGCATAGGTGGAGTGCATCAAATTTGAGGAGCCTTCATCAATCATCAAAAAATCCCTTATAGAATTTCCTATAACCTCTAAGCAAGATTCAAACCAAAAGTGAAGAGGAAATTTTGGGAGTCTTCCCCACAGAGGAACTTTGTCAAAAGTCTCTATTGCAAGGTTGAATGTCGGATGCCAAGGATTCAATGATAAATCAAATTTCTCCTTCCAACTCCAGAAGAAATCACACAAAACTTTGTTTCTGTCAGCCGTAGTTTCAAAACTACAATAAACAAACCTCTTGCAACTGGGTAGATTTGAATACATCCATCCACAATGGATTCCCAGTGCTCTGAAATTCATTTATGAAGATCACATAATCGAGGCCAAAACCCCCTGAAGAGTCCAGTAAGCCCTAAATGAGAGAAGACATCGACATTGTGTAAAATCTCTTCTTCAAAGCGCCTTCGGCAAGAGAGCCAATGGTTTATTTCCTTTAGTAGCATCACAGGGCTCGCCTGTCGCCTGATGATTTGGCTCCAAGCGGTTTTTCTCACACCTTGAACGTGGTTCTCAGACTTCCTTCTAGAGCCTAAATCATACCTACGTCCATCCCTCGCTAAGTTTTCCCCTGCCGAGTTTAGGTCGACACACCATCCTTCACCCATGCGGCGCTAAGCAGAGAGAGTCGTTGCTACCCTAGTTTTCGTAGTCGGTAACGGCTTCATCACTCTGACCATATGAGAATTTTTTAATTTTAATATGGTAGTAACATTTCATTTTAATTCGGGTCTTCAAATTTAGAATTCATGTGATAGGTTTTAATCTTTTTAACATGTTTAATTGTGATAGACGATGGTTTTGTAGTCATACAAGAGATTGGAAACATCTAGAATGTGAAATTTATTATTTTTTATATTGCACAAAGGAAAAGGTTAAGTTAATAAAACCATAAATAAGTGATGAAACATTATTTCACATAGGTTTAGTTGTAATGCAAAGAAAATATTTAAAACAAGTAAGAATCATTCAAAATGAGGTTCATTTTATTGATTATAAACTTGACTTGACATGGTGTATCAGTATATCCACTTATTAATTTCTACTAGTGTGTCTCTTCATTTCGTTCCACACATGGACATTTTAAGTGAATATTAGATAGAGATTACCATGAAAAAATATTGTGTTATTGATGAGTGATTTGAACCAACTAATATGGTACAAGAATATAGACAAGAACTTTCATTTCATTAGAGAGGTATGATCTCTAGACTATATATAATTAACTCAGACATAATCATTAACTAAATATTTTCTTATCTCTACTAGAAGAAGATTTAGAATAGATTTCTTAGTTTTCTTATACCTCTACTAGAAGAAGGCCTAGATACAAATTAAGTGTCTTAGGTACTCTCTAAGAAGGTATAGAATAAGTGTCTTAGGTCTACAAGAAAAAGGTATAGAATAGGTGTCTTAACTATCTCTCAAGTCTTCTAAAAAATATATAGAATAAGTAGTTGTGGGTCTAGGTTAGGTGATGCCACATGAGCTTCCACCTTAATGAGTAAGTTTTAGAGAAGATTTCTATTTTTTAGTCTTATTAAACTACAAAATATAGGTACATGTTAGTGTAAATCTCATGTATGAGAGATTTGTAAACTTTGTATTAATTTACTATATCCTATTGTGTTCATTGTTTCATTTGTGGAAGGTTATCAATTTACTTCTTTATGATCTTGGCATTCTCCAACATGGTATCATATTCATGAGAGCATGTTCTTTCCCACATCAAGATAACTCCTACACATAGCCCTATCACCGGAGTGTCTTGGATTCACACCCCAACCAGTTTGAACACAACCTTAGACCTAATCATCGACTAGTAGAAGAGGTGTCCAAATGTTCCCTCCACACGCGGCCAGCACAAGACTACATTTCCTCTACAGGCACCAACGCCTAAAGACCCAACCAATAGGCATCTAAGGCGAAGACGGACGAGATATCTCTATATGTTGGCGTTGAGGTTTAAGACATTGCTGCCATATATTGGCGCATTTGGTTCTATATAAGTCAACGTAGGCCCTCCATGCCCTTCATCGACCTCCGTCCAGGGAGCGACTTCTTCAATGTCCTCATCACCATTCCAACCGAATCAAGCATCAAGGCGTTGAAGAAAAAGGTTTGAAAGAGGTGTCCATCAATATTTTTCTTCTTAGGTTTGCTACAACTGCCATCACTAGCAATATCAAGAGGGAGCAAAGATTTAGTTATTGGATTTTTGACTCGACATAACTAGCAGTGCCACGCCTCTTTCCAGAATAACCAAGTGGGTCACTTCACTCTTTCCATCAATGGTAGTCTACCGAGGATCGAGCTTCTCCAACAAAGCCATGAGGAGTAACGATTATACACAGATAAATATGCACATCGCACCTCTATTCTCACGCAACCACAGTCTGGTTTGTTGAGGTTTTTCCTGAGCATGTGGAATGTAATTATGTTAATGATTTATATGAAGAAGAAGATGGCAGAAAATTAAATTCAGAAGAACGAAATACAAATAACAAATAAAGGAGTACAAAGATAAAGATTTATAGTGGTTCGTCAGATTGGCTACATCCACTTTTAGAAGCAGGGGAAATCTTTTTATTATCTCTGTCTTTCAAATACATTTACAGCAGCATCAAACATGTTCTCAGCAATAATCAATTGTCAATTACATTATCCATAAAGGATAAGTCTTCAAACAAAAGGCAATGCGGAAAAGACAATATAATTGGAAGGAAAAAGGAGCATGATCGTTGAGCTTCAATACCCAACAATCTCCCACTTGAAGTCCAATGTCTGCTGCAAACTCAAAGATATTCCCCCACTTCAACCCTATTGTCACATCTTGACAATGTCAAGAGAAGTCCTACCGAATCTCGTGGTACTACTTCGTCAACACATCAGTCGGATTCACTTTCATATCAATTTTCTTCACCTGTAGTTTACCCTTTTCAAGTACATGTCGAATAAAATGACATCTTAGTTCTATATGCTTGGTTCTATTATGAAAGGCGAAGTTCTTTGCCAAGTGAATAGCATTGTTGCTATCACAAAACAAAGTGAAAACAGGTTGCTTACACCGCAATTCTTCCAATAAACGTTGTAACTATATCATCTCCTTTGCTCTTTTGGTGAGAGCAATATATTCAACCTCAGTAGAGGAGAGTGCAACCACTTGTTGCAACCGTGAAACTCAACTAATTACAGCCCCAACAAATGTAAACACATAACCTGTTGTAGACCTCCATTTGTCTAAGTTTACGACCATATTGGAGTCAACATAATCTTGCAGCTGAGTATCTTGTCCTCCAAAACACAAAACATGATTTGAAGTACCTGCCAAATACCATAATATCCACTGTCAAGCAATTGAAGGAAGAATTTTCAAAGGGACCTCTCGGGTACCCTTCAAGATAGCAAGGGGCCCATGTGGAGGGATGCTCCATTTGAAAAGCAATGACATTTTCGCAAACGATCCTGTCATCAAAAAATCCTTTTCAGAGATTCTTTATTGTCAAGGAATCTGATAAAAAGAATGGCCTTCTCGAAGGCAATTTTTCCAATTCTTTTCGTTACAAATTTGATTTCAAAAGAAAATCTTGCTAAGGGGATCCTTATCGAAGGATGCAATTTTTGAAAAATGCAAAAATTTCCAGCAAGGGATTCATTGGCCACCGAATTTACACCTTATTGAAAATTAGAGCAGTAGGAGCCCCCCTTAGGATGGTCCATGTGAACTGAAGGAGAACATGACATCATAAGGAGAAAGGAGATGCAGAGATGTTGTGACCCATGATACATGACAAGATGTAGACATCGAAATGTTGTTGTGCACGCGAGGGATAACACATAGGCACCACAACATCAAGAAGTAAGAAAAGAAGAAAGAAAGATAAACAAAGAAAAATAAGCAAAGATGAAGAAATCAAGAGACAAGGGGATCTAGAAGTTTGGGGTCAGATCAATTCTTATAGGTAAACCATGATATATGTGTAAACAAGACACCTGAGATCCACCATCAATCTTGTCAAAAGAGATGGTGATAAACTCGAGAGACGTCGAGACTGCCTCCAGGAACACATAAAAACAAGCATGAGGGAAACACACCACACACAAATCTATTCTACAAATAAAGAAGAGGCACTCTCCTAGTCCTCATCAACCAAGAGGTCATCATTCTCCCAATCTAGATCATCATAAGGGGAGGGCGAACAAGCTTGCAAGGGTGGAATAGTAAGGGGAGCACCCTCTGAATCTCCTACAACAAGAGCCAAGGAAGAAGGCCCTTCAAGGTCTTCTTCACTCAACTTCTGTAAGGTAAGAGTTATCAATCTCGCAAAGATCGCTGACAGAGCCAGGACATCATCAATTGAGTTAAACATGCACTTAACAAGAGTGTTATGTGTTAATTGAGTGAGAGATGAAGGAGGCGCTCGAAATCCACCATCAATCTCATCAAAATAGATGGTGACAAACTTGGGAGATGTCGGGGTTACCTCCGTCACTAGACGACGCAAGCCAAAGTAGAACCCTCTCTCACGAAGGTGATCCCTTCTTTTGACCTCCATTGGAAGCAAGGTCATCCTCCAACTTACACTTCAATGAAGGATGTGGAATCCCCACAAAAGAAGCGAAAGGCAAGGAGGAAGAGGACAAGGCCACAACAGACACCACTGTGGTGTTTGACATGTCCATGGGTTGGAAAAAGAGAGGGATGTCCAGAAGGGACATCAAAAGAGGGGGCTTCATCGAGGGAGTGATGAACACTCGCACTCTTTTGGAGTGAGGGTCACCTACATTCTCGGGAGGAGCTAGAAGCAAAATTGAGGCGACAGGAATTGAAGTGGAAGGAACAAAAGGGGGAGGCATAGAAGGAGATGTTGAAACAAGAGCCACTGGCTCCCCTTCTGCCTTCTGCAAGGTAGCTTGCTTAGCAGTCAAATCCTTTCTCTGGCACTTACACTCACACACAAGCTAGTTTCATTGGCTCTAGGAGCTAGAACTCGCTGCTTGAGAAGGAACAAGAGGCTCTTGTTTTGCCATAGGCGTGTCCACAACCATTGCCAATGGAAGGACAACCTTCTAGACAGGAGCAAAAGTAGGAAGCGTAAGAGCATAAACGACAACAAGTGGAGAAGCAAACACAGGTGCCTTAGCAGTGGGCCTCTTCCCATTCACTACCTAAGGGGCAAGAGTGGTAAGAGGTCGCAGAGGTTGAGACATAGGGGAAACCCCACAAGGGCCCTTCCCCTTACCATAAACAACAGGCCTCGACACTGTGGGTAAGATGGGAAGTTCAAATACTTGATGCTTGGCCTTCTGCTAAGCAGGCACCATCATACTCCCCATGTGAGGCATGGGAGCAAAGGCCAAAGGTGCCATAGTAGGGAAAGAGGCAGAAGTGGATGAGACAATAGAAGAAGAGTAAGGCTCCTAGGCACGAGCTGACTTCCCCTTCCCCTTTTGTTGAGAGGATGATGCAACCTAATGTTGCGTGATCATAGAACCTTTGATTGAAATGGCATAAGGGGAGATAGGGTAGGTCACCTTCGGTGCTATGCTCTTGTTCTTATATTTGACATAGGTGTGGTACATCAAGTCTGTCCTTGGAGGAAGCAAGGACCAACTGAGGCAGGCCAAAAGTGATCTAATGAGTAGCCCCCACATGACACTAGAGGTTTATACCTGATGTCATGCACAACGTGCACAGATCCCTCATGAGAAAACTTTAAACACTTATGAATTATCAAAGTGATTACATTCATGGAAACTAGCCATGGGATACCTAGTTTCACCTTGAACAAATCTAACTCTAGGATGATATCAAAAGGAGCATTTATAGTCCTAGGTTCTACCAAGACTGAGAGAGTGATGGAACCAATTGGAGGGACTGAGATTCTATCATGTGTACGTATTGTGCTCTTTGATTCATCATACCCACATCTTCTCAAAATTTATGTACATATTATTCATGAATTTGGAAAGAACGGACACATTCAAGAGGCTATACCCTAATGGGTAAAGAACCAAAGATTGGAGGCAATTCATACTTCATGCAACCATCAGGTTGGCTACTATGCTTTGAAGCGTAAAAAATTGGTTACCAAGTGTAGTTGTTGGCAACTCCACATGCTAGAAAAGAAACTCATTTTTTTCCATACACTGGTCAAGTATTGGAAACTCCTATATTTGCTATTTCTCAAAGAGAAATAGACTCCTTCAAAGTGGCATATTATTATTAGGTATTTGTCGCATATTTTTTATTATATTTTTTTTGTAAGTTGTTTCATTACAAGTGGTATCAGAGCATGTCCTTAGCATCATGAAGGCAAGAAGATCGATAATTTTCTTAATTTTGGAAGTCATTTTGGAAAATAAATATCTCTCATTTTAGTAATTTTTTTCTTAATTTTTAAAGGTATTTTCTAGGCCATATTGAAACTGCTACAATATAGATTTAAAAGCATTTGGAGTAGAAGTCAAGTAGTTATTGTAGAATGAGGGTTTCTATTAAATTCACTCCCATGGCTACAAAATCAACAAAATTATAGGAGACTTTTTTCTTAAATTCTAAAGGGCTGAACAAGCGAGAATTGATCCACTTTTATTTATGATTTGGAGGCATTTGGATTTTTTTAAATAAGTTATTGCAAAATTATGTTTTCCATCAAATTCACTCCCATGGCTACAAAATCAACAAAATTATAGGGGATATTTTTGGGAAGTCAGATCTAAGCCTTAATAAGTTATAGTGAAAATATTAGATTTATTTTGAGGAATTTGTTGTAAAAATATTTTTCCACACCATGGTGGGAGCGTCAACAAGAGGCAAGGGAAGGAATCTTGTCACTCTTGAAAATACTCCTTACAAAGAAGGAAGAGCAGGATAAGGATAAGAAGAAGGAAATGAATAATAAGAACAAGAACAAGAACATGAAGAATATGGACAAGAGTTAACTTGGCAACATATCTATCTAAATTATCAAAAACCCTTTTCAAGACTACCAATCCCTTTGGGATTTTATTAATTTTTAACTAAATAATCTTATTCCCAAACATAGTCTCCTTTCTATCCACAATTTCTTCAAGATTTTGAAAATTTATTTCATGATTGTGGTATTCAAATAGCAACATTGTGCTACCCACCATCCATCAACTCTTCCTTGAGGATACGCCCAAAGGTTAAAGCAATAGAAAAATGCATTAAAGACCAATAAGAGGTGCCCTTTATTCTTAAGGAAAATATGGAAAAGACACATAATATAATGAAGAGGCTAGTGGATCATCACAAAATTTTGACACAATCAATGCTTCTTGAGCTAAATGCCAAGAGAAGACACATCTTGAAGCTTGAGTTAATTTTATAAACACGTGAAGAAGCTTATGACTAGAACAACCATAGAGTAATTTATTAAATGGAAGTATTTTCTTGTCAAAATTGTCACATAGAAAGATGAAGATTTTACGTAGAAGCATCCATAGTTAATCAACATTGAGGATAATGGTTCTTGTTAGGCTCTTAATCCTATAGCGTGAATAGGCGATGAGTAGTTGGCTTGTGACTACCTTAACTCTTTTAAGCTATATGATCATTATTATATTCGTATTTAAACAAATAGGTCATCCCACATGTTATATTTAGATATATGAGTCAGCCTAAATGACATCCAAGTAGGGTATACATCGAAGATAAACGTTAATTATTATCATAATATTGAGTATTGTGTTCATATTGAAGACTATAGGAGGTATCCCCCTCAAAGTGGAATAGGAAGTTGTCCCCTCAAAGTGGCATATTATTATCAAGTATTTGCAACATATTTCCTATTATGTTTTTTTATTGTACAAATTATTTCATTATAAAGCCCCTCAAACCTTAATTTTTATGTAAAAAGTGTGATGTAAATATGTAATTGTTGTTCCTTAAGTAGATGACATAATAATTACAAGTAATTGTGTCATGTCGATGGATGAAAAAAGAGAAAATTAAGCATTTGAGACAACTATTATAGTATTAAAAAACGTAACAACATACTACTTTCTCAATACAAATATGTACATTAACTTCTTGATAAAATTTATGCTAAAAAAATGCAAGGATGTTATTATGCAAGTTGAAGTTGTATGAAATTATCTGCATCTAATGACTTGTCATTAAGAAAAATATATGATAAATTATTTAGATAGTTTGCAAAATCATTCAGTTGATTCTAAGTAGACTTGATATTACTTAAATTTGGTTACTTTAGTTTCAAAATAGTGAGATACATTAAAGGCAATTCAGTTCAATCCATTAAGTTTTCCTGTGTGGAACATTCTCTGCCTCTCTAACAACAAAGAAAAGATCCTTTATACTTCTCTGTTGCAACTCATTTGTACTGTGTTCAAGAATACATCATCAATCATACTGAAATTTGATGTCATTTTTACAGCTTGAAATCGAACTACAATACAAAGAATATCATGAGAGACAACCCTCCTTTGCCAAAAAGAATATGTTCTGCTACCACATCTTCCCACAAGTCATGTACTTATTTTTCATGAATATGGAAAGAACACATTCAGGAGGGTATACCCACATGGGTAAAGAATAGAAGACTGGAGGCATTTCTTACTTCATGCAACCATCAGGTTGGCTACTTTGCTTTGGAGTGTAACAGATTGGTTACCAAGGGCAGCTGCTGCCGATTCCACATGCTGGAGAAGAAACTCATATATTTTCTTTCTTACACTAGTCAAGGTCCTGGCCAGTTCTGGATCTGTAAATTCTTCTTGCTTTCTACCATCGGGAAGGTCCTTTATAGACCCAGTTTCATCCAGCCAATCATTCACTCTTTTTAGCTGTGACAACATACCTGCTACTTGACAATTATCTGACTGTGCATTTGTTTTAGTTCCTTCATTATCCACCCCATTTTCAGTTCCATCCATGGCTTGGAAACCACTATCTAAGGCGTCCTCCATGAAGTTCAAGAACCATTTTTGTGATTTGCACATTAGCTGTTTAGCTAGTTCTGCAGTTTCATTCAAACCTCTCCCTTTCACCCACTCTGTAAGAGGCAGATCCTTTTGGAGTTGATCTTGGCGTTTCCTGTTCTGATTTCTCCCACCATCATTCTTTCCAGTGATATCATTTGCATTTCTTCTCCTAGTAGCCTTCATGGAAGCCTTTGCCTGCCCACCTTCACAATCATTTGAATGTGAATTCTTCTTGTCATGACTACCCAAAGCTTTGCTAGATGGAGAAACTTTTTTTGATGATAATGAGGAATCCTGGGCTTTGACTGCAAGTATTTTGGAAGAATTGTCAAGCACAAGAAAGAGTTGGTTGTTAACAGGGTTTTCTTTACCAGCATCTTTGTGGCCAGCAGTTGGTGTCTGCTTTCTGAGAAGAGTAAAGGAAGACAAATCTGTGGCTAAAGCTGCACGGATCCATAAATTTGCACTCTTGCTTCCCTCCGATGAAAGGCTGCAAGCTTCTACTGCTGAAGTGATATTACTTTTTTCATCTGCGAAGGCAGCTTCAGAATTCTTACTTTTTGCCAGGTCATCTGCCACAGACAATGCTCGGCCCACCCTGGCATGGAGATCTAAAAATTGCTCCACAGAAGGCTGAGGTTCATCCTTCTTTGCTGATGAACACAATTCTGCAAACATGCTGGAAAACAACGTTTCCTTTAGTAAATCTTAATAAACAAGTGAGGCAAATTTGACAAAATGTTACAAATATGAAGATTGGAACAGCTAATAGTTGTTATTAGTCTTATATGACTAACAATTCAACCTGCAAATCTGAAAATGAACATTACACACACAATACATGATAAAATATGGATCTCTTTAAAGAAAAATTATGTCATTAAAGCTACTAGCTTGATTTAATTGTATGATCAGTCCATCTATCTGAGGGATGTTGTACTCTTCAAATTTCCCAGAAATGACAACATTCTGTCTGATGAACTGTATTGATGTTTTGCATAGACCCTTCGACAACTTATGGGGGCAGAATAAGTCTACCCGAATGTTGTTGGTCGAGCTTAAACAGTACATTTTAAGCTTTGACTTGTTTAGATGGTTCATTTGAAATCACATTGGTTTCTTCAATAGAATCCATCTATTAGTGTGATTTAATACAAGCTGCCTAAACAAAACAAAACTTTGAATGTGTTGTTTAAATCAAAATGATGATATTGTATTAAATTGCTACCATATTTTAGAATATTTTTTAGCCTTTAATTTGTGCATTGAATATAGACATTCTTTATAAGGAAAATTCTGGAAGTGGATAAGATTATTCTTAAACATAAAACATTTAACCTACCAGACTAAACCCAATAAGTGCACAAAAGATTGGTGAACTTTTAAGAACTTGATTAAATGCATGCCTGCTTAGTTTTTCTTAGTCACTGCATAGTTTTTTTAACCTTCAAATATGCTAAGGATTACCTCAAACACCGAACAACACTTTCTGCTGCTGATGCTTCTTGTAAGGCCTCTATTGCAGCCAAAAGAGCTGCATCTCTCCTTTCCAGAACTTCCTGCAATGAAAACCACAAACCAAACATGCCCAATTATCTTGGTGCCTTAAAGCTCTCCATGCATCGGAGGACTACTCAAGCAGGAAGTCTATCACACAAGAAAATTGCTTTCTTTTCATGAAAGCAAAATAAAATAGATATAAAAATACCTTTCCAGCTCCAACAAAGCTTGATGGGAGGGAATCCCATGCAATACTGCCATCAGTCCACCTTTTGTTATTGACAGATGCCTTCACCAGATTACAAGGAATAGATGCATCAGAGCAAGTCTTATTGGAAGCAGACTTCTGATTGGATGGTGAGTTAGTACTTCCCGAATTTGTAGTTCCCTGTCCAGTTCTCATCTTTAATGGTGAAGAGGCTACATTACATGTTTTTGGGGATGGTTCAGTTATTCCAGAGATTTTTTTCTTCATTGGAATCTGCCATTTCAAGTCAACCAGGACAATGCAGCATATTAGAACAAGCAAAATCTATTAGGTATTATTACATTATGTTTAGTTAGTAGATATGTTATTAGAAACCAATTTCTTTTCCTTCATATACCTAGAACTTAGAACACGAAGCAATACAATGAATACTAGCATCTTGGACTTAACAAAACCAGGGATAGATGATTCCATCATTGTTCAAACTTCACATACATTGTCACCAATAGTTTAAAGCAATAATGAGCTTTGAATTCAAATGGGGAGAACACCTCAAGGAATATTCTGGGATTTCCATACCATATCTCACACAATGAACAACAATAAATGTATGTTTTCTACCTGTCAACTTTTCATTTGGGATGCCCTAAGTTCTGCAATCAGTAGTTGTGGGCCTGTGGCATATCCTCTCGAATAATTGAAAGATCACAAACAAATGTACTTTCCAATGTTTACGAGGATTGTTGCAAGGAATTTAATTTCATTAGAGACCAAATTGAGTTTCAGACTTTTGCATGACTTCAACCTATAAAAAATCTTTTGGCCAATTAAATTTACTTTCATGCGAGTGTTGGAGGTATGTTGTATGGTCAGTCAAGGTTATGAAGAGTAGTGATTAAGAAATTTTGAAGTATTTTTTATAATTAGTGGATATATTTGTTAAGGATTTTTTTTTAAGTGTTTGTATGGGTATTTTATTTTTATTTATTATTTTAAAGTATTTATGCGATATGTAAATTGTAAATTTATTTTTTGATGTATTTAGTAGTATCTATATATGCATAAGAGTTGAGCAAGAGTTTTATTATTGAATTGTGAATGGTTGAGTTTTTATGTAATAGTAAAGAAGATTACTATAATGTTTTTCTAATTTGAAAGGGCTTTTCCAAGTGAAATACTATGTAGTGTGTGTTGTATTTTTTATTTTCTTCATATTTTGAATGGATTGCTTCTATCATATAGGTTTATCAAAATTATTTTCCTATAGTGAACAATTTACTTATAGATTGGAATTATGTTTCCTATGTTGCCAACTAGTTATAAAACTCTTTTGCTTGAAAGCTTAGAAGTTAAGAACTCTAAGCTTTGGAAAAGTTTTTGCATCCTAAATATTGGTCAATGGTTAATGCTTTCAAGTGGCTTGCAGTTTTAGATAAATTTCTTCTATGTGGGATTACCAATCCAAATAAATGTATTCAATGCCTTTAAAATAAAGATAATGAAATTACCACTTTCCTTTATTGTTTATGGTATGATTTGTTGGGAATTTTATGGAATAGCTATGGTTCTATCCAAAACTCTCTTGTGAATTAATCACAACCCTCTTTGAAGCTAAAAAACTATAATCTATTACATGGTAATGGTCCTAGTTTGATCTACTAGAATATTTGGTGGAAACATAATCAAAGTATTTTCAATGGTACAAGAAGGCATATATATCAAGTTTGGGATAGAAATTTGGCCAATATAAAATAAGCCTATCAAGTTTGGATTCAAGATTATCAACTGAGTTCATAGTGGGAATTTAGAGTTTTGATAAGACTTGATACTCCTATGGTTTCTCCCTCTTCTACCTCTTCCAATAATAATTTTCTCAAAAATTTCAACTTAATAAATGGGAATGTCATCCTTAGGGATTGTTTAAAATGAATCTTTATGGAGCTTCAAAAAGACAATCTTGATGGCGGTGCTTATCATGATCATAACAATAAGATTAAGTTTTGGCCATTTGTCAAGCTCTTTTAGAAGCTAAGCTAAAGAATTTTGCTAATAATATTATGGAATATGACTTTAAAAGTTTGATTGATCACTTCAAAAGGAAGTATTCTTCTAACTTCTAGTAGTGGTAGTTGAATGAATGTAAGAAAGACATCAACACCCTCATTCATGGTTTCAATGTTGTTAAGTGGAGCCATAATAGAACCTGGAAGGATACTAGGCTGTTGATTTCTCCACTAAATCATCTTCTAACTGGAATGACATCAAGGTTGATACTAGAATTAAGCAAGATCGCCCTATCTAGGACTTAAGAAGAGACTTTAGTGTTCTTTTGAATGTTAACCACAATGCATCTCTCTATTATTTATTCTTGTTGGTGTACTTCTTGCTAATATGTTGGTTCTTGCAATATTCTTCTTGATTATCCCCCTATGGTTAACTTTATTATTACTATTTATTTTGAGTTTCCTACTATTCTATTTTTTTAACATAAACATGAAAATTTCCTCTAACACTTAGAGCATGTACAACCTTGACAAGAACAAAGTGCTTATGCTTTGTCTATGGGATTTGAAGAGCTCCTCCTCTCTTGTTGATCGTTTACTTTTAGTCCATCTAGATTTTCTTAATTTTTTAGAATTGATGCGTATTTATTCTTTTTAAAAACTAGTATATCTATTATGTAACCTATTGTTGTTTTAAGATAAAAAAAAATTCCTATATATTAAAAAGCTAATCGATCTTTAAGAAAAATCCAAATTAATAAAATAACTTAAAATTAAAATAAATAAACTATTATATTGAATAATTTTTTTTATCATGATAAAATCTAACTTAAATATATTAGTTATGTAGAACTCTATACAATTTCCTAAATTGAATCTCAGTACACTTTGTGAAAAAAATAATTATTCATACTTCTTTTACAAGAGAATTTATCAATTGTTATCTCAAATAATTGCAATTTCATCTCCATCCTATGTGTCGAGTAAAAATTTACTCATCCTTAATATTGTTGGATTTTTTATAATTTATAAAAATTTATCAAATGCTAATTATATTTTACATTACAGTAATTAAAATTATGAGAACGATAATGGGAGTTCACTCTTTATTTTTCTTAACTATCATATTTGCAAGTGTGCTAATTTTATAATTAGTTTATTTGGATTTAACTTAGATTATCCAGGAGCTTTGAATGGATATTTATTGTGATTTTGATTGGTATATTTTCATACATGTTGATCAACTAAGGAGTATTATTACATAAAACATATCTTTGAAATATAAAGAGGATTAATATCAAATTTAGTCAGAATAGTTATATGTGAAATTAACCATTTTAACTACAAGTTTTTAGATTGGCATGAAATGAGAACTCTATCAACCCAAGTTCAACTAGTACTAGAAAACCAAGGTTCCCAAATCTTTGTGACCGTACAAGATTATTGGTGACACTAAAGTTTGGAGGATACACAAGTTTTTTAGTATACAAAAACTAGAGTTCAAAAAATTATCTTTGAAGTGTGTTAAGTGTAGCATAGCCTTGCACAATCTTTCTTCTACAATACAAAGCATATTAAAGGGAGGTCAAGTGAAAGGCACACCAAGGTAAGTATAAAAAGAAATCATTTCAACCAAAATTCTTTTGTAAATGAGAAT
Source organism: Sequoia sempervirens (assembly GCA_007258455.2). NCBI lineage: Eukaryota > Viridiplantae > Streptophyta > Pinopsida > Cupressales > Cupressaceae > Sequoia > Sequoia sempervirens. The sequence continues at coordinate 26,700 of VDFB02162692.1, forward strand.
AGTTGCTTGTGTTTCATTCTTAGTTGTGTTGAAAATGACGATCTTAGTTTTACTCAAATTCACTTCTAAACCATGAGTGTCACAAAATGAACTCAATATATCAATAGTTTCTCTTTAGCATTGTGTGACATAAGAATAATCATCTATAAAGAATTAATTAGTCATGATTATATCATAAAGAATACAAACATCATCTATTTACTTTTAATTTACAATTGATGCAGGAGCATCCATTGGTGTAAGGGCAATCTTGCATCACCCATAAATATTGTATTTTTATTTGTTTGTGGTTTCCTTAGTTGTCTTGGGGCCCATGGCAACTCATACAGTCTTTGAGATAGTTAGAAGTTTGAAACATCCAAAAATAGTCTCCTGCTATTTTTAGTAAGTCGACCTATTCGGGTCATATGGACATGAAAATTGACCCCAAAGAGTGAAATTGGAAAATAAGTTTTTTGGCAAAAGAATCATCTCTAAATCATGCACCGTTTGGAAGACATTAAATTTTCATTTCGGGGAATTCTCGAATGAAGTTTAAAACTAAAAAAATTGAGGCCCTTCGGAGCCCCATAACAAGGTGGAAAATCTCTGATGTTTTAGATGTGTGAAAGATGGTTGTAGATCTCTTCACAAGCTTTCCAATGATATATTACAATTGAAAATCTGACAATTGGATCAAAAGTTATGGCCTCAAGAAGCTGCCCCACTAAAAAGTGAATTTCATTAAAATATCTTCCTAGGCAAGAAATCAAATGGCGGGACTTTTGGTGCCAAAACAAATGGGAAAATTACACTTTCTAGAACATTCTAGGGCAGTTATTGGGTAAGATAAAAGGGTTAAGTGGGTGTTGTAGAAGGTGGCTCCATTAGTGCAAATAGTGGCTCTGAATAGTATATTTTGTTTTCTGAGTTGATTTTGTTGTAATGAATCAAGCCCATGAGGCTGTAGCAAGTAAGTTTTGAACCTGTAATTTCATATTGAAAGTGAGTTATTTTTTTGTCTCGCATCTTCTGTGTTGGTATCTATTGTTGTGATTTGTGTGGGTTTTGGGTGGTGTGGCATTCATCAACAATGATCTCCACTTGTTCATCTATATAGAGACCAGAACAAAAAGGTGAAAGAAGATAATCCACTTTAACACTAATGGTCGTATTAACATCCTTTGTAAACCTAGTAAGAGTTTGAATCTAGCCAACCACCCTTTTATAAATCATGATAGGAATACATTTTTATTGGAATTTATAAGTATCAAAGCCATAAATTAGAAGTTGTCTAGAAACAATATCAAATACCTTTTGGAAACCACCAAAATACAAGTAAACCTTTAATAACAACTCTAAACATCAATATGTGACCTCTTGTTTGGAGATTTTTTTAAACCTCACCTATTATTTTACTAGATGTTTCTTAGAATTTATAAATCTAGAAATCAAATCATCCAACACTATAGCAAATTATATATCTAACTCAAGGTTTTCCTAACCATGATGGTTCTATAATTATTTGGATATTTTTGGTTTCCTAATTTAAATATGGGATAAATAATATGATATGTCCATATAGGTGGAAATCCGTAACAAATAACCATGTTAAAAGGATCAACAATATTTGTTGCTAGGAGAGTTGGACTATGATGAAGAAATTTTGCTCAAGTAGGTTCTCTATGTCAACTGCTTTACCTATCTTGAGTTTGAAGATAACTTCTAGTGACATACAATATGTGGAAAAATTCTTACCTTATAACCTATAGTCCATGGAACTTAAAACTTGGCTTGAAATATTATCAAGAGAAGATGCAACCAAGTATTTTTCAGAAATGTATCTTGCTTTCCTATTCAAACATGTAGCATATTCCTTTCGCATAGGTGACAAACACAATTTTTTAAAATAGACTTCTTCTTGTAAGGATGTTGGTGAATAATGTGATTTGTAATCCTTTGAAGAGATCTACAACTAATACTATCAAACCAAGCATTACAAAGACAATGGCCAAGTGGGGGACTAGTTGAATGTTTATGAATAGAATGAGGGAAGGGTTGAAGGATTCTATTCCAAATTGCTTTAGAAAGAAAATCAACATTTGTAATTGGATTTTGAATACAAATTTCATCTTTGAGTTTAGCTTCCAAGTTTTTCATATAAATATCATCAAAATTATAGTTGAAGTACATAAGATAATGGTGGATATAAGAGGGAACATTTGCAACATAAAGGATAGGGATAATGATCTAAAAGGAAATTAGAGCATGGTCTTGAGGGAAAAAGAACATCTACTAAAAAATAAAGATTAATGGCCATAATGATTTGTTAGTCAAGACATAGTCTACCATGCTAGCTCCACCAGAATAATGATAACAAGTTGGGTCACCAAAACCAAGGAAGCATGAGAGTCCATACAATACTACTAGGTTATAAGATTCACCAAGTCTAATCAAAAGTCTCCTATAAGTTGTGATGGTATGTAATTAGTTGACTTCCTATAAATGCTCCTCTTCTCCTATGTTATATAATATTAATGAATCTATACTAGAATCAAATTGTGAGCATTTTTTTGTTAACTATATAAACATTAAATTCTCAACATCTCCCATTATCAAGAGTTTAAAGATCTCATAATAAAGATCGATAAATGGTAATTTGTTATTCCTTGCTATGACATATAATGAATAAATTAAAAAAAAATAACAATTAACTATAATTTATATAAATAACTTGAAATGTAATGCTCCTCTATCAATTACTAAATTCACATTTATTTAATGCAAGAATCACTTCATTAACTTGAATTTCACACAAAAGAAACAATACAACCCTTCAATATCATAAAAAAAACTCTACACCAAACTTAAAGAACTATATAAATCTTTAAAATTTTATAAAAACATTTTTTTATTATATGAGCTTTCTATATAAAGATAAAAAATTATCAGTCATATAATATTTGCATGAACTTAAAAGAGAATGTACAACTCCATTAAACAAATGAGATAGATGTATAAGGGTAAAGCTCAATCTTATAGTCATGGCTTATTCTAAGGAGGGGGTGGATTTTCACATATTACTGATTTATCATTCTTAGTAACATTCAATTTATTTTGTTTTCAGTCATGATAAAAAAAAAATGATATTTAATATTCAAATATACTTAATATGATAATGGGTCTTTGGTCTATTAATGAAGTGGAATGATTTGAATGAACCCGTTAAAAATTAATTTTAGTTAAATGTGAGGCCCTAACATATAGGGGAGAGGACCAAGTAGTTAAGCATGTTTCAATAGTTGTGATAGTAGTTATTTATATAATGTCCAACAGTTGTGATAGTAGTTGTTTATATGATACACAATAGTTGTGACTTGACTACCTATAATTAAACAAAATGTATTCCTTTGATTTAAAAAGCAACCAATCATGTGATGCCACACCAACGTCAACTTCCCATGATGTGAATGCATAAGTATTGGTCTCACTTTTTTTTTGGGTCTTTTTGGACACCTTGACCAAAAACATGCTGATGTAGCATCACATTTGATGATGTGGCCCTAAAACAAAAGTTATAAGCAGGGGACTTTCCAAGTAATTTGTTGTAAAAAAATTGGTAGTGATTTGAAATTTCCACGTAGGGTAATTAGAAGCACGAAGTTAGGGTGCACAACTACCTGATCCTCTATGGGGTATTAGCAAATGGATGAGCAAGTGGGGTATTAGCATAAGTGAGTGTCCAAATGTCAATAGGGAAATAAAAAGGTATGTGCAAGGAAAATTCAAAGAAAGCATGTGGAAAGGGCCACTTGGGAGGAAGAAGGAATACTATGTCAAACATTTTAACCCTACACATGACCATACACAAAAGACCTACATCGGAATGGAAATAAAATGGAAAGCAAAAATGTTGATAGTTCAGATTAGAACAAGTTCGCACCAGCTTAGATGTGAGACCGGAAGGTGGATGATACGTAAAGAGGAGTGGGCAGACAGAAGGTGTAGATATTGCACTCAAGAAGTGATTGAGACAAAATGGCACTACATCAGGGAATGTTCGGCTTACAAGGACATTCAGATCAATTATACGGAGACATTAAAAGGGAACAACTTGGGTGATCTATTTGAAGAAGAGAAGATAATGGGGTTGGCAGATTTTCTGATCAAGATACACAGCAGAAGATCCAAGATGCAGAAAGAAAAAGAAACATAGGTTTTTGCCTTTTTTTGGGGTTCACGTCTCTTCGCTTGCTATCTGTGGGTCCCATAGGCTGTTTGGCCTCGAGAACGTGATTAAAAACATTCATTCATTCATTCATTCTCCCCTAAATGATGAAGCCTAAATCATGTCCAACAACTTTGATGGAATGAATACCCATGACTCTAAAAACAATGACCCGCGATATTATATTTATCATGATTAAAACACACCCATGTTCACTTTTCGAGGACGGATGGATATGACCGTTTGTTCACGCGTATTTCTTTGTCACGTGCTACTTGCTAACTCACGGAATCCCCAAGGGACCATGTTTTGTCGTATTTACTCGTATGCTTGGAATATTAGGTACTGGTCTAAACTCTACGCTTCATAGCCTGGGATTAAACACTGTAGACTGAGCATTAATGGCGCATTCTAGTCGAGTCAATCGCCTCGGCGCATGTATTTTAAGAGTATTTATAGCAGAGAAATTCTTTGTCTGATATAAATTAAAATTTTGTATAAATCCGTTACGCGCCCTGGTCTATTTACGACAGCCTGATGCAGAGCTAAATAACAGGCCACTATGAGCTGTAGATTCATTCCAGAGAGATAACATTGCATGTACACTGTCCCGTACAACAGTAATTTCGGCCTCTATGGAATTTTAAGCCATTTAAAGAGCCCTTGCAAAGTACCTTTTTTAACTCCACGCAGTTAATGTGAACCTTTGTAACTACCATGTAAACCGCAACAATTAAATTCCCAATACTTCTGTCTACATGTTTAGTACAAGTGTCAGTTGAGCATTCAAAATTTTGTACCTCTCAATATATATGGTGATCTCTACGTAATCACTCTTATAAGAAGTTTATTTAGCAAGGTTCTTACTTTTGATTTAAGTTTCACTAGATATCATCAAATATGATGTTATATGTGGGTTTTTAATGTGTTTATAAAGACATCAAAACAAAAAATAGATGAATAATTGCATATTAAATCGTATTTTATTGATACTTCAATATGATATCTCTTAATTTGTTGTTTTTTAGATCTAAAGAATATGTTTCATTTAATTATGAATACTCATATCAACACTACCAACTGATAACATTGCAATTATTAGTAGTGTATTAATAAAAGTGTTGGACACTAAACTAACAAATGTTATCACAATTCATAAACATGTTCAACTACTAGTCCTCTCTCCCACCTCTCCAAATTTAGGGACGACATGAGAATTGAAAATTTCAATAGGCCCTTGGTCTCCTAGTCAAGTTGAATGACTTTGAATGAACCCACCAAAAATTAAGTCCTACTAAGTGTTAAATCTAAACATCATAAAGGATGAGGTTGAGATCATTTCGTGGACAAATTTGGTGGAATGTATATTGAACATCATAAAGGATGAGGTTGAGATCATATCGTGAACAAATTTGGTAGAATGGATACCCCTTTGATCTTTAGCTTTTAGCCAAAGAAAAATCAACCTATGACTTATATTCAGATCAAATAGCTAAAAAGATCTTAAGAATGATATAAAATCCTCCTAAAAACTAAAAACAAAAATCAATCAATCTACCCATTCCTATCTCAGTTTATGTCTTAATGTTCAGCTTATTAATTCAAATAAATATAGAAGCCCAAAAGATTTCATGGACTGATATATACACAAGAAATAGTTGAAAAGGGAAAGAAGCTTACAGGATCCGCAGAAACAGATTTACAAGTAGTCTTGTCACTGAGCTTTTTAAGTCCTACAATTCCCTCCCAGCTTCGTCGCAGGCTCTTCACCTCCACCTCCTTATTGAAAACACTCCCTCCGGGGCTCCTCGGCCTTCGTTTGCTACCAGTGCTCACGGACCTACCTTTACAGGATTTGATCTCCAGACCTCCATCCCCAGACCTGTCGTCACCACAGGACTCGCGTTTCTTGGTGAGAGAAGGCGACCGAAGAGCCGAAGACGATGAGGGCGTAGCAGTACCCGATCTCCGCAATTGCTTGCGAAAGGAAACATCGAGCGACAATGCCAAGTCAAGAGCACAGGAAGTGGAAGGCACAGGGATGTCCTCAGGGCTGCCCAGGAAGGGATGCCGACGTGGAACAGGCCGAACACCACGCAGGACTGGATAGGGAGACCCGGACTCCAGCTTGGCAACGTGGATGAACTGGCCCAGCTGCAGCTTGTCTGTGAGAATGAGGTCGGCCTGCTCCTCCGCCAAGGAAACATACGTTGCCTGCGAAGAATCAGAGACTTTCAGGTAAAACCCGCGGTTGGGCCACAACTCCTTCCCAGCCAATGCCGGAACAATGCCGATCACCTGCAACAGGGCGCTCCGGTATTCTCCCGCCACTTTCACGTCCGAGTTCATGTGCTGCAACAGTTTCAGCAGAACGCCCGGTGTCAACGACGCCATTTCTTACTTCTCCCCAACTTACTCTAAAATCGCGACATAACAACCGAGCCTAAGCCCCGCTCAATTGCTCTGCATATAAATACCCAGGTATCCCATTCCTAGGCTACTTTTGTGTGCATAATTTCTGTCAGAATTTCGACATTTTGTTTCATGTCTATAAGCGATTCAAATTCCGGGGATCTGATCAATAGGGATCTGATCCACGTGCTTTGGGACACTACCCGAACCCACGGTGGGCCCTGTGCTCGCTGGTGTTGTGTAACTATCCATTGCCCACCATGGGGGATGTTTTTTATTTCAGAGCACTATAGGAAATGAAAGGGTAACGTAAGGTCTAGATTCATTCCAGGGAGCTTGGAGTACACGTACCCAAAAGATGTTTGAGCCAGGTGGTGGCTTCTGACGTACATTTTCTGGTCACCATTTACGACACAGGTTACGGGAGCACGTGCAAGTTGCCATGTTGCTGTAAGCTGCCATGTGCAACATGCCAACTGTACGTTTAAGGAACTCCAGAGTTCATCTGTGCAGAATTGCTTAAAGGATGCACAAATTTTGTGTCAGGATAATTTGTACGGCATGTTGTACATGCGCAGCGAACTCTACACTCCAAAGTCCCTGGATTGAATCTGCACCTTTCAAGTACACCATGCCCGTCGCTTTGGGCGGCGCAGATTTTGAAATGAAATAGAAGTTTTTAAGAACATTTATAAGATTAAGCAGTTTACCATACAAATTGAAAGTTGTTGTAATGTACACGTACTCTAACAAGTGAGATATATATTTTCTTTTCAATCTTGTGAATCTTGATCAAATAGTTTGTAATTTTAGTTATTTTTTTTCTTTTTAAACAAGAAAATAGAGAGTCAACATTTAAAATATTATTGCAAGTGATTCATATATCTTTTTAAGTCATTTTTTATGATATATCCATCTCATCTATTAGACTTGCTGGTTTGTGAAGGAATTCATCGTCTTTCACTGTTTAGCGCTTAGCGGGATTCGAACACACAACATGTAAGCGTAGAATGGTGCATGAGTGCAGCAGAGTGGAGGAATCTGAGTTCATGTGAATGGTGATAATATATAGGTGTTAGACACTATCCGTACTCTGCCATAGCACGTTCCATATGCCGCCTTATTTCTTACTCTAACGGGTCGATGATGCCACTGCCACCTGTCTGTTCTTTCTGACGCCCATCGCATGAAGTCATTGATGGGAGACAAAGCATACTTTTATTAAAACAATATTGTGGGTGTTTTCAACAGTGATCAGTGATAGTTCCCATGTTATCGGAACGCTCAATGCTTACAAGTTTAAGTTTCAATGTTTTTGGACTCCCATAAACATTTAAAGGAAATTTTCCCAATGTCTCCATTCATTTGGCGTTCAGCTCACGCCGAATGCTACTCTTAAATCCTTCCGCGTGTGATTTTACTCGAAAA
>VDFB02162695.1:0-31320 GCA_007258455.2 Sequoia sempervirens
TATCAAGATTTCAGAATTTTTTTATTTGGATGAGGGTTTTCCTTAGTCAAACCCCATGTTTGGTAATTAAACCTTGATAGAATGATAATGGAAGTTGATAAATGGAAGGAATGATGAATGAAAACTTTCTTGCTACAAATCACTAAACCTTTAATGGATTCCTTTAAAGAACTGAAATCAAACACATCACTCGAAGGAATCATATCTTTCTTTTCTTGATTTGTTGGATACTTGAATACTTGGATGCTTTAGGATCAACAATGCATATTATGTTGAACACCCAGAATATTGAGAGGAGAGGGGGGTGAATCAATATTTGTTTAAACCATTCAAATGTTTAAACATCCAATCCACTTATCACATTTAACTATAGTAAAGAAAGAAAGCATGAAACATAAAAAAAATCGCATAACACATAAACACCAATATTTTTACTTGCAAAACAAAAAATAGGAAAAATTATAGTGAGGATTAGCTCACAATATATTATAAGTGGTTATAGTATATTTACAGAAGTGCTCACTACAAGTGGACTCAGTGCCCACAGAGAAAAAAATGGAAAAGAGATTATGGCTCAAATCCTAATTTGAATTGTTACAATTGCATCTATCATATGCATGAAATATAGTTCCAATGAAACTCAATAAATTGAATTTACACACTTCATCTAATTTAGATCTAACACTATGGTTTCCACTGCATTTGCATCACTTTAATCTTCTACTCAACATTCACAACTTAAAATTGCACTGCTCTGATAATATTCACATCATATGCATGTAGAATAATTGTAAGATTCATCACTTAATCCAAAATACTAAAAAATATCTAACATATATATCTACTTCAAGCATAACATCAATTAGCTCAGCCTAATCAGATGCAACATTCAAAATATAACTTGTCGACTTAATTTCTTCCACACACATACTTCACATGAAGATTTAAATATCAAAATAACTTGAAATAGGTTAGCATGGACCTATAATATATCCCACATAAGACCACAACACTTATTTAGCCTTCGCATACCTTCAAACTTATTAGGTCAACACCGTAGAAGACTTAATATCAAAATTCTTTGATTGTGTATCCATAATCGGACATATGGACCTCAAAATTCAATGCCAAATGGAATTCACACACTAATGCCATCTGTCAACACATCCTCAAAAAGTGAAAAGCCAAAAACTTATCTTCAAAAAATTACAGACTCCCACTCAAATGTATTGTATAGGAAATAATTGTAATCTGCCAAGTTGAACTTCTATTACTTAGGTCTCCCAAATCAAAAGCCAAAATATGATGAAATTTTGGAATTAGATACATCTAACAACCAAAAAAAAAATGTTAGAAATGCAAAGTGAAAACTTCATTTACAGACTTGTGCGAACCAAAAAATTAGATTCTCTATTACACAAAGTTAATAGAGTTGAAACTTAATCGATTTTCCATCACAACCAACTTCAACAAATCAAACCATCTTGCAAAAAATATCTTCCACAAACACTCCAAAACCTGTTAGAACCAACCAAAATGATCTGCAATGATCTACACCACATCAAGATACAATGTTGAAATCAATGACAACGTTTCAACACATCATTATATATCTCATGCTTATTTCTCATGCTCATGTTTCCAACAACAACATCAATGAAATTCTTAACAATCTCCCCCTTTTTCATTGATGGCAACATGCAACGATATCTTCAAAATTCTCCAAATCATTCTCCCCCTTTGACATCAAGGGCAAAGGGTGCCTACAACAATTTTTTTTCCTTATGCTAGATCTCCCCTTGAGAAATATATGCATATGCACAAATTGAAATATTGAATTGACTCCCCCTAGTCATGTTCTAGACAAAAACCAAAAAAAAAATGTACAAAATACTACTCTATATAGTCCACATATTTACATTGAGTCTAAACTAAAAACATGAAATGCATAAAGAATGAGGTCTATGGATGGAAAGTGCTCATCTAGAAATTTTTGATGATCTCATGTGCCAAAGCAAATAGTGTGGAAAAAGGTTTTTTTTTTAAATGGTTGAATTTAGCCTATAGTGATGACCCTCCTAGAAAAATAAAAATTTCTCAAAAATTAAATTCATCTAAAATAGACAAATTTTATATGAAAATAGGGGTTTTGGGACCATTTGAACATAATGGAAAGGTCCATTTGGGAAAATTTCTCCACTAAAAAGTTGTTTTTCAGATCTGAGCTTCAAAATCTTATTTTCTATTGTGTCATATGGTGGCTAAATTGAGTGAAATAAAAGCCATATCTAACTTTCTTAAGCCTCTCAAATGCAATTGGATAGTAAAAAATTCTTCCATTGTATCCAAAATAGTTGTAATATGATTAAAAACACATGCAAATATAGTATTAACAAATCATCATAATTCCTTTTTGATTCTCCATATCGTATTGAAACACTTTTTGATTCTCCAGATCATATTGAAACACAAGAGAACATACATGAATTCAATCTCTTAATCAATAATCGAAGTACTCAAAAATATCAAAATCTAAGATTTGATACCATGATATAAATCTAAAATAGATCAATAACCAAGATCTTTATATCAGAGATAAGCTATAAAATTGTCAATGAAATAATACAATTATAGACCCAAAATTCCAAGAGATGTGCAAATGTCAAGATGACAAGATTGCATTAGGAGCTCAAAAAAAATTTGTAGAATAATGACTACACGCATCAATGCACATGTATGCCAAATTATATAAGAGTATGCAAGAATATGAAAATAAAAGATAGGTAATGAGTTTATATAGAACTAAGGAGACAATGGAGGTGGAAAATCCAACCAATAAGAGTTAACTAGCAAAAGTGGAAGTAGCCACCAAAAGTGGTAAATGCTCCACCCTTTAAGTATGGGGACAACTCATCACCTTATCTCCTAGTTATTATATAATAAACTCACTTCATTATCCTAAGAAAGCTTAATAAAAGTGTATAAAAACCTAAGACTAAGGGAAAATAAATTAACTCAAACCGTGGGAGGAACCGTTCTTAGGCAGCATCGATAAAGATGAATTGCAAAGAGTCTTCAAAGTAAAATGTAAGTCTGTGATGAATTGCATTAAAGTTATCATAGGTGAAAATGTTTTTCACATACATTTGTAGAGAATCATATTTCCAACAAATTTATTGTCGATCTTTTTATAAAATATCTTGGAACTGGGTCAAAACTTCAATGTTTTGAAGAATATAGCTAACAAATTTGTTATTAGTCCATACTTGGAGAATGAAGCTTTACTTCATAGTCTTCAACAATATGATTCCACAACGAGTGATGGATTGGTGGGAGGTTTATTCCCAAGGAATCTAATCTTTTATAAGAAAAGATATGCAGAAATCTTTCAAGGAATGCTCTTGTCAACAATACATGATTCGTCTACTCACCTGTACCAAGTTCTTAACAAGTATAGGTCTACAATTTTTATGGAGGAAATTGATAATTTTAAGCGTAAATATCATGCAATTTCCTTTTTGAGGAATCATATATGCGTACATGATCCGCAATTGTCAACTCTCCCTCATGATGTGAAGGGAAAATTTTGTTATCTTTATGTTCCAAAAATAAACAAAATGGTTCCATCTTATGATTATGATTACAAGCAAAAATAGGTGGTGAATGATGAAAGCTCTATAAATGGTTTGCGTAGACCTAGAAGCAAATTAGCTTCCTTCTAATTCAGTTCTTATACTTTGGGGTGCACAGCAGATCTAAGTTTCAATTTTGTATTTTTCCAATATAGTGAGATTTGTACAGGGTTTTCAGCTTATCATTCCATCTTCTATAGGATAGTACATGGTTTTCAGCTTATCATGTTATTTTGTATAGGGAGGACGTGTTCATGTAATGGGGTTTACATTTATGTAATAGGGTATGTAATGAGGTTTATAATGTATAGGGTCATGTGAAAGGTTGGGCATTACATCTAGATTTTTCTCTCATTCGAGTGTTAGTTTTGTAAGATGTAAAGAGTTGAAACTTTATTATCTAGGTAAAATGGTCGAATTGAAGAACTTTAGTTATTTGAGCTATAACTGGGGGTTTTCTTGCCTAGTTCTTTCCCACCAGTATGCTCGCCTGAACCAGGATTTTGTATATTTATACATATTTATTAATATAATTACAATGGCTCACCACTTTTTCCTTAAAAAAAAAAAATTCACTAAGAAAATAAAACCTATTGTATGAGGATAACTCATCACCTTATCTCCTAGTTATTATATAATAAACTCACTTTATTATCCAAAGAAAGCTTAATAAAATTGTATAAAAACCTAGGATTAAGGGTGTAGAGAAGGGGGATTCACTACTCACGAGTTCTCTTCTTTCAGAGAGCCTCACGGGGTGAACTGCCCTAAACTACCTCAAGGAATAGTGGTGAAAGTTCTAGAATTAGAAAGACCAAGTCATGAAGATTCTCTAGACAAACTAACAAGCTCTCAGCCAAAGGACATCAATGCATAATACGGATGACAACACGACGCGCTAGAATCCCTGAGGCATGTTGGTGTCTCATACATACCAGAAAGCAAGAATTTCATAGAAAATACTTAAATGGCTACTTCTACTCTAATTGCTGAGAACTTACATAATATAGGGAAATAACATAATGTAATGGAACTACAATAAAATGAAGTAGAACTAATAAAGATAAGAAAAAGAAAGGAAAAAAATACTTACAACCATGTGAGTGATGAAGCCTCTAGCAAGTGAATGTCTTCAATACCTGCGTTTGTAAGATCTGGAGAAAGTGTTGGGGCTGTATAGGGGTTTTGCATAGGCAGCCAAGAAGATGAAGAGGGAAAAGAACCAAAATGGACAAAGCACGTGGTGAAAGAAAAACATGCTCAGGAGTATAACCTACACCACCAAGTATGAGTGATAAAAGCAATCCTCACTCAAGGGGGAGAACCCATATCATGAAGTAAGGATGCAGTTGGAAGGATAAGTGATGAATCCCAAGATGCTCCAAGGTGCAAAGCACAATGGAGGTATGCAAGAGCCAAAGGAGCTGCAAAGAGGCAAACAAAGAGAGCCATAAAAGCCATGACTGTGTTGCAAAGGATTGTTGTTAGAGCTTGAGGCTACTCTAAAACAAGCAAGGGAGTTGTGAAAGCAAGCAATATGGGAGAATGCTTAAGAAAGAATATAAGAAGGAGAAGAATGTTAGAGATGGAGGAAGAGGTTAGAAGAACTTAGAAGAATAGAGCTAGAGGAAGTTAGAGAAAGTTAGAAGATGCAAATGGAGTGAAAATACTACTTTTAAGGAGAGAGAAGAAGCTTCTCCAACCGTTACAAGGCGTCTCGGTCCATTATCATGGACAAAAGGAGGTGACAAGTGGCAAGCATGCTTGGAGACAAATGTTTAAGCATTGAAACACTGCAAGACGCTAGCACGACATCTGGACGTCCGTGCGGCATGTTAGTGTTTGGACACATCACACTACAAAACATTATGAATAGGAAAAGCCCCAAGCTCAATGAAAAGCTAGCACACGAGGGTAGTTGTTGAAAATGGGTGTTGGAGCATCTTGAGAGAGGAAAAAGGATGATGTAGGGGCTAAAATGAGCCTACAAAAATGCTAAGGGAGTGGACACTAAAGAGGATACAAGAATGTATGTGAAATTGCAAGGGGTGCAATTTTGTGACTATACATTTTTCCCCCACTTTAGCAGGCATATGAATCTACATTAATATGCACACTAAAGGAAATCTACTAAACATAAATAACATCATATGGAAAAAGGATACTGTGGAGAAAGAAAACAACTCTTTGAACCATGGAAGCATGCCCCAAGGCAGAAGACCTGAAAAAAAAATGCATTAGACAAGAAAAACTTACACCAAACAAGGTTAGCACACAAAACACTAAGGGATTTGAGTTAGCAAAGTAAAGAGACCTCGATGTAGAAGGTTGTTTGAGTACTATGTGTCGTCCCCAAATTGAAAAAAACTTACACAAAAGAATTATAAGATGAAGAGAGAAGGACCATATACCCGGGGATGAAGAAGTTGGAAATATTTGATGGGTATATATATAAGAGAAGAAAGAGAATTTTAAGTGTGACTATCATGCAATTTCCTTTTTGAGGAATCATATATGTGTACATGATCTGCAATTGTCAACTCTCCCTCATGATGTGAAGGGAGAATTTTGTTATCTTTATGTTCTAGACATAAACAAAATGGTTCCATCTTATGATTATGATTACAAGCAAAAATAGGTGGTGAATGATGAAAGCTCTATAAATGGTTTGCGTAGACCTAGAAGCAAATTAGCTTCCTTCTAATTCAGTTCTTATACTTTGGGGTGCACAGCAGATCTAAGTTTCAATTTTGTATTTTTCCAATATAGTGAGATTTGTACAGGGTTTTCAGCTTATCATTCCATCTTCTATAGGATAGTACATGGTTTTCAGCTTATCATGTTATTTTGTATAGGGAGGACGTGTTCATGTAATGGGGTTTACATTTATGTAATAGGGTATGTAATGAGGTTTATAATGTATAGGGTCATGTGAAAGGTTGGGCATTACATCTAGATTTTTCTCTCATTCGAGTGTTAGTTTTGTAAGATGTAAAGAGTTGAAACTTTATTATCTAGGTAAAATGGTCGAATTGAAGAACTTTAGTTATTTGAGCTATAACTGGGGGTTTTCTTGCCTAGTTCTTTCCCACCAGTATGCTCGCCTGAACCAGGATTTTGTATATTTATACATATTTATTAATATAATTACAATGGCTCACCACTTTTTCCTTAAAAAAAAAAAATTCACTAAGAAAATAAAACCTATTGTATGAGGATAACTCATCACCTTATCTCCTAGTTATTATATAATAAACTCACTTTATTATCCAAAGAAAGCTTAATAAAATTGTATAAAAACCTAGGATTAAGGGTGTAGAGAAGGGGGATTCACTACTCACGAGTTCTCTTCTTTCAGAGAGCCTCACGGGGTGAACTGCCCTAAACTACCTCAAGGAATAGTGGTGAAAGTTCTAGAATCAGAAAGACCAAGTCATGAAGATTCTCTAGACAAACTAACAAGCTCTCAGCCAAAGGACATCAATGCATAATACGGATGACAACACGACGCGCTAGAATCCCTGAGGCATGTTGGTGTCTCATACATACCAGAAAGCAAGAATTTCATAGAAAATACTTAAATGGCTACTTCTACTCTAATTGCTGAGAACTTACATAATATAGGGAAATAACATAATGTAATGGAACTACAATAAAATGAAGTAGAACTAATAAAGATAAGAAAAAGAAAGGAAAAAAATACTTACAACCATGTGAGTGAGTGAAGCCTCTAGCAAGTGAATGTCTTCAATACACTGCGTTTGTAAGATTTGGAGAAAGTGTTGGGGCTGTATAGGGGTTTTGCATAGACAGCCAAGAAGATGAAGAGGGAAAAGAACCGAAATGGACAAAGTGCACGTGGTGAAAGAAAAACATGCTCAGGAGTATAACCTACACCACCAAGTATGAGTGATAAAAGCAATCCTCGCTCAAGGGGGATAACCCATATCATGAAGTAAGGATGCAGTTGGAAGGATAAGTGATGAATCCCAAGATGCTCAAAGGTGCAAAGCACAATGGAGGTATGCAAGAGCCAAAGGAGCTGCAAAGAGGCAACAAAGAGAGCCATAAAAGCCATGATTGTGTTGCAAAGGATTGTTGTTAGAGCTTGAGCCTACTCTAAAACAAGCAAGGGAGCTGTGAAAGCAAACAAGATGGAAGATGCTTAAAAAAGAATATAAGAAGGAGAAAATGTTAGAGATGGAGAAGAGGTTAGAAGAACTTAGAAGAATAGAGCTAGAAGAAGTTAGAGAAGTTAGAAGATGCAAATGGAGTGAAAATACTTTTAAGGAGAGAGAAGAAGCTTCTCCAACCGTTACAAGGCGTCTCGGTCCATTATCATGGACAAAAGGAGGTGACAAGTGGCAAGCATGCTTGGAGACAAATGTTTAAGCATTGAAACACTGCAAGACGCTAGCACGACATCTGGACGTCCGTGCGGCATGTTAGTGTTTGGACACATCACACTACAAAACATTATGAATAGGAAAAGCCCCAAGCTCAATGAAAAGCTAGCACACGAGGGTAGTTGTTGAAAATGGGTGTTGGAGCATCTTGAGAGAGGAAAAAGGATGATGTAGGGGCTAAAATGAGCCTACAAAAATGCTAAGGGAGTGGACACTAAAGAGGATACAAGAATGTATGTGAAATTGCAAGGGGTGCAATTTTGTGACTATACATTTTTCCCCCACTTTAGCAGGCATATGAATCTACATTAATATGCACACTAAAGGAAATCTACTAAACATAAATAACATCATATGGCAAAAGGATATTGTAGAGAAAGAAAACAACTCTTTGAACCATGGAAGCATGCCCCAAGGCAGAAGACCTGAAAAAAAAATGCATTAGACAAGAAAAACTTACACCAAACAAGGTTATCACACAAAAAACTAAGGGATTTGAGTTAGCAAAGTAAAGAGACCTCGATGTAGAAGGTTGTCTGAGTACTATGTGTTGAATCCCCAAATTGAAAAACACTTACACATAGAAGAATTATAAGATGAAGAGAGAAGGACCATATACTCAGGATGAAGAAGTTGCAAATATTTGATTTGGTATATATATAAGAGAAGAAAGAGAATTTTAAGAATGTAAGCACCTTACAGGCCCGCAGACCTGCAAGGAAGGTGTCCACCAAGAAATCTAACATGAAGGATACCTAGAAAAGTGTCCTACAAACCCACAGATCTACAAGAAATTGTCCCCTAAGATCTCTCACATGGAGGAAGCCAGGAAATCACCCTATAGACCCACAAGCCTACAAGGAAGTATCCCCCAAGATCTCTTAGATGGAGGAAACCCAGAAAAATCACCTTACATGCTTGTAGACCTGCAAGGAAGGTGTCCTCCAAGATCTCTCACATGGAGGAATCTCAAAGGAAGCACCCTACAAGTTCTCAAACCTGCAGGGAGGTATCCCCCAAGATCTTTTGCATGGAGGAAACCTAAGGAAGGGGACTTCGCAAAGTCAAAAAGCAGCTTCATAGGTGCACCTGCAAAGTGAAAGTGTCCATGCAGGAAAGTGAGTGGAAAGTCATGTAGAACATTGATATATTGGAAAGCTTTCAAAGGGGTCCCTCAAGAACCCTTCAAAAGAAGAGGGGTCCACTCAAGGGATGCACTATTTGAAAAGAAAGGTCTAGTCAGGCTGTCCCCAAGCTAGATGCTAAAGGATTCATTTGAGATAAAGACTTTCAAAGGGGGTCCCTCAAGAACCCTTCGAAAGAGAAAGGGGTTCACTCAAGGGATGCTTCAATTGAAAGAAATAGAGAAGAGAGGGGGGTCTTTAATAAGGACACACATCTCCATAACACATTATTGTTGCCCCCAACATACAGGGGAGGAGAACCATGTAAGATACTTAGAACATGCAGGATAGAGGTAGACCTTAATTTCACTTGTTATTCAAAGAAGAGGTAGGTGCATCAATCAAACGGGAGTTTGATAGCACTTGAATCAAGAATTTGTTGATTTTATCCCTCAAGGCCTTGTATTCACTAGTGGAATGGCCAAGCACTTGATGGTATGCACATAAAGAATGTTCTTTATTATGTTCATGATATTTCTTGCATGTAGGAGAAGGAAGAGCGATTAAGTGGGATTTTAGAAGCCACAACAAAATACGTTCTTAGTAAAATAAAGGATGAGGAGAAAGAAGCAACCCTTTCTCTTGTGGAGAAAAAATTGACCGCTCACAAGAGGAGGGTACGAAGATATTAGACAAAGGCAGAAAAATCTCTTCAACAGAATGAGGTTGAGAAGAATTCTTGTCACTTAACCATGGCTTATATTTAGATCATTAATTTGAGCAACCAAGTCCCAAATTACACTTACAAGGTGTGAATTCTATAGGTACTTGAATTCCTTGTTCATTACACCCAAAACCTTTATGCTCATAGCCATATTTAGAGACAAGCTTAAGGCTGAGGCCATAACATGTTTGCAAGTCTTGAAAGGAATGAGGATCCTCATAAAGAGCATTTTCCCAACAATGGGGATCACACTCCTCTATGGGATCACCATCATCCTCTTTAACATGAATTTCAACATTATCCTCTTTAGCAAAAGCGTAATCATCTTCGTCAGAAGAAGGATCAACACTAAGAACATTACAATTTGAGCTCACAATATCTTGTAATACAAAAGAACAATCATCTTTGATAGCAGGTGTGGATGATGTTATTGGAAGGTCTGAGTGGATTGGGTCAACTTTATATTCCCTAATGAAGGATTCTGTAAAGTCTAGATAACCCTAATCATCACCAAGACATGCATTCCTTTGAGAAGAGGTAGAAGGAGCAGACTTAAGATTTCTTGCTTTAGAAGGATCTTCTTTAGGGACATCTATCTCAAGAGTATCCTTTGTAGTAGATAATGTTGGAGTAAACATCGACACAGTAGAAGACACTGAAGGAATAAGAGTAGGTACAACCAAATCTTGACCAACAACTGCCATCTCACATAAGTGCATAGCATCAGCATCAGCCTTAATAGTGACTACTTTATTATTACAAAAAAACTTAATAGATTTATGCAAGGTAGACGTGATTGCCCCCATAGCATGAATCCATGGTCTACCAAAAAGAAGGTTGTATGGTAGCTTTTCTGACATAACATATACAAGGGTAGGTATGGTAACAGGTCCCAACCTCAAAGGAAAGACTATCATGTGTAGGGCTTGTTGACCGACATTATTAAACCCACAAATGGCAACCAAAGAAGCATTAAGAGAAGATGGATGATCGATATTAATTTTAGGCAATAGATCAATGCTACATACATTGAGTAGTAAACCGGTGTCAACGAGAGTACGTCTAATGCCAGTCTTATTAATGTTAACTATAATCATTAGAGCATCCACTTGCTTTTGTACTTCCGAAGGTGGGAGTTCCTATCGATAAAATGTAATATTTAGCGAATCCGCATGAATATATGCTATCAACGCATCAACATCTACCGGCCTAGTGGAAGAAGGTAAGAGGATCTTTTGCAAGGCTTCCAGAAGCATACCTTGATAAACTAGAGCAAACTAAAGCAATTCCCACAATAAGATCTTAGTCAGAGTAACTCAAAGTTGCTCAACAAGATCACAATCATCGGGTGCTTTAGTTGTAGGTTTAGGTTCTTGAGGAAGGCTCGGTTGTTTATTCATATTATTCTCATAAGTATGGGCTACTGCTCTCTAAGAGGGAGCTATAGAAAGGTTAGGAGAGTCACCATCAAATGGAACACCATCAATAGAACAAATCCTTTTAGGAGGACTAGCTGGAGTCAAATAAATGACTGGTCTCTTAGGCCTTTGAGGGGTAGCAGAGACATAGATTACATTTACAGAATCATCACAACTAGTAGAATAATTAATTGAAGGCCTATTCTCAACATCAATCCAAGGAGGATCAGATGTGGAAGGAGGTTCATCATTTTCTAATGCATCATCTCCAGAAGAGAGTGCATTGGAATAAAGATGGGACTCATTATTCACAAATGCAACGTCTCTATAAGAGAGTGCATTGGAAGGAGTAGGAGATTCATCATTCATGAATGCAACATCTCTAGAAGAGAGTGCATTGGAATGAACATGAGATTCATCATTCACAAATGCATCATCCCCAAAGGGGAGTGCCTTGGAATGAAGAGAAGGTAGAGTAATGTTAAGAAAGGTATCAATGATTTCATCTTCTTGCAACAAAATATCCTCCGAAGCAAGAGAAATTTCATGAGAAGGATCAAAGAAATTGAGTGACATGGGCAAAGCCAAGTCACTATCACATGCATCAAATGGAACATTATTAAAATTTTGAATAAAATCAAATACTCAACTATTAAAAGAAGGCATTAAATCATTATGATTTTTTTTGGTATTTTATATGTTCTAGTAATTTGCATTTTTTGAGGTCTCTAGAGCAGAATTTGAGGTAGGAACTTGCATCAATCCCTAAAATTTGATTGTCAAAGGAACTTGTATTTTAGGGACTAAACTAGTTCTCTAGGAGACCTTTCCAACGGTTCAAAAGGTTCTGAATTTCGAGCACCAAGTCAAAAGTTATGACCCCGCCAAGTAGAGGTAAATAAATTCCTAGCTTTTTGGAAGATCTTCTCTTCACGTCAGGTTCACCAAAATGTAGAGAAGGGGGATTCACTACTCACAAGTTCTCTTCTTTTAGAGAACCTCATGGGGAAAACTACCCTAAACTACCTCAAGGAACAACGATGACAGTTCTAGAATCAGAAAGAGCAATTCATGAAGATTCTCTAGACAAACTGACAAGTTCTCGGCCAAAGGATGTCAGCGCAGAATACAAACAACAACATGGTGCATTAGCATCCCTGAGGCATGTTGACATCTCGTATAGACCAAAAGCAAGAATTTCATAGAAAATACTTAAATGGCTACTTCTACTCCGATTGCTAAGAACTTATAGAATATAGGGAAATAACATAATGTAATAGAACTACAATAAAATGAAGTAGAACTGATAAAGATAAGAAAAAGAAAGGAAAGAAATACTTACAACCACGTGAGTGATGAAACCTCCAGTAAGTGAATGTCTTCAATACTTGCATCTGTAAGATTTGGAGAAAGTGTTGGGTCTGTATAGGGGTTTTCCTCAGTCAAACCCCCATTTTGGTGTTCCCACCTCGATGGACAACCAAGAAGATAAAGAGGGAAAATAACCGAAATGGACAAAGCATGTGGTGAAAGAAAAACCTGCTCAAGAGTAGAACCCGTACCACCAAGTATGAGTGATAAAATCAATCCTTGCTCGAGGGGGAGAACCTGTATCACGAAGTAAGGATGCAGTTGGAAGGGGAAGTGATAGATCCCAAGATGCTCAAAGGTGCAAAGCACAATGGAGGTATGCAAGAGCCAAAGGAGCTACAAATTGGGAGACAAAGAGAGCTATAAAAGCCAAGAGTGTGAACTGCAAAGGATTGTTGCGAGAGCTTGAGGCTACTGTAAAACAAGCAAGGGAGTTGTAAAAGCAAGCAAGATGGGAGAATTCTTAAGATAGAAGCTAAGAAGGAGAAGAATGTTAGAGATGGAGGAAGAGGTTAGAAGAACTTAGAAGAATGGAGCTAGAAGAAGTTAGAGAAAGTTAGAAGATGCAAATGGAGTGAAAAGACTACTTTTAAGGAGAGAGAAGAAGCTTCTCCAGCCATTACAAGGCATCTTGGGTCATTACCATCGACAAAAAGGAGGTGACAAGTGGCAAGCATGCTTGAAGATAACTGTTTGAGTATTGAAACATCGCAGGACACTAGCGTGACTTGCAGACATCTGCACAACGCGCTAGTTTTTGGACACATCACGCTACAAAATGTCAAGAACGGGAAAATCCCCAAGTTCGACAAAAAGCTGGCATGCGACGGTAGCTGTTGAAAAGGGGTGTTCGAGCATCTTGAGAGGGGAAAAAGGTTGATGAGGGGCTAAAATGAGCCTACACAAATGCTAAGGGAGTGGACACTAAAGCAGATACAAGAACGTATGCGAAATTGCAAGGGGTGCAATTTTGTGACTATATAAAGGGAAAATAAATTAACACACTAGGAAAATAAAAACCTTCTAGTTTTGTCCTCTTTTTTTTGTTTGTCATGTCTTTTGTTGTTGTCTGTTGATGGTTTGTTGATTGCTATTTAATCAGCCTGGTTTTTGTGTTGGTTGGGTAGCTTAACTACTTTATCTTTGTTTCCTTTTCTTTTTTTCAGGGTTTCAGGTTTCCTTCAAAACCTATTTTACGCTAATCAAAAACTTTGATTATGAAAAAAAAATTATCATCTTGGATTCATTTGATTTTTATGATAAAGTTCAATGGTTTCATTCCTTTGAGATGGGGGATGGGTTTGATTTTTTTAGACTTGATGATTTTTCAGGGTTTATGTTTTTTATTGATTTTTGGATGGTTTGAGGTTGGGTTTTGATTCAAATATTTTTGGATTTGAATAGGTGAGAAAATTTTAGATGGGTTGGATTAGTTTTATTGAATAAAATTTTAATTTTAAATAATATAATTTTTGGATGGGAGTTTAGGGATATGTATTAGACTTAATTTTGTCAATCTGGGATTTGAAAATGATAGATGTTGACTTAGGCTGGTTAAGGTTTTCACTTTGGCTATTGAAACCTTGGCTTCAAAATTTCTTATTTAGGTTTGAGGTGCACATTTTTGTAGAAGAGGAAAAATTACTATTTAGCTAAAATGTATTAGCCATTTTTTTTCCCTACTTTCACGTTAGGGTTGCACTAGTTTATAACTATTTAACAAAATAACCCTACAATACTAGAAGTGTTTTAAAATAAATAATTTTATTTAATTAAACTAATAGAAAAAAATTGATAAAGGATTATTTTATAAAAAAATACCCTACAAAAATAAGTTATACAACTAAAAATAGAACAAAAACAAGAACTTGGAGACAAAAAGAGGAAGTCATTTCACATGACACTAGTGTGTTGCACAAATGTTCAAACATTATTTTTTCATATATATGAACATGAGATGAAAATGAATCCATAAATCATAAAAATTCCAATCTTTCATTCACCTAATTGAGTTCCTTTGAAATAATTGCAAGTACAAAAGAAAAGGAAAAAAGCTTGGAGTTATTTGGGAATTTTACTTAGATTCAGCCTCCACAATAACAAAGATAGATAGATAAAATTAAAAGCATGGACATGAAAAAATTAAACCTTCTACTTTTTCTTGTTTTGTCCCTCCCTGTGCTTATTTGGCTTGATTTTTCCTTGATTTAATGTTGCAATGTGGCCAACACATTCACATTATGTCTTGAATCTTTATGAATCATTAAGAATTTATGATGTGTTGTAAAGTTTTGTGACACATTTTCAAACTTTTCTAGACTCTTCTTATTATAATTCACCTACATAACCCATTTTTATCACTTACCAAGTCTTATTTTAAAGTGTTGTGAAGTCTTGTAACAAACTCTCACACTTTTCTAGACTTGTCATCAACAAATACACCTTTCCTATGCTTTATTTGTCCCATTTATGCACTTACAGGTCTTAATTAAGTGTATTTTTTAATGTAAACCCAACAAACATCATTTAAGACAACTTAATTTCTGACACCCATTCACATGCCTTGAGTGGGACCCATTCGCCACTAGGGGTGAATGAGTCCCTCTTGGCACAAAAATAAAAATAAATTCAAATTAATTGCATGTTTTTATTCCTAAAGACCTAAGGTCAGCCTGTGATGTATTTTCGGGAAATTAGGGCATAATTGTGTATAAATACATGATTTTCTATTCATTTTAACCCCCATTCACACATTCATTCAAGTATTCATGCGTTTATCATAGTATTTTAGCATTCTAGCATTCAATCAAATATTCAAGCATCTTGAAGCAGCATATCTTCAAACTTTAACTTCAAGGGTTTGGTTAGTTTATGACAGTTGCATGTTATTTTTTCATCGTTCCTCATTTATTTCATTTCATTATCAAGGGTTTGATTACCAAATTGGGGTTTGACCAAGGAAAACCCATATACTCTAACCCTTAACCCTTTTCCCCCTCTTTGCATGTATGATTGTAGGTCTTGTAGGAAGATTTGTCAAGGAGAAAGGTTTCAAAAAGGTGTTGCAAAGTCATCAAAGTCATCAAAGCTAACATAACCCTATTTGAAGCTTGGAGGGTGCTTTCTCGTCATATTTTCCAAATTCAGATCCGACAAGTTGTTAGGCAAAAAAGTGCAAACCAGGACCCACATAGTTGACTCTTGACTTTTTAGAAATTTGCAAGTGGACTAATTCACCATCTATGGTGAATGAGTCCCACTGCCAAGCTGGAAAAAGTGTTTTTTGAAGTTTTATGTTCACGACACCCCAAAACCTGTTCTGGTAGATTTAACCAAAAATATGACTAATTCACCCTATGTGGCGAATGAGTCCCAATGGGCTTCAATACTGATCTCTGCAAAATTGTAGAACCTTTCAACATCAGATTTCAAGCTCTAGATGCACCTCATTCAATTTCATTAAGTTATGTTCTTGTTTGTTCATACTTTTGGTTCATGTTTGCATTTAGATCATCTCATCTAGGAACATTACATACATATCACATTAATTCTTGAATATATACATTGCATTTTGGCCCATCTTTCCCCTTTTAGGTGAAAAAACCTAGAAGGGCTAGAAAGACATTCAAGCGCCAAAATCAGTGTCTACAAAAAGTACCAGGATGTCTTAATCTAAGTGCATCAAGAAACAAAAATAGTGACTAAAATGATAGATTTATAGGATGTGATAATACTAAGGTGCTCAAGGGCACAATAAAAAAAAAGTAATAATAATAAGAAACAAGAAAAATATCACCTATAGAGGCTTGGGGAAGCTAAAGAGAACAAGAGAACTATAAATAATGTTGTAAGAGTGTTTTAGAAAGATGTAGTTCTTGAGAGAGTTGTGTATGAGCTTGAGATTTCTGAGAGAAACCAAGAGAGATCCTACAATAAAAATTTGGATTAAAACATGAGAAGAGGAGGTAAGAGAAAGCTACTGATGAACTATTTGGAATTGTCTTCAATTATTTTCAATGACCTAGGAAGGTGAAAAGTGGAAAAAATATTATAAATGGTCACCAAGTAAAGAAAATTCATGGGGAAATAGTGTGAAACACATGGATTTCCACATGATGTACTAATTTATTAGATAATTTATGATAAAAAAATAATGAGACACAAAAAACATAGAGCTAACTGTTGGGATTAAGGTATCTCAACCTTAGAGTCCAACATTGATTTAATTAATGTAATTAATGTATTTATTTATATTTTTTAAATTCCTATGGTGTCATGTCACTAATTGGGACCCACCGGCTAGGTGGCAACCTCGTTGGAGGTGACTGGATGACACATCATCATCCCAAGTGGACATAGGTGTCCCACTTTGGAATCTAAGAAATATGACAGATTCTATGACATATCATAAGGCATCTTTGAATGCATAGGTGAAATTTTGTGCCCAAGTTGGGTTATGACAAATGCAAGAGAATCAACTATTTTTAGCAAGTTATGATAGATTCTCTTACAACTATAAGTGCTATCAATTATGAAAGATTATATGATAGTTGCAAGATGTGTAAGGAATTTTCCATAGCCTATTTTTAGCATATTCTAGGTGTCCAAGCTTGGAAGAAGGCTATATGCATGTTTGACAAGTGTAAGGGGTGTAAGGGAATATTGAACATGTGTCCAAATGCATGTCTAAGGTGTTGAAAGTTGTGCCTTCTGGATTTGGACGCCCCTCAACTTCTAGATGCTTCTTGAAGCATGTAACACTCTATTTATTGAGTGCCTTGAGTTGTAGAATGCATAGTTTGTTTTCGGGTAATGAAGTGTTTCCAGTATTACTCTAGAACAGGTGTTTGTGTTGCACTTGTTGAGGAAGCTTGTACTTGGTGATATCTTGTAACCATTATTTGAAGTAATAGAGAAGTACTATGCTTTTGGAGGGTGGGGTTTTTTACCCAATAGGGTTTTCCCCACATTTATTTGGTGTCATTGTTTTATGCATTGTTGTTATATACATTTATTCTCTATGTGCTTCTCTTGCTGTAATTGTTAAAAGGTGTTAAAATGATTCTTTTTATAACTCTCTTGTACTTAGACTAGTGTAGGAAGTTTTTTCCACTCACTCAGCTTCCTTTCAGTTGGTATCAGAGCCTGGCCAACCTTGGTTCCTTTATTGGGTAGAAGGGTTTCTTGAGCTAATCTTTGTTTCAGTGGTATTTTTGCAAAAGTGTGTATTTCATAACTTTGTTGTAGGAGAGAGATGGAAGGAACATCTGTGAGGATTGTGATGGAAAAATTTAACTATGATAATTTTTTTTTGTGGAAGCTCAAAATGGAAGACATGTTAGTAGATTGAGAGTTATGGCTTGCAATTTCTGGAACCAAACCTTTAGGCATGAAACAAGAGGATTGGGATCTCATGGATATGAAATCCAAGGGTCTTATTAGACTTTGTTTGGCTGATTCCATTCTCCTAAATGCCCATGAAGAGAAAACTTCTGCTTCTCTGTGGAAGAATCTTGGTGATGTATATTAGGCTAAATCCCTAGTAAAAAATATTTTCTTGAGAAAGAAGATGTATTCTCTAAAAATGGAAGATGGATTCCATCCATTGTAGATCACCTGAACTCTTTTAACATGTTGGTTGCACAATTGGGATTCCATTGGAGACAAAATAAATGAACAAAACTGTTGCATGCTCCTTTTGTGTTCATTGTTGGACTCTTGGGATCACCTGGTAATGGCTATTGGAAGTACTAATTCCACCTTTAAGATGGATGAGGTTGTTGCCTCATTGTTATCTGAAGAGTTGTGAAGAAATTCTTCTAAGATGGCCAAGGAGGCCCTTGCAGTCCATGTGGTAGACCAAAAGAGAGAAGCAAAAATAAAGACAAGAAATCTAAGTCAAAGTCTTCAGGGAGATCAAAGTCTCCTAGTAAGAATTCCAAGGAAAAATGTTGGAATTGTGGTGAACTTGGTCACATTTGAAAAGATTGCAAGAATGAGAAGAAGAAGAAAAACAAGTCTTTCTCCAATTCTAAATCTGGGAAATCATCCCAAGATGATGGAGAATATTTTATTGCAACCTTGGAATCCGATGCATTAGATGATGTGTGGTTGATAGATTCAGGTGCATCCTTTCACATGAATTCTCATAGAGATTGGTTCTCGAAGTATGAGGAGTACATTGGCAGAGAGGTGTACCTAGGTGATGACTCTCACCTGAAGATTGTTAGTTGCGGAAGAGTCAAAATCAGATTTCCTAATGGAAGAGTGAAGGGGATTAATGGTGTCTTGCATAAACTACTTTCTGTAAGTAAACTAAATGATTTGGGAGTGCAAGTTGTTTTCTCTAATAGAGGATGCAAGATGACTAGAGGAGTTATGGTGTTGGCTAAGGGAGTTCGTATTGGGACTATGTTTCAGTTGGATGTATGAACTATGTAGTGTAATAGTTCTTTTGATGTACTGAAGAAGACACATTTGGATTCTTCATCCTCACCATCTGATTGTGAAGAAAAGAAGCATGTTATAGCTACATCTGATGGTCGTACATTTTGGGTATCTAAGGGTGCTCATTCCATGGAAATGAAACTTCCTGTAGAGAAGACAATGTTATGACATGAACGAATTGGTCACATTGGTGAGAAGTGTCTTAGAACCCTAAAAAATAAGAGCCTTTTTGAAGGCCTTGATGATTGTAATCTTAAGTTCAACTTTTGCGAACATTGTGTATATCGAAAACAACACCATGTTTCTTTTTACTCTAGTTCTCATAAGTCTTCTAGGGTCTTGGACTGTGTACATTCAGATGTTTTTGGTCCTATAAATGCTCCTTCGTTATCAAAATATGTATATTTTGTTTCTTTCATAGATGATTCTAATAGAAGGATATTTGTTTATTTCCTCAGAAGTAAAGCTAAATTCTTTAGTCAGTTTAAGGAGTTTAAGGCCTTGATAGAAAATTAGACTAAGAGAAAGATTAAGTGTTTGAGAAATGATAATGGTGGCGAGTTTTGTTCCATAGAGTTTGACAAGTCCTGTAAAGAGCACTGAATTGAGAGACATAAGAATACTCCCTAAACTCCATAGAAAAATGGAGTTGTAGAGACAATGAACAAAATGTTGATGGAGAGGGCTAGGAGTATGTTGAGTGGTGTTGGCCTTGAGAAGAAATTTTGGGTTGAAGCGATAGCCACTGCATGTTATTTGATCAATAGATATCCTACATTAGTGCTCGTTGGAAAGACACCCATGGAGGCATGGTTTGGTAAAAATCCTTCGATGAGACATCTCAAAGTTGGTTGTGAAGCTTACACTCATGTTCCAATTGAGAAGAGGTTTGAGCTAGAGAAAAATGTTGTTAAGTGTATCTTTATCGGCTATGGTGTTGGTGTTAAAGGTTACAATATTTAGGATCCAGAAGCTCAGAAGGTTCTCTACACTAGAAGTGTGATCTTCAGAGAGATTAAACCTTCCTCTATTGAGCTACAACTAGACAAAGAGGAGAAACAAAAGAAGGAGGTGGTTTAGATTCCACCTACTCCGAAGAAAGAAGAACCAAGTACTCCCATTGGACTTGATGATGAGGAGAGCTCAAGTAGCTCTAAAAGTTTTGAAGAACAAGGAAGACCTCAACCTCAGCCTTTGAGGAGGTCTACACAAGTTAAGCAACAACCATAAAGGTTTGGATATTCATAATTGGATTCCAGTTGTATGTTTTCCTTAATTACTAATACTGATGATCCTAGGATGGTTAGAGAGGCATTAGGTATGAATGATTCAGATTCTTGGATGCAATCCATGCATTAAGAGATGACTTCTTTAAAGAAAAACAAGACTTGGGATCTGGTAGGTCTTTAGCTATTGGATGTAAACCTGTTGATTGTAAATGGGTTTTCAAGAAAAAATTTGGTCCTAATGGCAGTATTGAGAAGTATAAGGCATGGTTGGTCACTAAGGGGTATTCTTAGGTGGAGGGAATTGATTATGGGGAGATATTCTCTCCTATAGCGAAGCTAACATCTATTCGACTTTCGTTGTCACTTGTAGCAACATATGACTTAGATGTGGAATAGATGGATTTGAAGACAACATTCCTTCATGGTGATTTGGAGGAGATATACATGTCACAACCAGAGCATTTTTTTGAAAAAGGTAAAGAAAATTTGGTTTGCAAGTTACTGAAAAAGTCTCTTTATGGTTTGAAATGATCTCCTAGAATGTGGTATCAAAAGTTTGATACCTATGTGTTGTCATTGGGATTTTAGAGATCTAAATCTAACCATTGTGTGTAATTTAAAACTGATAATGGTCACATTCTCATTATTGTATTATATGCAGATGATATGTTGTTTATTGGGAATGGTAAAAGTATGATTTCAAATTTGAAGTTTTAGTTGTACAGTTTGAGATGAAAGACCTAGGTACAGCTAGGTACATTCTGGGAATGGAAATCATGAGAGACAAAGCTAACAAAAAGCTTTGGTTAAGCTAGAGAAAGTATGTGAACACTATGTTGGAGAAATTCAACATGGTCGATTGTAGATAGTTAGTTGTTCCTGTGATGCAAGGGAAAATTATTTCTGTGAATGTTTGTCCAAAGTCTCCTACTGAGATGGAGGACATGACTAGAGTACAATATGCAAGTGCAGTTGGATGTATGATATATGTGATGGTGTGTACGAGAAAGGTATGTGCAAGAACATGATGGGCCAAAAGTGGCGATATGATGGGTATTTGTAGGGTATGTGGCTGACGACTTTTTTTATGGAAAAGGGTTTGAAAGGTTTTTCTCATATTTCATTTATATTATGCTTTACTTTTTTTTTAAATAATTATTATTTTTTCTATTTGAATTATGACTAAAGTCCTCATTGATAGGGATAGAAAAACATATATATCTTTCAAATGGTATCACATTTTTTGAATCCAAAAGATGTGTCACATTCTATGCTTTGTATACTATAGGATTAAAAATAAAAATTGAATTTCATGAAGTTTTGACCAAGTTAAGGTGGTCGGACATACTAGTTTTATATTTTTAAAACTTGTAATAAAAAATCATAATTAATTATTTACTTGAAAAAAATTACAAAAAATAGGCATCACATGGGACATGAGTCCTCTACTTATATCTAAAATATTATAAAATATATTATCATTTTATTGTGGTTAGGGTGGTCAGAACAGACACCTACTTATTATTTTTTCACTGAAATTTAAGTACTCGCATTGAAATTTCAAATTTTCACCAAATAGATTTTTTTAAATAAACCTAGTAGTTTAGAAACTACATTTAATTTGCTACCGATTCTATTCTTACATATTTTTTAAATAGTGTAGATAACTTATTTAAATTTTTACGCCAAGTTTCCTAACTTTGATTTTTTCTGAATTTTTTGCCACTTAAGGGCTTGTTTTTTCCATGATGACCCTGCACATACCCAGACCAAAAATTTCCCAAGCAGTGGGAGTCCTTAGTCATTTCATGGATAATCTTGGATGGGTGCATTGGGATGTTGTTAAGAGATTTTTTAGATATTTATGGGGTACTTTCGAGTATGCCTTGTGTTTTCATGGTTATCCTACTAGACCTCGACATTCAGTGAGGATTTGATGATATGTGGATTCAAACTAGATAGGTGACATTGACAATAGAAGATCCACCAGTGGTTATGTGTTTATAATTTTTGGTGGTGCTATTAGTTGGATGAGTAAGCAATAGGTTGTAGTCGCATTGTCTATGATAGAGGAAGATTATATGGTATCCACTCATGCGTATAAGGAATCCATTTGGCTTAAGAGATTGTGTTCTAATATTGGTTTAGATGCAAGACAAATCATTGTTTGTTGCGATAGTTAGAGTGTATTTTGTCTAGCAAAGAATCCTACCTTCCATGCTAGAACAAAGCACATTGATGGTCAGTCTCATTTTTTCCATGATATGGTAGAAGATGAAAAGGTGAACCTAGAGAAGGTTGACACTTTTGTGAGTGTTGTAGATGCATTGGAAAAACCAGTGAGCACAAAAAGTTTTAGACAGTGTTTTGATTCCATGGGCCTTGTGGCCCTGAGCAAATGATTTTGTATGATTCATGGTAGGTTTTTGACAAGTGGGAGAATGTTGGGATTAAGGTATCTCAACCTTAGAGTCCTAACATAGATTTAATTAATGTAATTAATGTATCTATTTGTATTATTTAAATGCCTATGGTTTCATGTCACTAATTGGGATCCATTGGTTGGGTGGCATCCTCATTGGAGGTGACTGGATGACACATCATCATCCCAAGTGGACATAGGCATCCCACTCTGTAATCTATGACATATGATATATTCTATGACGTGTCATAAGGAATCTTTGAATGCATGGGTGAAAGTTGGCACCCAAGTTGGGTTATGACAAAGTGTAAGATAATCAACTAAATTATTAGCTAGTTATGATAGATTCTCTTACAACTGTAACTATTGTCAGTTATGTTAGATTCTATGATAGTTGTAAGATGTGTAAGGAATCTATCATAGCCTAGTTTTAGCATATTCTATGTAATAAAGCTTGTAACACTATATTTATTGAGTGCCTTGAGTTGTAGAATGCATTTTTTTTGCAGGTAATGAAGTGTTGCCAATATTACTCTAGAATAGGTGTTTATGTTGAAGCACTTGTTGGAGAAGCTTGTACTTGGTGATATCTTATAACCATTATTTGAAGTAATAGAGAAGTATTGTGCTTTTGGAGGGTGGGGTTTTTTTACCTAAAAGGGATTTCCCCATGTATATTTGGTGTCACTATTTTATGCATTTTTGATGTTATATTCCCTTATTCTCTATGTGCTTCTCTTGTTGTAATTGTTAAAAGGTGTTAAAATGAAATTTTTGTAACTCTCCCCTACTTCGATTAGTGTAGGAAGTTGTTTCCACTCACCTGACTTCCTTTCACTAACACAAAGGTGTCATCAAAAAGTGACCCATGAGAAATAAATCTTAAGAACAATAGGAAGGAAAAAAGGTATTGCAATGGTTGAAATGAGCCTACAAAATCACTAAGGGAATAAACACCAAAGTGGACACAAAAAATAGAGTGAAATTGCAAGGTGTATAGGAACGAATTTGCACCCCTCTTGAAAATTCCCCTTTTAGACCCTCAGCCGTAGAAAATCAAATTTGACCAAGTAATTCCATGTCCTCATTCCATACCTTGTCCACTTGGCGCTTGGTTTTAGTGTTGGTGGGGGAATTTATGTGAAAGACGAGCGTGTGATGCGCAATGTCTACGTAGCACATTGTCATCCTAATAGGATTCTTGCCTCTAGAATTTGTAGAGGCATTACATACTCCATTGGCTACAAAACTTAATGCCCTTGTGCCTTCCTGACGAAATTTGAATGGCTCTTTCCCACCTGATTGGCCTTCAAATGGCTATCTTTTATTCTCATTCCCACTTCTTCACATTTCTACATGCTTGCTTGATCTTGCTTCATGTTCTTGGAAATTTTGCTCCATACTTTTGCTACTTGTTGCACTATTGGCATCACAACTCCAACAATCGCAATATCCTACACATCTACCATAGAAGCTATAGTTTGGTGTCTTGTGAGACTAATTTCGATGTTGTTGCAGCTACGTCGACTCTGCCATAGCTGTAGAATTACATTCCTCTCTCATTGTCCTTGAGTTCCTTTGGTCGAGGGTGGTAATGCTTTTGTATTATTTTCTTGTTGAATTTGATTAGCATAGTGTCTCCTATAGTATTTGGTTTCATTTTCATTCCAGTATTATTTCCTTCATCATATTTATACCTATCTCTCTATCTGGTTGTTTGTGGAGGTGGAAACACCAAAGCGGGGGATTGAATATGGAAAACCCCTATATAGTCCCATCATTTTTCCTCTCTTGGTTGTGTGTAGGTATGTGTTCGTGTGGAGCTTGCTAGTGAAATGGACCCTTCGTGAGTTCATTTCCACCACCTTTTCCCTTGTCACTTCTATATCATCTTTCTAGTTATTTTACTTATTATGTTAGTTATCATTTTAGTTAGCACTTTAAACTTCATTTGCTAAGTTGTTAGTAGATTTTTAGTACTTTTATTATATTTCTATTGTACTTCTAGATGCCAGTGCACCTATGAGATTCCAACATGTAGCATTGTCATCCCTGGCCTATGATATTGTCCTCTGGCAGATAGTTGTCTAAGGTATAGTTCAAGTTCCCGAAGCCTACTCGTTTAGCCCCATGAAGACTCTCGAGTTAGTAGAGTGACAAAAGCACTTGAGAGTGCTCATCATTCTCTATCCTTGACCTAAAACATTTTTCTAACCTGAGGTAGACTCAGGAAGCCTTCTTCTCTTGGCTCTATGTGACCTAGAGCCTTTGTGTGATTGGTCCCCCAAGCTACATTTTCATGAAACCGACATGAACAACATCTATCCATTTCTTGGTTTCTGAGACTTTTTCCCTCACATCTAGTGACTATTGTAAACTAAGGTGTTGTGAGGTTTTATGAGCATCACAACGCAATCTATGACCTCCTAGTATGTGGTTAGAAGTGTGTGAAACTTACAAATGAAAAAGACAAAGGTTGCTTTCGGTTTTACTACTGGCTTTTCTATAGGATTTACAAATGAGATGGGTTTCATTGATGATACCATTCATGCACCCACTCCACCAGTGTCGCCTATGGCCTCGTCTATGGATGAGGATGACATTGTACATATTCTTGTAGAATTTTTTTTGACATTAGACAAGAGGTTGTTAGACCTTGTGAATCATTTAGAGAAGGCACCAAACATGACAAGAGTCTCTAGGCTCATTAGCAAGGTGAGATACATGTTAGGTAAGGATCAGATAGGCGTGGAAGTTTGCATGGCCTCACCGATCTAACTAAAGCATACATCCATTCGTATAACACTAGATTGGGTACTACTAAAGGAGAAGTGTTCAATTCCTATGAGAGAAAAATAGGTGTCTCGATGCCTACCACATTATGCATGGCTAAAACAAGCCCCTCAATTAACATTTCCTCTTCTTCTTAGAAACCCCACACTATCAAGGCAAGGAGAATACCCCCTTGGTTTTAGCTTCACTGCACCTACTGCCCTCAGTGGTGGGGGCTTTGGTGGAATGAGTGGTGGTGGATTTCGTAGCAGTGGTGGTGCTAGTGGTGGTGGCTCTGGTGGAGGTCACACTAGTGGTTTCGGTGGTGGCTCTAGTGGCAGTCATGGAAGTGACTCCTTAGGTGGTTCTGGAGGTGGTGGCTCTAGGGGAGGTTCCACTAGACCTTTGTCATCTTCAAAACCTGTTATGAATGCTCTTCTTCAGAATATGGGCCAAATGTAAAGCTATTTTGGGAACCTATCTGAAGCCTCCTCCCAGTCTATCTTTCAACCCTTCTCCTGACATAGTCCATTTTTGGTAACAATTTTTTAAGCACTCCTTTCCCTCAAGGAATGGAGATTCCTAAGTTCAAAAAGTATGGTTGTAGAGGGGATCTGTAGATGCATGTATCCGCTTTCAATACAATTTGTACACATTTCTTTCATCATGATGCTCTAATGGCAAAGCTTTTCCCTCGATCTCTCAAGGGTACAACACTTGAGTTTTATTGTTCCTTTCATAAAAATTCTATATTCTCATTTGACCAGCTCATCAATTAGTTTATCCTTTAGTTCTAGGCTAACATCAGTCTGAGGATGACCTTCTTGCAGTAGCAGGGAGAATATGAGAAGATAAACAATTTCATTACATGATACCAAAAAATATTTTCACAAATCTCATACATGCTAGACCTGACTTAGATGTACAGATGGTATTCATAGGCAATCTGTAGTGAGCCTAGCAGGAGAAATTTTCCCTAATGAAATACCCATCTTTCACACATCTATGTACTACATTGTAGGAGCACCAACAAATAGTGGTTTAGTTCAGAGGACCCTCCTCGCACTCCTATTCTAAAGGAAAATATATAGTGTCCATTTAAGGAAAAGAAAAGGCTATTGCAAATTTAGTTGTTGCAACTAATGATCATGGCCTCAGGCACAACAAAAATTTCATGAAATTATCTGAACCTTATTCTTCTATTCTGCAAAAGTTATTGAAGGATAAGATTATAACGTTGAAAAATCCTCAACCTTTGAAGGAGCCTTATCCTAATTGGTATGATGGAAATTACTTTTCCCAATACCATCGAGTTCATGGGCATGATACTGAATGCTGTGTGTGCCTGCATCATGAGATATAGGATCACATCAATGATGGTACCATTCATCTCAATGGGAAGAAGCATAACACAAATAAGTAAGCAAAGAAGGAAAATAGTGAGTTGTAGATTTATAAAGATGCATTTTCATCTCACTCTACAAACTTGATTATTGATCCTTTTGATGATTCTCCTAAAGCCTTGACATATGTTAATATGGTTTTGTTCACTCCTACTCCTTCGCAGCCTGTGATTGGCTCGCTAGATGTGATTTTCACCTTGCAATCCACTTGTCTCTAAATAACAAGCCCTATCCTCTATAATTACTGCTCTTCTCAATGGAAACATTGTGACAGGAGTCTTAATTGACCCCACGAGTCGAGTGAATTTTATTATGGAGGAGACATTGTGGCTAAATTCATTACAGAGGGAGGAATATGAGAAAATGAAATTTATTATACATACGCACAATAGTCTTTCTCTTGTGTTGTATGGCTCTATAACTCTATTTTTCCTAGTAGGACTTAGGGATGTGGATATAACTTTAAATATCATTCTAGAATCTGATCTATTCAGGCTAAAGTTGGGCATCCCATGGCTAGCTTCCATTGAATGGAATTGCTTCCGTTATTCATAAATACCTAAAGTTCTCTCATGAAGGTGGCGTGCATGTTGTGCATTAAAGTGGATATCAACCATTGGTATCCCATGAGGGTTATTCCTTAGATAAATTTTGGCCCACCCCGGTTGGTCTACTTGCTTCTAGAACAAGCCTAATTTATTGAAATTATGTAAAGTACAAAATTGTGGGAAAGGGACAGCTGAAAGTGACTCACCCTGTACTGCAATAGCAAGTTGCTCTTCCTCTTAAAAGAGGAAGGGAAAACCTGCCCATGCTTAGGGCCCTACCTCTACCTCCCTCCCTGCAGAGGAGCTTTGGGTTACTACTCATGGTTTTCACATAAGGAGTCCAATGGTTCCCACTTGGGAGAATTCCAAGTGTCAGGTATTCAACCTTACTATCTTACCCATGGGATCTCGACCTATTGTGTATGGTAAGGGGAATGGTCCCCATAGAGAGTCATCTATGTCTTAGCCTTTGTGGCCTCCTACTGCTCCTACCTCTAAGGTAGTGAATGGGAAGAGGCCTATTGATAAGGCATTAGAGATAGCTCCCTCTGCTATTCTTCCACCATCCTCTCAACCTTTCCCTCCTGTTTCCATCCAAGAGTCCCTCCCTCTACTAAAAATGGTTGTGATGGATACACTGATGGTCGAATAGAAGTCTTTTTTCCCATCTCAGCCTCTAGCCTCTAGCTCGTAGAGTGATATAAATAGCCTTGTGCATGAGCACAATTGTCAAAGAAATGCTTTATCCACTACGCAAGCCACCCTACGGAAGATGGAAGAGGAGTTTGTAGTTCCTACTTTGGTACCTTCTACTATGTCCTCTCCCATCCTCTCTTCTTTAATTCCTTCAGCTTCGGTCCTACTTTTGGATCCTACTATGAGTGTAAGCGATCCTCACCCAAAGAAGGTGCAAGTGTTTATTGCTCCTTTGGTTGATCCACCCCTTTTGATGTGCCTCTCGGACATCTCATTGTTCTCAAAACATGTGGACATGTCGAATACCTTAGTGGTGTCTACCATGGTTTTCTCTTCTTCCTCTGTGCCTTTGGCTTCATTCATGGGGATCTCACATCCTCTGATGAAGTGGAAGATGGAGGATGACCTCACTTGCAATGGGGGTTGAAAGAAGGGTTTTCCTTCTTCAAAGGGTGGTTCTATGTTGGCTTGTTTTGTCCTAGTAATGGAGGAAGCCACAACATCCCCGGAGTTCGTCATTGCTCCCAAGTCACTCGATGAGCCTGTTGGATGTTGTGGTTGTGTTGCTGATATGTGGTTGTCATTGATGTCAAAACTATTAGCATTAATTCATTTGAAGCTGTATATTTCGAGGAGATTGAGAAAATTGTAATAAATGAGTTGCAGGTTGTTAGTAGTGAAGTAAATTTAGTATGTTAGTTATTTATGTACGTTGTCGATCAAAGGTTGTGGACTAAAGGGTTTTCTATTGAGTGTATCTATTTTATCCACATCGAGTTTCAAAGATCCGTGTGAAGATTTGATCGAGTTATGAAGATTCTCATTCTGACAGTTTTTCTATTGCTTCAGTCGGTGTTCCTGATTGAAGATGATGCTATTTCAGTTAGTCTATTTGTTGTGGATTCTTTTCTTCTGATTTTTGATGCTTGTGGATGTTTCTAGATCATGCTCTATCTTTTGTGCACATCCACATTGATCGTTGTTCTCGTGGTTGGCAATTTTCTCTTGTGTGTTCATGTTTTTCTTGTTCTTGGTTGACATAGTATTCGTAGCATGTTGTGGATCTTTGAGGAGAAATTAATTGAAGTGTTTTTTGTGTTGGAGATGTTGATTTGGGTCCTCACTAAGCTGTGGCTGACCTTGGCTGATTCACATTATTAATCTTAATGTTTTGGGCCAACATTTTATATTCATTTTATTATTTTTGTTGAGGCCGACATGAAGGGATAAAATTTCTTGGTGTGGATATATAAGAGCAATTGTTTATTCGAATTGAAGAGTGGAAGAGGGTGTAAGAGTGTGCAAGTTTATGCCAGAGTTTTCTTGTATGTGCGAATATAATTCGAAGGAAAAGCAGAGTGTAAAGAAGTGTGCAGAAGAGTAAAGAAATGTAATCAGGCATTAGTAGATGTTATTTTCTCAGTTCAAAATCCAGATGGTTGTAATCTGAATCTCTTTGTAAGATAGTGTGTATTCCTTTGTAATTGAGTAGTGAGCTCTAGGAAGTGTGCCTGAATGCATGTGCATTCCCCAAATTTCAATTTCATTATACTTTTAACAGGGTATAATCTTGTGGACTGACCTCCACTGTGGTTTTTCCCCTAATAGGGTTTCCACATAAAAAATCTTGGTGTTATGTGTGTTTCTGATGTGTTGATGATTTATGTTTTCATGGTTAATAATTAGATTTGAGAATAAAATTAAGTGGAATAAGTTTTGAATTATGTGACAACTGATTCACCCCCCCTCTCAGTTCTCCACCCTTGTGTTGCCAACAATTGGTATCAGAGTAGGTTCCTTGGAAGAAGTTTAACAACTTAAGGTGATTGAGGATGGAAAGTTACAAGAAGGATAGTCTGAGATTTGATGGAAAATATTATTCTTTGTGGAAGACTCAAATGGAGTGCCATCTAAGATGCATTGGTGAACCCTATTGGAGCATTACAAGTAATATGTATATTATTCAACATAATGGTCCTACTACTTCTACTAAGATCAGAGATGTTGAGTATAATATCTGAGCTAATGAAGCTTTGTTGAGTGCTTTGACTAATTCTTAGATGACAAATGTTATGGATCTGAAGACTGCTTATGAGATCTGGAAAAAGTTTGAAACCTTGTATGAAGGTGATGCTAATGTGGAAATTTCTAAATTGTAGAGTTTGAAAGGGAAATATCAAAGGTTGAGAATGGGTGATGATAATAACATTAATACTTTCATGCAAAGAGTGAATGAACTTGTGTGTGGTATTAGATGTACTGGTGGAAAGATAGATGAATCTAAGATTGTTGCTAACGTGCTCAGATCCCTACCTGATTCTTACAAAGTCAAAGCTAGCGCTATTGAAGATCTCAGGACTGTAACAAACATAACCAAAGATACGTTGGTTGGTAAGCTGACTACTTTTGAGTTGATAAAATTTGGTGATGCCCTTACTAAGTTTGAATCTGTATTTAAGGCTACTACTTTTGGAAGAGATAGATATAGATATGATTCAGATGAAATTTCATATAGAAAGACAATCAAGTATAAGGATGAAATCGGGAAGATTGAAGAAGAAGAAAGAGAGCTAGAAGAGCTGGAAGCACTTATTGTCAAAAGAGTACTGAGAGGAAAAGGTAAGTATGAAGGAAAATTTCCTCTTAAATGTTTTTCTTGCAATAAAATAGGTCATTTTGCATCAAGGTGTCTAGAAAGAGCTCCTAAACCAAGACATAACAAGCCTAGATTTCAGAAGAAGTGTTACTATGCTGCTAATGAAGGTGTGACAGATGATGAATCTGATAAAGGAAATAGAAGTGATGATGAATGGGTATTTATTGCTATCAATGAAAATAATCCTATACCTATTGAATTTGTTGGTTTTATAAATGTGGAGAAATCCCTAGCTACTTGAGTTGAAGAAAAAGATGAATGGGTAATTGACAGTGGATGTTCACATCATATGACAGGAGACAAAAATAAGTTTGTAAGCTTGGAAAAGTATGATGGTGGTGTTGTGAGATTTGGTGATAATACAATTACTGTGATATGTGGAAGAGGTTGCATTTCTCTTGATGGTAAGCATAATACTGATGATGTTCTGTATGTGTAAGGCTTGAGCATAATCTTTTGAGTGTTGGTCAAA
>VDFB02162697.1:0-12378 GCA_007258455.2 Sequoia sempervirens
AGAGGGATACCGCCAAATTCACTACAAAGGGAGCTTAGGCTACAATAAAGAGATTGCAAAGATTGGCAGATGGTACCACCATAGTAGATTATATGCGAGAGGTTGTCTATATTGGTGGGGAGGTAGAGTATTACAGAGGTAAATTCTATGATGTCATCCCATTAGAGCAAAGAGTGAGCTACAGGAAGTCCCGATCTGGTAGGACTCATTCTAGGACTGTCAGTGTGGGTGTGACTTAGTCTATTCCCAGAGACTTGAGAGATCCCGGTACATTTGGTGGTGGTGGAGGGATTGGTTCTGCGATGCCTACATCGTCTGGAGCCAACAACACTTAGTTTCCATGATGTGATTCCTATGTTGTATTTTGAGATGATGATGTATTTCGATTACAACCATTTTTTTGATGATATATCTCTCTTTATTTGAGACATCATTGTATACTTGACATTATGATTTGGAGATCTATATGATATGCAGTGGATTTTATCGGTCTATCATGTTTGTTATATGATTCTATGTTATATGCATTTATTTCTATGTTCTATATGTCATGTGATGACCCTTATATGATGATTTTATGGATGTAAATCATGATGACATGGTCTATGATTTATGATGTGCAATATGATGATGTAT
The DNA here is from genome assembly GCA_007258455.2 of Sequoia sempervirens. NCBI lineage: Eukaryota > Viridiplantae > Streptophyta > Pinopsida > Cupressales > Cupressaceae > Sequoia > Sequoia sempervirens. The sequence continues at coordinate 637 of VDFB02162697.1, forward strand.
AGATGTATGATGTATGGATGCATGATGTATGGATGTAATTCTAAATTATGTGATAATGTACCTATATGTATGATGATGGATATGATGTTTTAATGTTAAATGACGGATGATGTAAATGGGATGTGTGCACTTTTATTCTTGTGATATCAAATGCAAATTTATGATGTGATGAAATGAATGATGAAAATAATGAATGATATATATAATGTTATTTTGAACGTATGATATATAATGTGATGAATATATAATGAAGATGCACCTACATAGTGATTTGTTTTGATAGTTTTCTCATGACATTTTTATGATGTGATGTACAATTTGATGAAATGACATGATGAATGCGAATTATATGATCTAAATGATAAATGATGAAATGATAAATTAAATGTTTCTAATGTATGTAATGAAAATAATTATGCAGCTATATGATAATGATGATGTTTTTGTTAATGTCAAGTATACTCAATCCATTAATGAGAAAAGTTATCATTGTCATTGAATGATTCACCCATTTTGTAACAAATACTCTGCAGATGTAACACTATTATGAATGCAATCTATTTTACCATGCAAATCTACATGCATACACTGGCATCTTAACAATCTTTTTATCGTGCTTTGTATCATCATGGAGCTTTTGAAATGTTGAAAGTGAGTACAAGCATCAATGGTATAATGTAAAACAATGATGACCTGAGTATTAATTTCATGATTTTTTATATTGCAAGCGAACACAAGCATCGAGGTGTAATTAAACCGAGATGACCTGAGCATTTCTTGCATAAACAGACAAGAATCAATCACTTTCCTATGTAAATTGGAATGTCATTAGTGATACTTTGTAGAGCACATCTCGCGACAATTCACACAATAATAATGATTAATTCACAACAAAAATATAAAGAAAAATACCATTCTTCTTCCTAGCTTCTCTAGTTCAATACATCATTGAGTTGCTCGAAAGAAATAATAACGATGATCAAAGTATATCTATCCTAGTTTTACTTAAAGTATTTCAATCATTATTCAGATTAGATCATCCATTTTGATTTTGATTTTTTAATGTTTATGTGATTTTCTGATATTTGGATCAAACCTAACCTAAAGACCTATCCTAGGGGCCTCGAGGGCTGATGAAAGATTATCCTTGCCTACCTTATACACGCAGATACCACATAGTTTGACTGACACAGACTCATGTTTTTGACTTTTTGACACCAAATTTTTTGACTTGTTTTTGGATTTTCCGTTGTAATATGGATGTCCAATGTGTTTTCGATGTTGATTGATGTTCCATGTTGGGTTGTGTTTTGATCATTATTTTTTGTTGCGTTTGTCTTCCTGCTATTTGTCCATTTTGTTAAGCTCGATGTTTATTGACCCCATTGATGTCCAGATGTTGCCCCCATGCTGGGCTGAGACATGACTACTTGCAATGATATGATAATGGATGTAAAATGATGGTGAAAGTAATGACCATGACATGTGTCCAATAGATGGAAAAGATGGTTTAAAATCACAAATAGCGCCTGTTTTCGGGTTTTCACTATATGTTTTTATTGAACTTTTCAGTCTTTTTAATTTTTGATTTATTTATTTATTTATTTTTGTATTTTTCTATTACCAAGATGCATGTTTGCCAAGTTTTCATCAAGGTAACCCTTTTTAGAAACTAATCTGTGCACTAGGTAATTCAAGCATAGAAATTTCTGAGATGGATACTGTTGATTGGTTCATCGAATAGATCCCCTTTAGGTGTAGATAGCCGATAGGGTCCAGATCCATAGATTGATGTGATGACAAAGGGACCTAGCTAGTTAGGTTCAAATTTCCCTTTCTTTTCTCTGTCTTGCTGATTTCTAGGGTTTTCTTTTAGGACCAAATCTCCAACCTGAAAGACTTGAGGTTTTACCCTATGATTGTAGCTCCTTGACATCCTTTGTTGATATGCTGTCAGATGGTTGACAACTTGATGATGACATTCATCTAGCAATTCTAGTTCCTGCAGTCTAGAGATTCTATAATCCTCATCTGTAATGATACCCTTTAGTGAGACACAAAGTGATGGTATCTCAACCTCAATAGGTAGTATAGCCTTTGATCCATATACCAAGGCATATGGTGTAGCTCATGTTGGTGTTCTGATGCTGGTTCTATAGGCCCATAATGTAGGATTTAGCTGAACATGCCAATCATGTCCAACATCGTTAACCATTTTCTTTAGTATTTTTAGAATTGTCTTGTTTGAGGCCTCTGCTTGGCCATTTCCCTAAGGATAGTACGGTGTTGAGAAGTGATGTTGGATATGAATTTTTTCACACAATTCTTGGACGTCCTAGTTCTTAAATGGTGTTACATTGTTTGTTACAATGGACTGAGGTATGCCATACCTACAGATGAGATAGTTTTGTATGAAAGATGATATCTGTTTCCTTGTGATTGTTGTTAAGGGAACCACTTCTATCCATTTTGTAAATTATTTATGTGATTATGAACTTATGTCCATTGGATGAAGACGGATTTATCTTTCCTACTAGGTCTAGTCCCCACTGAAAAAAGGGCCTTGTTGATGTAAATGGGTGTAATTCTTGTGCTAGTGCATGGATTAGATTACCATGGATTTGACATTTCTGACATTTCTTAACAAATTGATAAGACTCATTTTCCATGTTCAGCCAGTAATACCCCAAATGGAGGAGTTTCTTTGCTAGGGTTGGTCCACTTGAATGAGTTCCAAAAATACCTTCATTAACCTCACGTAAGACTGATTTAGATTCGTTGTGTTTTAGACATCGAAGAAGAGTACCATCTAGACCTCGATGGTAAAGTATATCAGCAATCAATGTATGTCGAGCATATTGGTGAATGAAGTTATGCTTTTGGTTTGTAGAAAGATCAGGAGGAAGGATATTATCCTTGAGATAAGTATAGATCTCTCCATAAAGTGAGGTTTGAACGTTAGTTATTTGGCATATGGTTTGTGATTCAGGATTGTCGTAGGTCGGGTTAGATACTTGTTCTACCATAAACTCATAACGACCTTTCTTTTTTGGTAATTGCAAGATAGACGAAATTTTTGCCATAGCATCCGCATCTTTGTTCTCGGCCCTTGGTATTTGTTTGAACTTGATCTCCACAAAGTACTTTTTGAGATCATCTATCATTTTCTTATATGGCATGATTTTTTCATCCTTTTTCTGATACTCGTCATTTACTTGATAGATGTCAAGCTATGAGTCTCCATACACTTGTATTTCTATGATGTTCCATTCAATAGCCACTTTGATGTCAATAATCAATGCCTCATACTTAGCCACATTATTAGTCAATGTTATTTATATCTCTTTCCGGTTTAAGTTTAGCTAAGGTGATATATGATGTTGATGTCCATCATAGGAAGGATACATCCTAGGACATGTTGATTAGATTGTTGTTTGATGTTAGGATGATGATGCTAAGATGAGTTGTTGATATACACTTCACTGACGCATTTACCTGACACCGGACTTGGAATTTTGACAATTAGGTTTGCACTTTACGACTTTACTACACTTGCTTTTTTTTTTTTGCTACACTTGCTTTCTTATTGTATGGGTGAAGGTTACACATTAGTCTATAGGACCTTGGGATGGTGTGTCCCTGAGGTGTAACAAATAGAATTCCTGCACTAGAGCCTCTTTGGGTGTATGATCCATCAAAATAAAGTCTCCATTATTGTGTGGCAATATTCAAAATGTCTGCATCTAGAAATTCAATGTTCATTGGATGATTATCCTGTAATGGTACCTCAGCTAATTGATCAGCTAGCACTTGTCCTTTGATGGCCTTCCGGTCTACATACTGGATGTCGAACTCACTTAAGATCATAACCCATTTTGCTAGTCTCACTGTTAGAGCAGCTTTGCTGAGTAGATATTTTAATGGATCTATTTTTGTGATGAGTTTGATTGTATGAGTCAACATGTAGTGCCGCAATTGTTGGGTTGCAAATACCACTGCAAAACAAGCTTTTTCTATGAATGTGTAATTTATTTCATAACCATTGAGAGTCCTACAAATGTAGTAAATAGCTTGTTCTTTTCCCTCAGAATCTTCTTGTGCTAAAGAGCTCCTAAAGAAATGTTCGTTGTTGTGATATATAGTAAAAATGGCCTTTCTACTACAGGTGGCATGAGTGTAGGAGGTGACATCAAATATTTCTTTATCTGGTTAAAATTTGTTTCATAGTTATGATCCCACTTGAATAAAACATTCTTATGATGTAGATGATTGAATGGATGGCTTTTGTCCACCAATTGGGAGATAAATCTCTTGATGGATTGTAGCCTACCTTGTAGAGACCATAAGTGACTGATAGTTTTAGGCAAAAACATCTCCATTATTGATTTGACCTTAGCTAGATCCACTTTGATTCCTTTTTTTGACATTATGTATCCAAGGAGCTTTGTTGATGTTACCCCGAACACACATTTTGTAGGGTTCAATATGACAGAAACTTTTTCCATTCTATCAAATATTTTGTGAGGATCTCCAAATGTCCTTCTTTAGTGTATGATTTTGCTAAGATGTCAATCCGCGTATAATCTTCCATGTAAAGTATGCATCATGTCATGAAAAATAATAGTGGTCATGCAGCTGCTAATATGTTGCACCTACATTTTTTCAACCGAAGGGCATAACATTCAACAAATGTACCCCAAGGACAAGTGAATTTTGTCTTTTCTTGATCTTAGGTGCTATCTTTATTTGGTTGTACCACAAACCATCCATTAATGACAACATGGCATGGCCTGCTGTTAGATCCACAATGATGTCAATGCTTGGTAAGGAAAATCATCTTTTGGGCAGGCCTTATTTAGATCTCTAAAATCTGCACATATCCTGATGCTATTATCCGGTTTAGATACAACACAATATTTGAAATCCATTCTGCATAATCAATAGACCTAATAAATCCGCATCCAATAAATTCTTTAGCTTAGCATTAGGAGATTTGGATCTAATCTTGGCATATTAGAATAAGACCAAGCAAAATTGATATGTCACTCTTCAAAGAATTTGGTGAATGTGGGCTTCTCCTGTTCTGTCATGGACATTGCTAGATGGAGAATCTTTTTCTTTTCTGTTGTTCCAAGATTTATGGACTGCATAGGCTCCACTAGTACTGATGATCTATCATGGTAATGTTATGGAAGGGTGTCAAATCTTCGATCTTTTAGTGCCTCAGAAAGGTTTTCACTATTAGATACGTTCTTTATTTTTTCTTTTTCAAAATCTAATGCTTCCTCAGAAAGGTTTTCACCATTAGATCCTTTTTTCCTATTGTCATTTTTACAACTAGAAGATTTGGAACCCTCCTAATTTGAAGTGTTGTTATGAGTGTTATGGGTAGAACTTGTATCAGTTTCATCACTGCAAAGAGAATTTATGATGGCCTCATCATTTGAAAAGATTGGTATATTAATAGGTTCAGTTGGTTCCCAATCAATAAGTTCGGTATGAATCAAAGGTAATAAATCATTAGTTTGAGTAAGGTCAACAGTTGTAAGGTTTCCAATAGCCAAGTGGTCAAATTTGTTAGTGGGAAGGTCGAGGTCTATGATATTACCCTCCACTGAGTTGTCTATCTCACTCGATGTCTATTCATCCTCGCTTGAGTCATCGATATTTGTTGATCCCAAAACAAGTGGTCTAGTTCCTGAAGTCTGTCCCTCCTCTCATGTGTGTGTATACACTTGGATGACGCCAATTTGTTTGTTAGTGTATGATGTTGCAGATAAATGATCCCATTCATATTCATTTGAATATGTTTCAGATCCATCCCTCATTTGCAAAATCATTTCTACCACTTTATGAGTTACTTCTCTTGATTCCCTTGTATAGCCTAATCCTCTTTTGTCCTTAGGCTGAAGTGTTAGAGGTTGAATAGATTCTATAATACTATCTTTTCTCTTGCCAATTGGTCCTTGCACTTCATAGCCCATTTTTTCTAAGATAGCCTTTCCTTTTCCATACTGATCTGTCTGTATGCTGATATTTGCTGATGTTGAAGCTTCTTAATCTTTATAAAGCTAATTTAGAATAGCCTTGTCTTCTGATTCATCTTCTAGAGTTCCTACTTTTACAAACCTTTCATCGAGAACCATGATGGGTTGTGATGATTGTTGTTTGTTGGTTGTGGGCTGTCCATATGATTTTGGAGATAGGAGCAATTGTGAAAGACACAAAGATTGCTCAATGGTATATTCTCCCAAACCATTGTCCTTTAACTGGATTTTGTCTGTAAATTGCTGTGATAGAGTATTTAGGAGATCGTTGTTGTTTGATAAAATTGAGTCAGCAATAGTTGTTTCCTTTGCCTGGTCATTTTTCTCCACCCATTTGGATATAAAATTGAGGTTTTTTTCACCACTAGATGAAGTAGATGTGCTAGCTTCTCTATTGTGAGGTACCAGAGTTTCTTGATTTTCCTTAAGCATGTTACATGTTTGGGGATTATTGTTGTCTGCTGAAATTGTGACCTCTTGTCCATTGATAGGAAATTTCAAACATTGATGATATGTCAAAGGTATTGCTTGCATCTCATGGATCCATGGACGTCCCAAGAGTATGTTATATGTTAGCTCCTTGTTTAACACTTGGAAAACAATATTTTTGACAATCGGTCCCACTTGAATTGGTAGTACAATCAACCCCTTGGAAGACCTTTCCTCTTCATCATATGCTTTTATTGTTATCTTCCTTTTGACATCAATGGCATTGTTGGAATAGCCTAGTGCACAAATTAGTTTTAAAGTACAAATATTTAATCTAGCTCTGCCATCTATTAAGCCACGCTTGACATGGTGTTTATGGATTAGAACCTCTATATGCAAGGCCACGTTGTGTGGGTGATTTAGTGACACATCATCTTGTTCAGAGAATGACAGACAATGAGGTGTGGTCAAATGTCCCACCATAGCTTGAAGTTGATAGACATCCAAATTTTTGGGTACCGTAGTGGCTATGAGAGCCTGTTCTAGAACCTCTTTATGTCATGGTGAAATTTTAAGAACTTCCAGTATGGATATCTATGAGGGTATCTTTTATAGTTGATCCACAATGTTGTATTGATGTGATGAGGGAGTAGTGATTTTAGGTGAAACTCCTTTCAGTATCACTTTGGATTGCCCCCTTGTCATTGCATTGACTGGTTGGTAGTCTTGTGCTTCCTTGATTTTTATGACGTTGATTTGGTTGTCAAATGTGTTTATGTTTGGAATCATGTTCAGGGATACAGTGTCATTGATATTAATGTTATCTGTTTGATTATTAATGACATTATTTTTCTCAACCTCAAAAATGCAAAGAAAGGTGGAGTCATAGATATATTTTACACTTTTTCCTTTACCGTTTGAAGAAGATTCTCCTTATTCATAGTTGGGTAAAGGATTTGTAAACACAGTGTGATCGTTGTTTTTTTGAGGTCCTTCGACAAATACCTTCTTTGCTTCAATTAAATCTTGTATCGAAATTTTTAATTTCATACAGTCATTTGTTTTATGTCCTTTATTTTTTGTGAAAGTTGCAATAGTCAGCATCGTTCCACCAAGATGGTTTCACTTTCGGCTCCCAATTTCTTGCTTCTGGCAGAGGAATAAGTCTATTTGCAATAAGCTCTCTCATTGCTGATTCCAAAGTTTGTCCTAATGGTGTAAATCTCTGTCGATTTGATTGTCTTTGATATGGTGGTGGTCGAGATTCTCCATTATTTGGATTATTGCTTTGAGTGGTACCTTGATTATTGTTCTGGTTGTCATTTTGATTTTTTTTCACGGTTGTTTCCGTTAAATTGAATATTGGGTTTTTATTCTGCGTGTCAATTGTAGCATCATTATTTCCAGTATTTCTATTTTTCTGCCAAAATTTAGGCTTGTCATTGGTTCCATAGTAATATGAGGAATTGGTGTTGTTTGATGTGTCATTGTAATGTTTAATCACTCCTCTTTTGACTAAGGCTTCTTTGATTTTAAGCTCGTTCTCAATCACCTTTTCAAATGTTGGGGGACATTGTAGTTCCAGTCTATAACTCATGTCATCATTTAAGTTGTCGATAAATAATTCAATCTTTTCCTCTTCAGGTATCGAACAAGGATATCTAGCGAAATTTTTTTGTCAACATTGTAAGAATGATAGGAATGTCTCTCCTTTCTTTTGTTTCATGTTGTACAGATCTTTTATGGTTATGTCATGTTGAATGTTGAAGGAGAACTACGTGATAAATCTGTTGACCATTTCTTCAAAGGATCGAATCCCAGTTGTAATTTGGTGAACCATTCCATACAGTGTGCTCCTAAACTCCTAGGAAATAACCTCATTAGGTAAGTGTCTTCTTGTGCAAACTCTAAACTCATTGTTCTGAATTCCCTTACATGGTCAATTGGATCTGTTTTGTTGTTGTACTTGTCATATTTGGGAAATTCACAATGTCTTGGAAATGGTATCATGCCAACACTCAGATGAAAGGGATAAGGAAAAATGTCCTATAAGGAATACCTCTTCATGGTTCCTTTTTGCATGTCTTGAAGTTGTTGTAAGTTCTACATTTGACATGTTAAGGCAACTACTTGATCAGTGTTTTGCGTGTTATGTGATTCAGTTTTAGCAGCTTTAGGTGTTTCCTTCAGTCGATTGATGTCAAAATCTTTTGGAATTTTGGCACCTAACTCAGCTAGCATCATAAGATATTTTTACATATCCTGTTCTAAAAACTTTTCCATGAATTTGTGGAAATTTGGATCCTGTTCTGCTATGTTGACATCTTCTTGGGTTATTTCTTTCAGATCATTTTGATGAAATCGAGAAAGGGGTTTTCTTCAGCCATTATGTTTGGTGTTTCGATTTCCTTTTCTCTAAGTTTTTGTCTTTGTAACCTTGTCAAAATTGGCATACAAATGTTTGTTTTCCACACTAAGCTTTGATCTTCTGTGTTTAGATAAGTGTCAAATGGATTTTAACAAATTCAAATAGGATGATATATCCTATTGATAAGACTAAGTTTAAAAATATGATTATTATGTTTTGTTTCATGATGGTAGGATGATAATATCCTAATGAAGAAACTTAACCTAATAACCAAAATTTCGTATTTGATTTGTGGACACTTTAAAGTTTGCAAGATCTAGGTTTAACTTGAAAAGGTTTGATTTGTATGATCCTATTTGTTTCAGGTTTAAGACACTGTTTGGGACTGTGGAAAATGTTTCTAACTGGTAAAAACTTGAGTTTCTAATGTCTGCAGTCTGACAGATGTTTCTAACAACTCTCTATTTTCTTGTCCTATGGATGCACTATTACAAAGGGAAAAAGCGCTAAAAAATACATTATATGCACTAAAAGATATGGTAAAAGTGTTGTTAAACAAGGTGGATGCACTAAAACATATTGTGTAAGTGCTAAAGTTTCTGGTATTTTTTACAGACTATAGATGCACTGTGATATTTGTCAGATGCGCTGAAACAGACAGTGTAAGCGCTAAAATAGACAGTGGATGTGCTAACAGACAGGGTGTATGCACTAAGATAGACTGTAGATGCGCTAAAGTATATGGTATTTTCTTACATTGATGAATGTTTATGACAGATTGTAGATGCGCTATTACAGAAGGAAGAAGCGCTATAATAGACTACAGATTCGCTATTTTAGGACTTATCAATGTTTTGTCTGGTTTTTCTCTTCTTAATGAAAGGACTGATTTTTGGACAAAAAATTGGGGTATTTTGACAGGGTATTCTTGCTGATAACAAGCGTAATGTTTTCAAATGTTTCCTCTATTGTATGAACTGATTTGGCCTATTGGAATACTCTATCGCTGGTTGTGGAATGGAAGATGGATGAATAGGTTGACTATGATTATGTTTCTGTGAAAGAGCTCTTCTTTGAAAGTAGGCTTGTGAACATAAGGGTTCTAAGGCATAATCATCTATGTATCCCCTAGTAAAATCATGAAAGCTATGGATAAAAGTTCTATGTTGAAGTAGGACTTTCCTACTTTGATACAAGAATTTTATTCTTTCCAATAGTTTCTTTTGACTAAGTTGTTTCTTTGGTTTCTTGATTCTTGTTGTAAGGGTTTTCTTGACAAAATTTGTGGACTTCCAATCCCTAATCATAAGTTTTCATATACTGACTTATCAACTCTTTGTGTTCTTTTTGGATGATCTTTATCTAATTTAATGATTTGAAGATACAACAAGCAATTATAGAACAAGTGTTTTTAAGCCCTAGAATCTAAACAGTAAGTGTATGGTCAAGGATCAACAGATCCTTCTTGATTTTTACAGGTTTTTGACAAAGAAATACACTTTAGATAGACTCACTCTTAAGGACAAAAGGTCATTGTTATACTTAAACGACCCACATCTTAAAAATTGCATCAACTCACGATTAGGTGTCACAGCTAAAACACTTCTTAATGAAACATTATGTCAGATTCAACAACAATTAAATAATTTAAAGCACAAAAAACTTGAAAGTGTCTCATTGTTTCCTATCTCCAAAGATTTATTAAATCACAAAGGGCTCTTAGATTTTGTAAGCACTGTGACTATTAAAATTCTAATCTAGAGAATGGAATGATGCTAAATGCAATGATCTACTTCTATATGGTGATTTCTAAATGATATTGATGCTACTATAATCTATTCTGACATGAAATCTGATAAAAGAAAGCTACAGTAAAACTATGATGCAGTCGTGATATGGATTCTACTAATGCTATGATTTATATGATGATATTGCTATTGTTGTGATTGCTTGATTGCTTGATTGTTATTTCTTCGAGGTAAGTTTGCACAAGTTGAGATTCTTCTGGATCTATTTCTTGTAGAATGAGGGTTTATATATAGAATTCCGCGATAACACATTTGCAGGGGCTGCACAAAAAAGGAAGCTTGGATTTAATTTGGAGGTGAATGGTGAGGTGAAAGCTTGAGCTGATCATGGGAGTGAAGTTTCTCCCCATGAAGACATCAAGCAGGATAATACGAAGAATTAGAGGAATGAGATTGAGAGGATTGCCTGCAAATTTGTCTCCATGATTTTCTCATGAATACCAGTTGAATTAAATTGGATATTTGATGTCTAATTTGGTAGGTGAGTGAATAGAGGAAATTTCCTTTATGCCTTTATTTGAATAATTTATGATTTATTCAAATTAGTAAAAGGGAATAAATAATTTAATAAAAAAAAATATAGAAGAAAAATGATAATTAAACAACAAAGTATTTAATCTTGTTTAATTAATTAAGATTGAATGACGTGATAATTAAATAACACAAACTATTGAAGTTATATATTTAATTAAAATTGAAGAATAGAAGAATTAGAATGTGAACTATTTAAATAAATATTTCTATTTATTTAATAGTAGATGAATTTAATTATGATAATTAAATAAAATAAAGTGAAATTCATTTATTTAATTAAGACAAAAATAATAGAATAAAGATTGAAGAATTTAAGATGAACTATATAAATAAATACTTCTATTTATTTAATAGTAGATGAAATAAAGGTTAATTAATCAAATAAATCATATTTAATTAATTATATTCTCCAAACCATTTTTAGGTGTATACATAAATAACTACTACAATCGAGTTTGGTGTTGGGACATGCATCACAAATGGAGAGTGCGTATGAAGAAATGTTCTTGTTTAAATTTTTGAATTTAGCTAGACATTTGCATGCCTAAAGATGTCT
>VDFB02162698.1:0-12777 GCA_007258455.2 Sequoia sempervirens
ATTTTCTTCATGTTTTAGCGTATGGCTAACAACACACTCTTCTTTACTGACCACAACCCTCCTAGTTTCCCTCCTATATATCCTTACTTGCACAAATACTTTACATGTTTTTCCTTAGAAACCACTCACAATTTATCCTCTACCCAAAAAATAAGAGTGTAAACTCCCTAGACTCCTCTACTCACTATCCACTTAGTGTAAGGCATCTCTACATCCCTCTATCCAATAGTCATGATTCTTGGAGGTTATACATAAAACACTCAAAATAATTCACAATGGTGTATCCCACTTTGATACCAAATCTATGTAGTGCTAAGGTTGGAGACCCAACGAAATAGGAGTCCCACCAAGTAACCTAATTGGCTCCAAATAGAACTTGCCACCGATGGTTATTACTGAAGATCATGATTAAGTGTAAAAACTCTTTCAGATGCACTGAGTTCCAATATTAGATTTTAATCACTCTTTCAAATAATAAATGTAGGCCTCTTCTTCAAAATGATAGGTTGGATAATATACACCACCTTAAGCATTAAATATTGAGAAAACCAAACACTAATAGCTACTTCTAAAATAGTCTTCTTTAAATACTCCTACTACCTCTAATACCTTGACAACCCTTTATATAATCCTACAAAATACATATACAATAGAACATACAGTAGCATCTATTACCAAGCAAGAAAATTCACAATGCATGCTACACATGTCAAAAGGTGGGAAAATATTCCTTTTTGGTACACTTTATCTTGCAAAAATCTCCATGCAACACGCAACAAAGAAAAAAAAGCCATCTTCAATAAAAGGCACACAATATCATCCACCACTACTGCTATGTTATAGGGAAACAACTATAGTTGTTGTACATACACCAAAAGAATCCCTTTCTAGTTTCTAGAAGTGCACAAAATAAAAATTAGCATGACAAAACCTCACTATTTCTACTAATTACTTCAAAATAATGACTATAATTACTCAAATAGTTGTTATGAGTTGTGACCAAAATGAATAGAAATTCCTCTAATCTATATAAACTCTCAAAATTTTAGAATGCGCCTATTGGAAATAAGTGTTGTCATTGATGTCAACCCTATTTGGGCTATCATTGATGTTGAAGTATGTACATACTCCAAAGTTAGTTGCAGCATAAGTTGATATGAGTTGAGGCATGTATGTAGGGAAGTATAAGGAAGAATGGTGATCTAAGTATGTTGCAAAGGATGATACTCATGCCCTAATACATCTATAATATTTCTACCTTGACATCATTATGTTTATGTACTACATATTGAAGAAGACTAGATAAGGCACTAACTATACCCTAAGCCAATATCATGACTTTTTGGTCCACATCCATCCACTATGCAAGATTCTATTTTTTGGTTTAAATGAAATGATGGCCATCCTATTAAGATATTATATATAAAAAATCAAGTCTTCACACTCTCTGCAATTAAAGTTATAGTTGATAGTATTTCAGTTTGTGCCCTAATAGTGTAATGCAATGATAAAGGTTGGCTAAAAGGATTCACATTTCTTTGAAGATGCAGATTTAGTCTTGCAGCTTTGAGGACATGATCAATAGTGATCAATACACATTATCTAATTGTATCAAGTGTGTTGGAAATACACAAGCTTAATATTCAATTAATAGTGTGCTACAGTTGATCTAGAATGCTTTATTTTTGCATTTTCAGTAAGCTTCTTTAGCTACTCCAGCATCTAATGATCAAATATTTTTGGAAGAGGTTGTAGAGATATTGCAGATTACCTATATTGTTCATATCTTGATTTGCATGATGTTTTCGATATCTCCCTGATTTTGAATTCAAGTACTAACAATATTAATGGTACTTGTACTAATCAAACTAACATGACTTGTTTTCTTCATTTACGATTGATCCTGATCAGTTAATATTATTTTGGAGAATGTGTGGAAGTTCCCTTAGGCCTAAACATAGTGTGTGCTGATTTGTGTTGACTAAATTTCTTTCATCTTGAATATGTTTTGGAGTTGACCTATGCAATATCATTTGTTACATCTAAGGGTCATCTTGGAGCTGACCTAATTATAAGTTTAATATTTTTTTGGAGGCTATTTATAGAAGGACAATTAATTTGTGAAGGAGGATGGATGAGTTGAAAATTAATTAAGTAGAATGCTAAATATGAAGTGTCTGAAATCTATATGATGATGTACATGTGTGAAAAAAGAACTACAATATCAACATAAGCTAGATATCTCATCTACAACAGTTCAAGTATTATTTTTCTTATCATAATTTTCATGTACCATGCTTTGAGATAGTCAGTCTCATTAGGTCCTCTATATCTTGCCCCTGAAGTTGTCTCTACTTCAGTCTGTGCAAGTCTATAGGAAGTGAGCCTTAAACTACATTGTAAAATATTTCAACCAATGAGATTTTATATTGCGAGTTAACTCTCACCATGGTTTTTCCCTCATTGGGCTTTCCACATAAAAATCATCGGGTTATGATGTGATGCATTTTTTTTTAATTTTTTGTTGGTCTTTCATTTCATGTGATGTGATGTGTTATCTGCATATGAGAATGTTTTAATTTTAATATATGTTGATTCACCCCCCCTCTCAACATTGCTTTGTGTTCAACAATTGGTATTAGAGCCAAGCTCCTTGAATAATCCCAAAAACTAAGGTAGATATTGCACTTGAATATATGGGGTTTGTGGTAAAGATCAATGATATGTTCATCACAGAACTAGACCTAGAATCAATGGAACCTGAAGGCTGAGATATCAATCCGGAAGAATGTGAAGTTGAATTTTAAGCTGAAATCAAGTCCACTCTTGAGGATTTGGATGAAGCTAGGTTGCAAAACATCAAATACAAATGCATGCTAGAAAAATCAAAAGAGACAATTAACAATTGAAAACAAAGACAAAATAATTAAAAAAAAAGTTAGAAAACTAAAAGCTCAAATAGAAGAAGGAAATAAATTCAAGGAAGTAGAAGTTGTAATATTTGACTTGAAAGTTAAGATTGAGGAAGGGAAAATAATTGAAGACTATTTGAATACCAAGCTTTAAGATAAAACTGTTGAATTCTCAAAACTTGAGGAAGAAATTGTTACTCTAAGAAAAGAGCTTGAAAAGGAAAAGGAGCAAATTGATAAAGGTCTAAAATTGAAAGGAGGTTCTAAAATTCTTGTTGAACTAATTAATTCTCAAAATCCCTCTAAAGAGAAATTTGGGCTTGGATTTGTAAAAGGGAAAAGTCCTTTGTTCAAGGCATCTACAAATCTATATGATAACTTCAAGGAAGAAGGAAAATCTGAAACAAAGGAGACATCCTTCAGAGATGCAAACACAGATCAAGATATCAAGAAAGAAGGTTATTTCACACCTATCCGAAAGAAGAAAGTGAATTTTAGAAATCCTACCCAAACTGCTCCTATTAGGTTCAAATTTAACTACTATGCATGCAACCAAGTTTTTCATAAGGTAGTTAAGTGCAGAAGCAAGATAAGTCTAAATTCTCTTAAGCTTCTAAGGAATAATGGTATGAACTCTCAATCATTTAATGGGAAGTGTTATGCATGCAATAAATTTGGCCACAAGACTAGTGAATGTAGAAGTAAGGTGATAAGGAATAATCATGCTATGGCGTATCACTCTTTCTATGGCTAATGCTTGTCATGCAACAAGTTTGATCATAAAGTCACTGAGTGTAGATCCAATGTGAGAAGAAGCAATTATGCTCCGCAAGCCAGTATCATTTTCTATAATTGCAATAGAAAAGTACACATTGTAATATTTTGTAAGGGAAAGAATGTAAGTCTTTTGTTCTTCAAAGGAAGCCTTTCATTTGTTAGCAAAAGAAACAGATGAACAAGGTTTGGTAGAAGAAGGAAGAATTTGAAGGAAGGAATGAATTTATACCTTGGAATGGTGCAAATGGGTTCTTCGATAACTAAAGAGAGTATTGACTCGAGGGGAGTTGCAATTGCAAAACTTATCATACCCCTAAAATACTTGAGATGTACGTTGAGATCTTCAGCATATTGGTAAATTATGATATAAATGTGTTTGGTCATGTTTCTAGAGAAAATACTCATTTTCTAGAGGTGTCCTAAAGGCTTATGGATTGCTACAATGTCACAAACCATAAAAGATACTAAACAGACAAATGCATTTATTACTAAGCAAGTAGAGTTAGTATGAGGCATATCTAGCTCATTTTGATCAAATTGAATTCATTCAAACTATCTCAAGTTAGTAGAAGAGATAAGGAAGTGGAGAAAGTGTTTAGCAAGTTTCATGCAAACCCTAACAATAGTGATCAAAGGTATTTATCTAGTTTTTACTTGTAAAACCCTATATGCAATAAGATCTATCATGGCTAATCCTATTTTCATCAATGTTGTAGATAGACCAAGGCCAATATTCAAGAAACACTCACATATATCAACTATGACTGACAAGGAAGGTGCTTTCTCTTGTGTTCCAATCCATGTGATCCACTTTGAAAATATATGTATCTATATTCATTCACAACTAAAAGAATACGATCATCTAAAGATGATAGAGTTTAGGCTCAATAATCTCCTAAGTGATAACTTTCATATCAAACCTATATATTCAAATGTAGAACAAAAAGTATTGAATGTATGGAAGGATTTTCCCTACTTTGTCTATGAAGACGAATGGGTCATATTTGCTCTAAGTCGAATTCAAGAGGATATATTTTGGCTTGATCAACCTCATCTAATTAAAAAAGAAGCTATCAGGGTTGTGACTAGATTGTGCTCCACTGGTCCAATACCTACACTAAAATTTGTCAAGAATGAATAAGTTATGAGGCTCACTAGAGCTAAATTTGACAAAAGGGCACTTACTGTGAATGAAATATCCAATCTAGGGGTTTGGTATGCAACAATGTGAACTGCATACAACATATACTACTAAAATAGAGTAGGATCAGCTACAATCACCACCATCCATACTACTCATCAGATGGTAGAGAAAGGAAAATATTATGATCTTTACAAACTCTTGTGATAATAATTATTGGAAAATATACACAAAACAAAGTAATATTGCTACACCTTCTGGTATGGTACTTTGATAATTTGTCTCATGTTCTATTTTATGGAAGAGATGCTTGGTTTTAAGAATGTGGTCTAGAAAATGAATATTCCTATTGCACATCAAATAAACAATCATATGTGTAGCTTTCCATATGACACTTAATGCAACACATTGTTTTAGGGTTTCTTTAAAACATTCCAGAGTGAGATGTATAAGAGAAAAAAAATACCCTCACAAGTTGTAAAGAAGTATAAAAATAAAATCACTTTTATGGTGGACAAAGATAAGTATTACATGGAAGCTATTGAACCAAGGAATCCCTATAGTACAAGGATGCCCTATGAACTTCCCAGAGAAATTTGGATTGCCTATGTTAACATTCTACTCAGAAAACCTAAGGATCCTTTTGTTGAAAGGTTTGGTACATATGATGAAAAAACCAACAACTATATTAAGGAGAGGGTAGAAGAAAAGGAAAAGAAGAATGTATAAAAGAAGGTTTCTAAGCCGAGAAAGATGTTTGGGATTCCTGAAGGTTCTACGAAATCATCTCATGCCACTGTTGCTATTCCAAGATCTAAAAGGACAAGTAGATCTTGTTTTACCACTACCATTTCTTCTAGACATACCGAAACCCCTCCTAGTAGAAAAAGCGTTGCTACTAATATTTCAATAAAGAAGGAGAGTTGATGACGAGGAAGTTGAAGGAGAGTTGAAATCTTATATGTTGAAGAGGAGGAAGAAGAATTCAAAATAATAATAAGAAGAAGAGATATTCATGGAAAAGGAAATTGAAGTAGAAACAATAAATTCTCCTCCAAAATTATCTAAACATGTGCCTCAACAGCTTGAAGGTACCATCAATGTAATTGTGCAACATGATGCTTTAAAGGAAGTTGTTGCTCTTTATGATGAATCATCTCATGATGACAACATAATTGAAAAGGTTATTGTTATATATATGAATAGTTTTAACACATGGATCTTAATGAAATCATTGAACATCTTCTAGTAAGTTTGGAAGATGTTCTCAATAACAAAAGGAATGTTGTTGCTGAAGAAGCCAGAATGAGGCAGTAGGCACTAGAAAAGGTTGGGGTATCTATCTCGCATGATGAAAGAGTTAAATTGTCCCAATATCAGGCTCACGAATTCAAAATCAAATAAAGAATAAACATTCTGATAAGGAAGCAAAAAGAATAAATAAAAAGGATAGAAAAGGAAATAGTTGAAAAGGTAGAAAAAATCAAGGATCAAACTCCTCTAGATATCTCTAATACACAAGACATGCCTAATGTGACTACTCAACTTGTGAATCTATTTGTTTGTGAAGAAAATGTAACTACAAATAATGTGGAAGTTGTAAATATTAATCAGGATGAGGAAATTTCTTCTCTAGAAATCATAAATGCACAAGGTGTAGAGGATGAGAATAAAATTAGAATCTCACCTTTGATGAATAGTGAATTTTAAAAATAACATAATGTGCCTTTCCTAATGAAAGCAGATATGCAAAAATGAAAAGACTTTCTGGACAGAAAGAAGGAAAGGAAGAAGAAAAGGGGAAAGAAGTAGGAGGCTTCTATATGCCAAGGATCTTCTCATATTATTTCAAATATCACACCTCTCTCTTGGAGAAAAACGTGGAACAAGATGCTTTGAGAAAAGTAAAAGAAAAAGGAATGATTGAGGCCTCTGATAGGTGTACTTATGCACACAATAAGTTGCTAGAAAATATAGAAAAGTTTAAGGATTGTGTGAATGAAGAAACAACTCTTTATCAATTTTGTTTGAAGTGGCCAAGTTCCACCAAAGACATCAAAAGTCAGAATGACTCTATTGAGTCAAAAATTACACTATTGGTCAAAACTTATGATTTTTCAAAAGATATGGATGGATCTATCAAGGCACAAGTTGAAAAATATTCATGTATAGTTGTCATTTCTTTTGAGCCAGAGAGATTAGTTAAAGCAACAATTCAACTCATTAAGAGAGGTACTCAATATGAGGCTTGCATCACTATCTAAATTACTAGAAAAAGCAATAAAAGTGGGCTAGGAAATAAAAACTCCTAGCAAAATAATTGAGGCTGAAGAAATGTGCATAAAATTTGAATGTCAAAATCATATACTCTCCTTAGCAACAACATATTGAATTGCAACCTTGGAGCAACTAAAAGCAATTCATAAGAATATTCTTCCTTCCAAGGATGATGCACAGATGCAAGGAAGACAATTTTTTTCCTTGTAAATATTTTTACAGAAGTGTGCAGTATCTTTCTAGTTTTTGAACCTATTCCTATACATAGCATCCATGTTTTTGGGAATTTCCATGTTAGGGGGATTATATAGTAAGGGGGAGCTCATTCAATTTTGGGATATTGTAAATAGAAGATATCACACCCTTTTCCCTTGATGTCAAAGGGGGAGAGAATTATGTGTGTTTCCCTCAATGACAAAGGGGGAGATTGTTGGCAATAAGTGTTGTCATTGATGTCAACCCTATTTAGGTTGTCATTGATGTTGAAGTATGCACATTCTCTAGGGTTAGTTGTAGCATAAGTTGATATGAGTTGAGGCATGTATACAAGGTAGTATAAAGAAGAATGGTGATATAATTATGTTGTGAAGGATGATACTCATGCTCTAACACATCTATAATATGTCTATCGTGATATCATTCTGATTTTATGTACCACATGTTGAAGAAGATTGGCTAAGGAACTAACTATACCCTAAGGTAGTATAATGACTTTTTGGTCCACATCCTTTCGTTGTGAAATATTTTTTCTTATGCTTCAAATGAAATGATGGTCATATTATGAGGATATTATAACCATAGAATCAAGTCTTCACACCCTTCGTAGTCAAAGTTATAGTTGACAATGTTATGGTCTATTCCTTAACAGTGCAATGCAATGATAAAGGTTGGCTGAAACGCTCTGCATTTATTTGAAGAAGTAGGTTTGGTCTCGTGGATTTGAGAACATGGTTAGTATTGATCAGTACACATTATCTAATTGTATCAAGTGCGTTGGAAATCTGTAAGCTTAATCTTCAATTAACAGTGTGTTACAATTGATTTAGAATTCTCTGTTTCTACATTTTTAGTAAGCTTCATCAATTGTGCAAGCATTTAATGATCAAATCTTTCTGGAAGAGGTTGTAGGTATATTGCATATTACCTACATTTTCATATCTTTATCCATATGATGTTTTTGGTATCTCCTTGGTGGTGTGAAGTCAAGCAATAACAATATTGATTTTACTTGTACTTTTTCTTCATTTGTGATTGATCCTAATCAGTTAATATTATTTTGGAGAATATGTGGAAGTACTCTTAGGCCTAAACATAGCATGTTCTAATTTGCAACCAAAATTATTTCATCTTGAATATGTTTTGGATCCGACCTATGCAATATCATTTGTTACATCTAAGGGTCATCTTGGAGCCAATTACAAGTTTTGTATTGTTGTGGAGGATATTATAGAAGGAAAAACCATTTGTGAAGGAGGACGGGTGAGTTGAATATGAATTAAGTAGAATGATAAATATGAAGTGTGCAAAATTTGTATGAAGATGTAAATGTAAAAGGAACTACAATATCAACATAAGTTAGATGCCTCATCTACAAAAATTCAAGTCTTAGTTTTTTTATCATAATTTTCATGTACCTTGATCTAAGATAGTGAGTCTCATTAGGTCCTCTATATCTTTCCCCTTAAGTTATCTTTGCTTCAGTGTGTGCAATTCTATAAGTAGTGAGCCTTAAACTACGTTGTAAAAATTTTCAAGCAATGAGCTTTTATATTGTGAGTTAACTCTCACTGTGGCTTTTCCCTCATTTGGTTTTCCACATGAAAATATTGGTGTTATGATGTGATGCATATTTTTATTTTCTATTATTATTTCAATTCATGTGATGTGATGTATTATTTGCATATGGAAATGTTTTAATTTTAATATATGTCAATTCACCCCCCCTCCTAGCATTGCTTTTGTTCAACAACTCCTACATTAATTTCCATTCTTAGACTTGTTCAAACCCCACTTTGATGTGTCTCATTTGTATTTATTTTTCTCTAAAAGTTATGTATTTGATCCCATCCACCCTCTATTTAAAACCATATTTAGAAATGATAGATGGGTCCCCTAAGTGTCATGAAGTGCAAAAAACCATGAAATATCCTAATTTTAGGGATTTCTTTGTTATTTCCCTTGATCTTTTACATGTTTTCATAGTTTTAGGGTTCTAGGCATATCCATACTTGCTTTCCCTTCCCATTGATTCCAAAAAAAATCCTTGTAACCTTTTAAAAAATTTCTAAGTCCTTTTATCAGTGTTGTAGAGTTTTGGGGTTTTACTTACTCTAGTATCTATTCCCATGCTTCCTTGTTTTTTTTACCCTAATAAATTGTTCTCAAAATATTCTAAGTGTTTGGTTTATTATAATTTTGGGGCATTCATTGCTCCCATCCCATGTCTAATGTTAGAAGGATATCAATTGTATAAATAAGCATAAGTATATTTGGTGGAGTATTAGAGTTCCTCATGTTCCCAACTCCAATATTTAGGAGCCACAAAATCTAATGCTTTAGAGGATGCATGATGAGTGAAATTTGATGGATAAAGTCTAATAGTGAAGATCTTTCAAGTGTTCTATTGGGTTGTCATGGAGGAAATTCATAACCTCCCCTCAATTTTTATAAAAGAAAATTATGTTATTTGGGCTATTTGGGTATCATATTCCTTGATCCCTTGGTATATTGGTCAAGGGTGGTCCAATGGTTTAATAAAGGATGACAATATCTAACATTTCCATGGAGTTTTTATTTGGTTCTAGAAATTTCTAATGTTCCCAAAAATGGTTTCAACGTTGATAGTTTCTATCAAAAATAAAAATCAGAGATAAGATGAATATATTCTATGAATGTTAGGGAGTTGTTAGGAACTCAAAAATTTTAATGTTATCTTAGTATCTTTCAAGTTCTTGACATGCTTCTTTTTTCTAGCATTGGAATTATGAAAAGTAAAATGTGTATGCTGATACATTTTGAGTAATTAGAAACCTATAATATCCACCAAGTTTTTGAGAATTTTTCCCAAGGTTTCTTTGACAAAAGACAAGAAGAATATGGTTTATAAGTGTTAGAATTCTTACATGTTTCTATAAATTTACCTAGTTCTTGATGGGTAACTAACTCCCAATAAGGTTCTTGTTGGCATCAAATTTATTGATGAGGCACCAAACTTCAAATAATTTTTAGAAGGACCCTTTCAAAGAGTTCCTTGTGGGTGGTGCATCTCCAATGTCTAAGAATTGGTGATATTAAAGTGATTTAAAATTTTTTGAGCTTTCTAAATAACTCAAAACCTTCACCAAGGTTTTGAATTCCAATTTAGTCTCTAATAAAAGGGGGAAATGGGGAATGTGGTGTTCACTAGTGTTTGGTTGCTTGTTCATCCCAATATATGTAGATGATTAAGAGAACATAATCAGATCTTGATCTAAGTCAAAGGAAAAATGTTATCAAAAGGATTCCTAACTGCCACAAGGAAAGTAGCTTGATAGTAGTACAAAGTGATGGCATGTTTCTCAAAAGAGTTTGAATTATAAATGTAATGGAACCATATTTACCCTCCCAACTACCTACATCTACTCAACCACTCTCCCACCCTATGTGGATTCTTTTAATAAGTAGGAGTGTTGTAGATGAAATGAATGTGTCTCGATACTTTTTAGGTACACATGGAAATATTTTAAGTGATATTTAGGTACAAGAATGATGAAAAACATGATGTAGAGGCATAAACACCCCTTGATTGAATATTTTTGGGATTATCTCATGGATGCACACATTTCCCTCTCTAGTGCGACTTGAAATGGGGTATATACACATTCATTTTCATTATTCATGGGAGGATGACATTGGATTAGGGAAGAGCATAACAGAGATAAATACTTACATAATAGAACCTTAGGGTTCACAATTTCTAGATCTACGTATTATATTTTAGTACTATAATGATCTAGGTTCATCCCAAATTTGTCACAATAATTTGTAATATATGTAGATTAAATGATTAATGGTAGAATTAACCTTAGTTGACTACATCCATGTGTATGTTGTACATTTGTATATGTGTGTTGATTAGTTTCCCAACCAAGTAATTGTAGAACCCTTGTAAATAATTTACAATCTATATTCTCAAAAAAATAAGGAAATTCATGGGTAGGTCATGGATTACTAAGTAGACTCATTTAATATATTGTAACAACCTATAATTTTTTTGAATGTATATATAGATCCTACCTTTCTTGTGAATTTTGAAAGACCTAGTCTTTCGTGATATCTTGATTAAGGTATCACCTTGGTTTTAGTTATTACATCTTTATTTAAGCTCAAATAATCTATTCCCCAACTATATAAATGTATTGGTTAGTTATTGGCTCATTTTCCCCATCATCCCAAACACACTCAATATAATTTAATATGAACATATTTTTAGTTTTTTCTTCTAGTGTGTTCCAACTACCATGTCTAAATGCATATAACATCACAACGGGTTATTATATAAAACAAATTCATTTAAATTTATATGGTAGATGATCTAACTGAATAAGGTGCTTGACCTTGAGCTTTGTAAACTAGAATATAGGCATGAAGTGACAACTAATATAGGGTGCACTATGTAGTGGGTATGTTTTGTGTTAGTTTTAATGTTTAGTTGTTTATGTTAGGTTTAATGTTTAGGGAAACCCTCCTTGGTTCAACTAAGCCAAAAATGAAGGATGTACCCACCTCAATAATCAATCCTTGATTTCCTAACTTACATAGGATTTGTGGTACTCTTCCCAAGTTTTACACCCTTGGTACTTGTGAGATTATCCATCCTTAGCTCACTTTGGGACCCATAGCTCCTTATCACCAAAAAGATATTTGATCAAATAAAGTTTGTCAACTAAACATTATTATGTACCTCCTACACATTCACAATAATAGGCATTACCACACTTGGGATGATAAATTACACACATATAACAAAACTCTTCATTATTCTATTTTGTGTATTCTATAAAATTGTAGATTATCAACTAATTTGTAGGTGTTCCCTCTAATCTACCTAAAATTTCAATAAGAAAAATAAGTATATATCATATTTAATATGAACCATTTATTAATTTACATTGAAAAATGATGAGAGCTTCAAAAATATATTATAAAAGCACACCAAAATATTTAAGTAATGACCATGATATAAAATATGATACTTAAACCTAATACATAGTAAAGTTGTATTGTTTATACTATTATTATTAGATATTTGAAATAAAAATAAATAAATTATTGATCTCTCGTCCCAAGTTCTAACCAGTTTCATAAATTAATGTGATGAAATGACTTATTTTATAAATAGTGAATACATGAGACTATTTTTCTATATTTATTAATTAATTATATTTATCTTATTTACAAAGAGATGATGGGACTAAGAAATCTAAAGTATATACATTGAATGTTGTTTTTAATTAACTCGGTGTATCTTTGAAGGACAATGACAAAATATGATTGAATATATGATATTAGACTTCTTCAAAAATATATATATTTTTTATTTGCACATTCACTTCATAAAGACTAGTATAAGATGTGACCAAATTCATCTTATTTTTAATGATAGATTATGAAGTGTGAAATATCAATATC
>VDFB02162699.1:0-22958 GCA_007258455.2 Sequoia sempervirens
TGGGGGTGTGGAGTTAAAATAGTGCTTAATTTTCTCATTAGTTGTATGGTGTATTAAGGAGTCTATCTAAGAGTATTTGAGAGAATCTCTTAAGAGATTGTCTTCCCCTACCACTCTACATCAAAGTGGTATCAAAGCCTGGTACTAGATCTTGTATTGTTTTTTTTACTTGGTTTTGCAAGTAGGTGCAAAAAGGATTGTGAAAATTCCACCCAAAGGAAGTGTAGTTGCAAGGAAAATTGACACACATGATAGGGAGATAGAAGCCTTAAAAAGAGAGATGGTTGCTTGGAAGGAAAAGCATAGAGTGGAAGAGGATGTAAGTGAAACTAAAGAGGAAGAAGAAGCTCCTGGTGAAGAAGAGGAGATGGACCCTAATGATGCAAGAAAAATGAAGCTTTTTAAGGCTATGAAGAAGGAGGAACATGGAAAAATAGATGTTCCTATGTATGGAGGAAAACTTGATAGTGAAGAGCTTCTGGATTGGATTGGGGCTATGCAAAACTACTTTGATAGTGAAGATGTTGATGAAGGACATAAGGTGAAGAAGGCTAAAACAAGGCTGAAGGGACATGCCTTTGTATGGTGGAATTTTGTGCAAGAGGAAAGGGAGAGACAAGGAAAGAGCAAGATTACTTCTTGGGAAAGGATGAAGGCCAAAATGAAAGGTAAATTTATCCCTTGTGATTACAATGTTCAATTGCTTAAAAAGTTGCAAAATTTTAGACAAAAAGATTTGGATGTGCAATCATACACTAAAGAATTTTATAAGTTGAGCATAAGAACTAAGCATGAAGAAGATGAAGATGAAATGGTTTCTAGGTACTTGAATGGCTTGAGGTACAACATCTAGGATGAGATCAACATTTTGGCACCTAAATCAGTTGAACAATGCTTTCAAATGGCTATGAGAGCAGAAGAAAAATTGAAGAGGAGACAAGAGAAGGTAGTAAGAGGTCGAGGAGGTACATCTAGGGGAAGAGGTACCTTTCCAACACAAAACAAATCCAAAGAAGGCCAAGAAGATGCTGGGAAAAGTAAAGAACAAGGGACTGAGTTTAGAGGTGGATGGAGAGGTGGAAGAGAAAATTATAGAGGAAGAGATTCAAATGAATTTGCAGGAAGGTGCTATAAATGTGGTGAGTTAGGTCATCTTTCTTTTAAGTTTCCTGACAAGTTTAGTGTTCCTACAAGTGGAAGTGATAGAAAAGGTGATAAAAGAGTCCAATATGTGCAAGGAGATGAAGAAGAGAGTGTGAGTTCATCAAGAAGACCTGCAGATCCAAAAGTAGGAGAAGCTCTCATGGTAAGAAGAACCTTGTCGCAGGGACAAAAGGAAGAAGATCTGAGCCAAAGAAGGAGCCTATTCAGAACCTCATGTAAATGCAAAGGTAAAGTGTGTCAAGTAGTAATTGATTCTGGTTCTCAAGATAATATGGTGTCTAGGGAGATGGTAGATAAGTTAAGCCTAGAAAATATTTTTCGTGTAGCACCCTACAAGGTTTCTTAGGTGAATGATAGCCAAACTTTAGTGGTGAATGAGCAAGCATATGTGGATTTCTAGATTGGGGAGTACAAGGATAGAATCCTATGTGACATATTCCCAATGGATTGTTGCCATTTTCTCTTGGGAAGGCCATGGCAATTTGATAGGAAGTCTATGTATGATGGTTGGGAAAACACCTACACCATTTGGAAAGATAATCAAAGTTTCAAGCTAACTCCTTTGCAGGGAAAAGAGAAGGACAAGGGAAAAGCTAAGGTGGTAATCTTTGGAAGAAAAGAACCAATAAAGCTTGAGGATGGTAAGAGTAATTTGTTTTCTATTTTGGAGCAAAGTTCTGATGTTGGAACAGCAAAAGAGACACCTAAGAATGGTTCCAAGAAAGTGGAAACTCATAATGTGAAGGTTGATGCTCACATGGAGAAGCAAATTCTTGAGAAGACCATGAAGGAGAACAATTTAAGACAAGATCATGGTAAGTTGCTAATGACACAACAAGGAGAGGTTAATCAGGTGGAAGAAATTCTGATTGGGACAATGGTCTGTCCTATAACAGTTTATGCAAGGGAAAGACAGTCAAGTCTAAGGAGATCTCTACAATATGATAACACAGTAATGTATGGGACTGTATCAGCAAAGGTAGTAGGTTTGATGCCTGCTTTCAAGGGTCAGAGCAAAGTAAACCAAGTGGATGGGGAAGAACAAAGTCATAAGGGACAATATACTGCTTGTACAGGGCTGAAGATGGTTGGAGTAGGTCATGCATTAGTCATGAAGGGAAAAGGAAGTAGAGAGGAGTCTCCATCAAACATAATAACAAACAACAAAGTAGGCAGGGCTAAAGGATGGTTCAAAGGCCTGAAGGTGAGGAGATTTACTTGTTTGGGTCTGGGCATAGATAACAAACCACCTTTTGACTTGAACTCAGAGAAGAGAGCAAGATTCCTAGCATACAGAGGCAAGAACACAAAATGGGCTACCAGTTCTGAGTGTCCAAGACAACCAAGAGGAAATACAAGACAACATTGGCTTGGGCAATGCAGAAAGACCTTCACTCATGAGACATGAGTCATTTTTTTATGGTGGTGTGTATGGTGTAGGAGCACCCATCTTCTCATTGTCTTTTGAAGTATTTGATAGGAAGTGAGTTATGATGTCATGTGTTGAGTCTTTGAGTCTAAATAAGGTCCTAAGGACCATCTTGAATTCTTTGTAATAGGTTTTTAGGTTTGGTATTAAGTTTTGATGTAATAACAAGGTCTCCTTCCTCACCATGTGAACTTGGTTCATCTAGGAAAGTTAAGGAATTAAGATGCCTTGGTACAACCAAGTATTGAGGGGAGTCTCCTTGATGTTTTGATGTGTTTTTTGGTGTTTTAGCACCTTTTAAATGTTCATTGTAATCGGGCTTCTTGGGAGTAGTATAAATTGCCTTAACTAAGCAATTAGGAGTCTAGTTTGGAATATTTTTAAAAATAGTTGTTTCCAACATCCAACTAATTCAAAAATCAGTTGGAGGGAATTGGAAGGAGGTGTCAAAGGTTGAAATAGGCCTCTTTTGGTCGAGGCATGTTGATGGTGAAGTTTGGAGAAAGTTTGAATAAAAGAAACCTTGTTTTTCTTCAATTTTATGTGTAAAATTGCTACTAAAACGTGTGATATAGCCATATTACGTATTGTACAGGAAAGATACCATAATGGATCGATAGAGGATTGAACTAAATTTCTTTTGGCAGTGGTTTGACTCATTTTCATCAAGAATCAATGGAGATATCTGCATTTTACTACAAGTGGGTCTGAAACCCTCCACAACTAGGGTTTGATCAATAAAATGCAAGTTTCTTTCCATTCCACCGTAGGAAAAATCTGATTTTTGGTGGAATGGAAGGGATTGTAGTATACTTCAAGATGAAAAATGTTTCATACTATAATATGGAGTTTTGTGAGAATAAATTGATGCCCTAGGCCTGGCATCTCTATGTGACAGGCCAAAATTTGTTGCAAAAATCTGATTTGAGGCAAGATTTGTGAGTTTTCTGTGTTGTGGTGCTTGGGATCAGTTGGAATGAGTTTTTTGAAAGTATGGGAAGGTATTCATTGGCTTAGGGGTGTTGGGGTGTGCCAAGGTAACCATACTTGGATTGAAAAGTGTCTTTTAGGCCTCCTTGTAGCATTAAAAAAAAGGTCATTTGTTGCCTTTTGTGTTGGAGTCAAAACTTGTGGTTTTGAGGGTTTTTGGAGGATAGTATCAAGTGTCAAAAACCAGTGAGTTTGGTCTAGTTTCAGTCATTAGAAGGATTTTATGTTGATTGTCCCATTAGACAGGGCTACAAGGGCTATAAGGCCTAATATGGCAGCGATAGATGAAAGAGTGTTCCCAAGTGAGAAGTCTTGTTTGTTGGCTTATTTTAGCCATGTTAAGATATTCTAAGTCATTTCCAAGCCTCCTGATTGAATTTGGGGGTGTGGAGTTAAAATAGTGCTTAAGTTGCTCATTAGTTGTATGGTGTATTAAGTAGTCTATCTAAGAGTATTTGAGAGAAGCTCTTAAGAGATTGTCTTCCCCTGCCACTCTGCATCAATCCTCAAGTCTGAAATCTTTGGGGACTTTTATCAAAGCATCCAAAAATCTCAAAAACAAATTACATGGTGATTCTCCCTCTTGTCTCTTCATCTCATACAAAGCTTGCACAAAAATTTGTTGATCAACATTGCTCAAACTTCGTTGATGTTCAACTTGAAGCTCATTATGATCTTCATACTTTGATGATGTAGAAATTATAACAGCACAAGTATTGTCATCTTGACAATCATTTCTATTATCTAATCCTTGAATTTTGTTGACATGAGGTTTGTTGGGATAACCAACACTTGCAGCTAGATACCCTTTCATCATAGAGTATTTCAAATTATTCTCAATATCCATGGCAGATTGATTTGCTTGAAGTAATGTTGCAGGTTCTTTATCTCTTAATAAGAATCCCATCTTACTGTCAAATGCTCCTAAGTACACAACCAAACATTTTGCATTGTTCGGTCTTATGTATTCAGGGATATCTCTTATTGCCTTTGTAAATCAAAGATGGAATGCAGGGACCAACTCATCTTTACTTATATGGATTTCCATAAAGTTTTTCCTCACCACACTTGGATTTACCCTTTCACCAAATTGCTCAACAAAGGATGTCATAAACTAGCTCCATGAAGCTGTAGAACATGATGGAAAATATGAGAACCAATCCTTGGCATCATCCTTCAAGTATTGAACAAACAGTTTCATAACAACGTCCTCATGATTTACCTCATAATCCCCCATCACATTGATGAACGTTTGCAGATTTTTAGAGGTTGATTCAGAACTCTTCCCTGTGAATTTGGGCAAATACTTTCTAACATTTTTATGGATTAGGTTTTGGAAACCTTTAATACCACTGAAAACCAATGCCATACACCTTTCAATAACAAAATCCCTTTGAGGGCTTGGTGAAACTTGTTTTCCTTGCATACTTTTACTTGCCATTTCATAGGGAAACCCTCTTGTATACAAATTCAATCATTATCAACTTCAAGCATGGTTGTCAATTGCATCATTTACTAATTCAACCATGATTCAAACATTGATTGAATATTTATGCCTTAAGCTTTCTCAGAGGCATAATTCAAAATAAACATACTTATAAAAATATTATAGATATTACATGTTACACATTTGAAGTATGAAAAGAAATACTATTGTTCCCTTTCTTAATGAAAATTCATCTAATAGGGAACCATTTGTGATCTCATGTCTTGAAAAGTTCTCATAAACTTCTTTCAAACAAAATAATACTTGTTTTAGATTTATGAGAATACTTGGAAACTTTGTAGTAGATATTAATCTTTCATCCTAACTGCAAATTTTGCAAATCTGGAAACCGTCTACACAATTCAACTGGTTCATTAGACAGAGTTGCCACCTCCTTTCACAAAGGAATAATCTTCAAGAGTAAATCTTGTTCTAGGTTTTCTCCAATAGCAGAGTCACACTCATATCCTTTGATCTTTGTTGCAATAAATCTTCTCCGGGTTCAAGAACTCCAATATTTGAATAAATTCAGAATGACAACTAATAATATGACTCTATTAATTCTCAGTCTGCACTTGGAGATTCAAATTTATCCCCAGCAGAGTCGCCATTCTATTGGTTCTCCAAATCGAACTAGACCAGTGAATCCTAAAGACTTAGCCAATGTCTTATGCTTAGACTCAGGGAGGATTTGGCCAACTGGGAAGATTCAGTCAAAGACTAAGATCTTTTGCACTTCTGGCTCTATAGGACCAAGGTGGGTCAACCTATATAGTGCCTAAAACTTAATTCACTCATACACACTGACATTTCTTTTTATAGCAAATAAATCCCAATGAAATACACTAAGGAAAGCAAATTGACAACCTCAAATCTAGCTAAATTCTTAGTCTCTCAACACTCACTCAGCAATTGGGAAGCAAAACAACACTAAACCTCAACCAAACAACATGGATTTAAAATGATTTTGAATTTATAAAATGTTTCTAAGATGCACTAAGTTGCAAGATAAATCAGTGCCTAATTCTGGACCATGGAGTCAAACACATAAAATGAATTCATCAGCAAACAGACTTCAGCCAATGGATTTAAATTGTTAATTCCCTGCATCAACTATTAATATCTTACAAATCCCACTCCTATTATCAATAAAATTCTCCCTACCAAATCCAACCTACACACATGCAATCACTGTTATCTACTCAAAGTATTTAACCATTTCTTTGAAATAGACCCATAAACAAATAACACAATCTCATGAAATTTGAGATGAAAAAATCAAAGATACTTGGTATTATTAAATTCATATGATTTAACTGTGCAAGTATGGAGACAATTTGAAGATATTCACGAATGTGCAAACACATTCATGATTTATTTCCACAAATTGGTTGTATTTTCTCATAAAATCAGAAATTACAACTTACATACTCAAAAATGACTCAGACTTAGCAATTTCTATCTACCCAGCCCAATACAAGAATTCATAATTCAACCTCAGAACCCCTTACAATGAGAGAAGACTAAGAAGAAATAGAAAACAGGAGCAACCCTAAAACTGATCCGTTGATAACATCTAGTAGCCTCTTTCCCATTCATCAGTAATAGGAAAAGAACCTATCCTCTCCCTTCCCTTTGTAGCAGCAAAATTTTGCCCCCAAATTATTTGCATTCACCTGTGCAACAGAAAAATTACACTCCATTGTGAATAATTGGCATCATTTTACCTACAATGTGAAAAAACTATTTGCTCGTGAAAACTTCATTTCTACCGTTTTATCAGTTCTTTATTTTTTGTGCATTACTTCCCAACAAATATTAAAGTTTGGCCACAAAGTGAATATTAAATTCACTTTGTGTTGCATACTCCCACATTCTCTTTTACTTTCACCTGAGCTTTAAAATATTTTCCTCAACAACTAAAGTTTTTTCCCACAACACTTTCCATTCATGTGCATTATTTTATCTTCATTAGATAAAATTCCTCATTTACAAATATTTTCCCCAACAATACTAGGTAAAATGTTTTACCCATTCCCCATGCATTTTGTATTTTAAAGTATGCCCCTTTTACTTTTCACGGGAGAAACACTTGATTTGAATATTTTCATATTTAAAATATGATGGCCCACTGAAGTTTTTATCGATCTCTTTCAATTTTAAAGACCCTTTGAAGAAGACAAATGAGGCCTCTTTAAACATTAAAATCATCAGGCACTATTTAATGTCTCCAGCCTTTGATTTTTTCGGACCCACACCAACGTGTTTGAATCTCTCTCATCTTGCGAGAATTAACCCGTGCTTAGTTTCAAATAGCGAGCCAATGGGGTGAGGTCAGGATTTCACTTCACATTTATTTTGATTTTGAAGTTATATGCCTTCAAACTTATCGGGCCAAACATTATTAAAAGCTTCACTAAATATTTAAAAGCATGCCTCCTTTTCAAAACTATGTCCGTGCATTACTTTTTGGAGGGCCCGCACTCAACGAGAAGTAATCTCACCAACCCCACGCAAATAACCTGTGAGCATTTAATTTGGGCGAAATAGTGGGGAACAACCAAGATTTGGTTGGATTACCACCTTCTTTCTCCATCGTAGATCTCAATCTGGTCTCTTTTTCTTCACATTTATTTTCCCTAAATTTCCTTGTCGGGTATTGCTCAAGCTCTACAAATTCTCATCTGGCTAAGGCGACCAAACAATCACGATGAAAATTTGATGTTTCCTTTGCTAGCATTGATTCATTCTCTGTAGGGGTATGATGGCTACCATACATTTTGATGGATGCCCATATCCTTTTCAAAATGTGCCTTGTTGCATTTGATGTATTTATTTAGATATTTCTATAGCCTTGTCAATAAACACATTTTGTGTGTATTCAGCTTGGCGCCTCATGAGATAGCGTTCTTTACTTTGATGGGTCTCCTTGCCTATTTCAATGCATGATGTCCTTCAGAACACCTTCCAGTTACATTTTCCAGAAGTTTCTAAACGTTTTTTTTAAACAAATTCATTTTGTATGCAGCCCTCTTACTGCCAGTGCGACATTTAAAAGTTTCTTTAGACTTGCAATAAATCACATTTTTTGCATATATGGACTACAATCATGAAGCTTTGAACCTCCCATCTGGTGCACCAATCAATTTTCAACAAATTCATTTTGTGCTTTCTGTGTGGAGTGGTGCCCAGGTTCCAAATGTACTTACTTGAAAGTTACTACAACATTTTATCAATTATTCACTTTATGTAGTGCATGCCCTCCAAGGGCGTTGCCTTTCAACATGTTTCTACTTTCATTTGCATGAAATTTTTTGAAGTCTTTTCACACATTCATTATGCGTACCCTACAGTGACTATGGTGTTCCCTTGATTCCCATTGAGCTCTGAAGGATTCCCATAATGTATTTGTAGAGCATTTTCCTCTCAGCAACAACTATGGCGCTAATCCTTAATACATTTGTGCTTTGTTGGAGTTCCATACCCATCTTCAATGTTTCTTTGAATCCCTCTTATTTGTGCATGGCATTCACTCAATGTTTTTTGAAGGTTTCTTATGCCTTTTCAACAAATGTGCTGTGTATACATTCAATAGCTCATTGGCGCATGTGGTTTCCTTCAATTGTTTGATGAATTTCCATTTGTTGTTTGAATTTTTGTGTACCCTATTCAAAGTATGCTTTCTTTCCAAAGCATTTTCAACAATTTCATTTTATGTGTTACATAAACTGTAAGGGTATGGCATTCGATGAGAGTACATTTATAAAGGCATTCTATCAAACAGACCTGTGCCTATCCTATGCTTCCACTTTTTGCTTTAGTAGATGCACATATTGTTGGTTCAACGCATCAATGGTCAAGATGCCATCATTTTTAATATGACTCTGAGATTTATTAAGGCGCTTTGCCTCATTCTTTGAATCTCTAATCATGGTGCAGCTTTGTGTTCTCATTTGCTTAATGCCAACCATATTTTATAGTGTTTGATTTTCATCACATAAAACAAATGTTTGATGTAGCTGTGTTGTAGAATTGTATAAAGTGCCCACAAGGTATCTCTCACACAGATTGTCTTAGTGTGGCTTTAAATTATTCCCTTTGTTTGAAACATGTCCCTTGGTGTTTTCCATACAGGCTTTAACTAACCCCATTACTTTCCTTTATACCATGTTACCAAGTAGACAAAACCCTTGATGAGTTTTATCAAGTGCATCATTGGCTCTTTACAAGATTGAGGCTTCACATGAATAGTGATCTTCTTTTAAAATCTTGACATAGAACTAGCATGGAGGCTGCATTTTATACATCTTGTTATTTAAATGTAGTGTTTAAAACTTCACTAGCAACCTTCTAATTTCATATTTGTGCAAGGCACACCGGGTCCCCATTTGGGCCCGGCTAAAAAAAAATTTGTTTTCAAACAATTTTTACCTTGAATTGACCCTCAAGAAACTCCTAAATGTTCCAGAAGTGAAAATATGAACTGGGTTACCATTAAAAGTTGCTTTCTGGCACATTTAAAAATGAGCAAAACTAGCCAAGTTGTCTCTGGAATTGCCACTAAAAACTGATCAAACGACCTCCTAGAGTAGTGAAAACTTGCAAGCATGTAGACATTCAATCTAAGACTTGAGTACAATAGACGGTTCAGAAAAAGGAGTCACGAGGTGAAAGTTATTAACTTTCAAAGTTGCTTACTCGAACTTTTTGCAACTTGTTCAGAACCAATTAAAACTCACGAAGTCACCTCGTTGGAGAAATATCAAATCAATTGTTGGCGAGCTGCCACTGGACACAGTAGTTCATTTGGGTATAATGAACACACGTGCAAGAGGGATTTTCTTCAATCATCAATCTCCACAAAATACTGGAGGTCAAAGTTGACCTCTCATAAAGGTTTCAAGAAATGCAGGTGCAAAACTAAATAAATTGTGTTTGGTTTTGACCTGCTAAAAATAGCAAATCAAATCATGAGGCTCTGAAACCTAACTTGTGAGTTCATCTTGGTATGGATAATGGAGAGCAATAATCATTTTGACATGATGATCAACCAGTTGCAAAATGCAAGCTCAAACGGGAGGCTACTTTGCAGAACTGAAAGTTTGCAAACAACAAAAAAGTGCCAAAACCCTCCAGCTTCACTTTTCAAAACCCTATCAAAACTCATCATGGGAGGCTGAAAATTGACATGCGTACTCACATAGGACACATGAGTGAGTTTGCAAAGGGATTTTGAATGAAATTCAATTGGCTTCAAATTACGACTCTCGTAAGTGGGTCACTTAGTCAGATTCTTCAGGTGCACTTTTGAAAGTGCAGAGGCAAAATTTTGAAATGGGCACTTCAAATTTGCAAAATTTGAGAGTTCCAAAACCTTCAAAATCTTGCATTCTCATGTGAGGTTGAGAAGAGCAATGGAGATAAATTGAGCATAATATGGAGATCGATTTGCATTTGTATTTCTTATTTTGATTTTCATGTTGGGGTTTTATTATTGATGTTTATACATTTACCTTGATTTAAGATTTTTACCCTAACTACACCTCACATTATTATAAGAATGGAGGAAATTTTTGAAATGATGAGGGTGATGAAAGTCTAATTGGATGTTGTAGAAGAGGATAAAGAAAGAGGTCTAAAACCTATAATTAATGATGAGAGCGACGAAGATGAGAATGAAAGAGGAGGTGCACAAATTATTGATCAAAATCTTGAAGACCAAGAAGAAGAAGAAAACATATTAGAAAAAAATATCGAAGGTTAAAATTGTAAAAAGATCTAGAGTTGAGATTTTCAACTATTCTAGTGATTTGAACCCTAAATAATTGATTTATTGGATAAATGATTTGGATGAATATTTTGAGCATAAATAATTGGTAGATGTTAAGAGAGTTAAATTTGTGAAAAACAAATTGAAAGGACATGTTGCTATTTGGTGAAAAGAAGTATAGCTAAAAGTAAATAGGAAATGAAAAGAAAAGAAAATAAATTAGAATTGGATGGTTATAAATGTAAAAAAGATAATTTATACTTGTTGATTATGAGTTGAAATTATTAAAAATATTTTAAAAATAAAGGTAGAAGGAGAAGGTTGTAAAATAATATACTAAATATGTTTAAAAGATGGTCATTAGGACTATACATAATAAAGTAAGCAAAGAAATAAATTGTAAAATATATCAATGGATTGAGAGGAATTATTCATGAAGAATTAAGTTTGGTAAATTTGATAACCTAGAGGAAGCATATGAATTTGCAATTGAGGTGGAAGAGAAGATGAATAAAATATTTGAGAATAGGATAAATAAATAAAGAAGAAGAGGAGGAAAACTTCAAGAAGAAAGATCATAATACGGTGATAGAAAATAACATGTGGAAATAAGGACTAATAATATCTACCACAATCAAAATATTACCTATTGTAAAGATAACTTGATGACAAAAAATATTACTATAGTGATAGAATAAATACATATCAAAGGGACAGAGGAAGATATGGTAGAAATGATGATCTTACCTATTTCAAGTTTGGAGGAGAAGGACATCAATAATTTGGAAGTTACCAAGCTTAATGGAACACCAATAAGAGAGTAAAAGGTAGTACAAAAATTGTATATATAGAGGAAGAGTTTAAGAGATTATCGAATTCAAAGGATGGACCAAAAATGGAGAACCACTTGTCATGAAGAGATTGTTAAATTGTAATGGTGAAGAAGAATTGATTGAAAGAAAGAAATTATTTAGGACAAGGTGTAAATTAGGAGGTAAGTGTTACAAAGTTTCACATCCCACCTAGCCAAGCCTAAAGAACAATAGACGAAGAGAGATTAAGGATAAACCTTATGGGTTCTATGATAAGGAAAGAGGATGGAAGAAGATGTGTATTTAATGAGATATGGATTGTGTATGGACCTACTATGTGGGAATTTATTGGAAAGGACAAGAGGGATGGATCGAGTATGGGAATGTACACAGAACAAAGAGGCATTTGGTGCTGCCAATAAAGAAATTTTATTGCTACAATATGGCATATTAATCCTCAAGAACCTTCTAGATGGTAGGAAGCATGGGAAAAAGGCATAGACAATAGACTTTCAACCATCACAAATCCCTTACCTACTCATTGAAGTCCAATTTGGAAGGTAGAGACTAATAATGTGTGGGGAAAGAAATGAAAATAATGGCATGAAAGAAATTCAGAGAGTGCATGTGTGAGAGAGAATAGATTTGTAGGAAAAAGGAGAAGAAAATCACGTGGAAAGATGGTTGATTTGAGTGAGAGGAGTTGGAAGTGTGTACACATATTAGCATTGGTAATCTAAATGTCCACAAAATTTACCTTTGTTCTCCATGTCTAAGTGACAATAAGAGCTTTAAAACAAGGATAAGGACACCCAACAAAGAATAATAGATAGAAGTTATCATTAGAGGAGATATTCAGGAGTGTTTGGAAAGAAAAACCTTTAGATGTGGGAAACAAAGGAGATGCATTATGGGAAGAGAGGGAGAAGCTAGATTACACAATATTTGATCACATCCTCCCTACCTACCAATGTAAAGTGAGGGCATTTAGAACAAGTTATAGAAGTCCTTCAAAGCATAAAGGATAGAGAAAGTTTGTTACAAAGGGTGTGTGGGTAGAGAAGAGAGTGGAGGGAGGATGCATATAGATCTTATGTTTGGAGCTCATGATTATTTTGGTGCCCAGTTCCTCTTCAAAACTAAGTAGCGTGAAAAGAAGATTTTGGGGTGAAGGTTGTTAAGTGTCCATCTCCTACAAAAGGGGCATCGGTAAGGACAAAGTTAGTTGGTAGATCTTCTTGAAACTTAATGTCCAGGTATTATTAACAAGGATTTTATGTTACCTCAAACACCAAACACCCTTATATATAGGTGTGTCATAGATAAAGGATTTGAGAGTATATGTTTTAAATATTTTCTATTTTTTATGAATCACATAGAGTCTAGGAAAGATGCATATTTTTTCTTTTCTCAAATCATTGCACGCATAAAATAAAATTTGAAGACCAAATCTTAAGATTATCCCTCTTTAGTTCAATAACCATCAAAGTACGTATAAGCCTACCTTGGCTTAAGATTAAGAGAAATAATTAGTAATAAAATTAATAAAGTAGAGCTTTGACACTATTGTGAAATAGTTTGAAAGATGTGATATCTAAATTACCACAATAAGAAGCATAAGCTGCATCATGGAACTTTCAAAATTTAGGAAATAAAATTGGTTTGATAAGTCAATAGAAAACTATAGCCTTATCACCATGATTTTATGGTTATAAGAAGAATTTTGTTGTACATATGACTATTGTGAAGACTAGAGAATTTTTAACTATATTTGGAAAATATTATGAATGTTGTAAACCTTGTTAAACCATGAGGTGGTAGTTACACTTATGGTAGGTATGACTATTTGGGATCTATTTTAGAGGTTACATAAATGCACTAAATTCTTAAATATGTTATTTATTCCATGTTGATCTATAAGTTCAATCTATACTTAAACTAATATTTAAAGGATCTTTTGTGTCAATGGAATACTCTAAGAACATGTAATAATTATAAAATTGAAAAGAGTGCAATGATGGTTGCTATTTCTATACAGGTATATTAAAAAGTGTTAGTCATATTGAGAAGATATCAAGATGCATGTGATTATGGACCATTTAAGAAATTCTATTGTGGTGGCAATATTTGTAAAATGATTTCTTTAATGTTGATTTATCCTCCCTTCTTAATGCAAAACTAAGACATGTTATATAATTCTAGAATGGTATTTGGGTATTAGGGTAAAGATTTAATATGATTAGAAAATATCTATTGACCCTTGGAGTATTTAAGAAATTCAATATTGAACTTATTTTATAATGACTATAATGCATTACATAACTATTGTGCATAGATTTGATTTGGGACTCGGAATTGCTCTTATAAGACACTATGGTTCAAGATATGTTTTTATTATGGGTGATATATTAATGCCTAGCTAAATATATGAATATATGATAATAGGGACCATTATATGTAAAGGCTATTTTAGTTACTTGTTCTTAGTAATGTGCCTCTTAACATGTTGAATTGAAATAACTAAGTAAACTCATATAAAGTCATGTTTTGGACCTGTGGCAACGAAAAAAGTATCCCTTTTCCTTACTTGTTTGGGCCCTCCTTGTTAAATTGAGCATTAATGTTGCCTTGATTTAGTGTTGTAATGTGTTTAACACATTCACATTAGGTCTTGGGCCCTTGTGAACCTAGTTGTACCTTATTTAAGGTGTTGTAAAGTGTTGTACCATACTTTCACACTAATCT
Organism: Sequoia sempervirens; assembly: GCA_007258455.2. Classification (NCBI taxonomy): domain Eukaryota; kingdom Viridiplantae; phylum Streptophyta; class Pinopsida; order Cupressales; family Cupressaceae; genus Sequoia; species Sequoia sempervirens. Next base: position 14,397 of record VDFB02162699.1, read on the forward strand.
AGGGTTTTTATTATTAATTGGGCTTCTTTATGCCTTATTTGGCCTTATTTTGCATCCACAACCTTTAATTAATGCATCCTTTTGAGGATAATCCTGACACAAACCAACATCCAATCATAATTTAGGTGTTTTTTATTTGTATGGCCCAGATTTAGTGATATGGGACTCATACACCACCTTGGGCGTATGGGTCCCACCTAAGTTCTGGGCCCCGATCCTGATTTTACATGAATCTAAGCAGTTTTGAAAAATGTGTCCCATAGTTAAGCCTAATGGGAATCATACGCCACTTTTGGCGTATGAGTCTTGTGTGGCCCAAAATTAAATTTAATTCAAATTATTGGTGGTATTTTATCCTCCTACATTTGATGTTGGCTTGTAGTGTTGTAATTTCAAGAAATTTGGCATAAACAATTATAAATACAAGGTTTTTACTCATTTATAACCTAACAAGCAATCAAGTGACCCTTATAGCAAATTTGAGTTCACAAGAGAATTCAAGTGTTTACAAGAGCATTCAAGAGCCTTCAAGAGTTGTTTACCAAGCATTTTGGAGCATTATTCAAGCATCATGTCAAAGTCATCATGCATAATGTTTATTTTTTAGCTAACAATTGTGATGTAGGGGTTCATGATTCAAGCTAGCATTCAATTCAATATCTATCACATTCAAGCAAGAGTCAAGATCTACATCCATTGGAGCCAATTCATACATGTTTGCAGCACTTTATTGCTAGGGTTTGGTGACTTGCAACATTGCATTTTATTCATTCATCATTCCTTTATCTTATTTGATTTCATTACAAGTTTTGATTACCAAAATGAGGTTTGACCAAGGCAAACCCCTTTCCACTAACAAAACAACATTTTTCCCTCTCTTTTGTGTGAGATTTGCAAGTCTAGGTTGAAGATCCCCTAAGGAGAAAGATTGGAAAGAAGTTGTCAAATTGAAAAGTCATTCAAGTTGTCACCTTACTTAGAAGATCATTGGAGAAAACCTACAGAGAAGAAACTTCATAATTAGATCCAAAATCCAAATTAAGAAAGCAAAGCAAGGATTGAAGAGTAGATTCAGGGCCTGATTTTCTAGAAAATCTAAACTGGACTGATACGCCACTTATGATGTATGAGTCCCAGTACAGTGAAGTTTACAATTTTTAGGTGCTTTAGACATATCTCTACTAGATTCATGTTCTTGCCCAAAAACCCTAATCTGGGACTAAATCACCCAGACTAGCATATGAATCCTAGCAGGCATTAATGTCAACATTTTTAGCATTTCAGGACTTCATTCAAGCTCTCACAGGTTTTCATGTGCACACCTTTGATCTCTCAACTTTCTATTTTGATTTACATGCATTTCTAGGTCATTTAGTGAAGTTTTGCATTATATTAGGTTTCATTATTAGGTCTTGCATGTCATTTGTCTTTCCAACACCTAGCTTGGTGGTCAACCCTCTTTTAGTCTCTAATCAAGCGCTAGGATCACCCTATTTCTAGATCTATTTCCCCTTTCTACATTGGATTGAGATCTCTAGGGTCTTCTTGAGTGAAACAAGCGTGTGAAATAGGAACCCTATCTCCTCAAAGGTAGAGTGCCTCATCCTATTTTTGAGGTTTCATTTTGGTGAACCTACATTTAGAACATCTTTGTTCTGATTTTAAGTGCATCATCATCCTAGATCTAGCTTACATTAACATTGCATTAGGATTTTCATTAATTAATTGGAATTCTAGGGTTTCTAAATTTTGCATTAGTGAAAGTTCATAGAGGTTGTGTGGTCACCAAAAAAGTAACCCTTCTACTTTTTCTGACTCGTTTGGGAGCTCCTTGTGATTTTGGCTTAATATTGCCTTGATTTAATGTTGTAATGTGGATAGCACATTCACATTAGGTCTTGGGACCTTGTGAACTAAAAGGATTCAAATGGTACCTTACTTAAGTGTTGTAAAGTGTTGTGACACACTTTCACACTTTTCTAGGGTCTTGTTAATAAAATAACCTCTTTTCATCATTTACCAAGCCTTATTTGAAAGTGTTGTAAAGTGTTGTAACACACTTTCACACTTTCCTAGGTTTTTCATTTATAATTGGGCTTTCTTATGCTTTAATTGGCCCCATTTTTCATCCATAGGTCTTATTTATGTGTATTTTTTAGAATAATCCTAACAAATATCATTTAAAATATTAAAATCCTGAAACCCACCTTAAATTCCTAAGGTGTGACTCATTCGCCATTATGGGCAAATGAGTCCCCTTAGGTGGGACCCATTCACCCAGGGTGGTGAATGAGTCCCCTTTAACTCAAAAATCAAATTTAATTCAAAATTATGGTGGGTTTTTATTCTCCAAGATCTAAGGTCGGCCTGTAGTGTATTGTAATTTTGGGAATTATTGCTTAATTGGGTATAAATACAAGGTTCTTTCTCTCATTTCATCTTACCCAATCAAGCATTCAAGCATTCATGCATATAGTTCACAAGAGCATTTGAGAATTCATAAGAGCATTCAAGTCATTTCAAGGGAATATTATCAAGCATTCAAGAGCTTCGTCAAGTGTCATTCATCATGTCAAATATTGTTTGCATCATGTTGTTTTAGAGCTAACATTTGTGATTTAGGATTTGTGTTTCAAGAAAGCATTGCATCAACATCAAGTAAGATTTCAAGTCTACATCCACTGGAGCCATCACTTACATGTTTGCAACATTCTATCACAAGGGTTTGGTGATTTGCAACATCATTACTTGTTCATTCATCATTCTCTATTCTACTTCATTTCATTTTAAGGGTTTGATTACCAACAAGGGGTTTGACCAAGAAAAACCCCTATTCACTAACCCCACAACATTTTTCCCTCTTTTTGCATGTGATTTGCAAGTCTAGGTTGCAGATTTGTCAAAGAGAAAGATTGAAAAAGTTTTCATCAAGTTTTCAAAGCAATTCAAAGTTGTCAAAGTTGCAAACAAGCCTTGGAGAAGAGCTACAGGCTGAATTTTGCAGTTTCAAAGCTCGATCTATATCAAGAACAACAAAGCAGATCGAGAGCTATAGAATCCACTTTAGAATTTCTAGAAAAGTAGAAGTGGACTGATTCAACACTATTGGCGAATGAGTCCCACTACCCAGGCCTAAACAGTGTTTTTGCAGATCTGAGTACCCTTTTGGCTAAAACCTGTTCCAACACATTTTTCCCAAAACTAAACTGATTCGCCTAGCCTAGTGTATGAGTCCCAGTCAGCTCCAACAACATAATTTTCAGTGATCCAGACCTTCATTCTGCCTTCTTCATTCTCCCAGGTATACATTTCCAATTTCACAACTTTCTATTACATTTTACTTGCATTCTTAGGTCATTTAATATTAGTTTACGTATCACACTATGTTTTCAAAGATTTTGTATTTTCCAAGTTTACACTTGGTGGTGAACCCATTTCTTGTCTCCATCATCTCCAAGGATTCCTTACAGTCAAATATCTCACATCCTTCATTGGGTTGAGATCTCTAAGGTGTCCTTGAGTGTGAATATCGTTAAATTGGATCTCTTTCCTTGTATCTATTTTGTAGACAAGGAAGTGAAAGCATCCATTTCGGATGTCCACAAGTTGCATTTTTGCATCTTGCATCATTGAAAATCATTTGAAATCTACATTTTCACTTATTTTAGACATCATCCAAACCAAAAATCATAACTTTCACTTAGAATTTTTTGAAATTTGTGCAAAAACCCTAAGCTAGGACTCATACGCCCCTTTGGGCGATTTAGTCCTAGTACAAGAGATTTTTCCTAATTTTTGGGTATTCTATAGTGACTATTATTTAGCATTCAGACCTTTGAAAAACCTTGTTTGGGACCCATATGCCCCTCTGAGCAATTTAGTCTCGTTTCAAATTTTAAACTGCATTTTTTAGCATTAAATTCTTTGTTTTTGTGTTTTAGTTTGTTGTTGTTAGCTTTTTGTTTCATTTTGCAAAGCTTCTATTACATTCATTGCATTTAGCTTAGCTTCATTACATCTTGCATTTCATTGATTTTCCCTTGTATGAGCTTTTCTACTTGGTGTACTATTGCTAATACTATAGTGAGACGAAGTTCGAGACTCATGTCATCCTGCAATAGCACAATCGTCATGGATCTTGGGATGTCTAGCTCTTTCACTACTAGTGTTGACACTAGTTCACTAAGTGTGGACCATACCATTAACAACTCTTTTCCTTCAATTAGTGTAACACATGTTGAAACAATGGTTGCTAGTATTCTACAAGAAAACATAATCCAAATTCATGAAGAATTAGCAAACCTACAAAATCAAATAAGTATTGAGAACATTTCAACCACTACTATCCCTGCCATAGATAGCATACATCACATGCTTGAAATTGAAGATGAATTTGACCTTGTGCATAACATAGTTCAACTTTTTGGAAAACATCTTACCTCAACCATAGTTCAACTTTTTGGAAAACATCTTACCTCAACCACTAGTTTTCCTTTACCTTCAAACAATGTTACAAGTCAAGGAGTAATTTAAATCCCTCCCACAACAATTGCCTCTATACCTACCTATACCTACCCTCAGGTTACAACAACAATGCAACCTACTAGTCAAGTGATTCCTTGGGTATTTCCATTGGCATCCCTAGTACCTTTATGGCATCGCACATCATATCTCCTACCACTTTACCTCCTATAAGCATTTGGTTCACTTGTCCCTTGAACACATACACACCTCCGCCTTATTCACCTCCATCTCAAAATGCAAACAATGATCCTCTCATAAATCAACTTTTACTAACCATTTCATCCCTCCAAAAGTAAGTTTCCACCATAAACCAAAATCAAAATGGACCACCTATGTATTACATCAAAAGTAATCCCTTGTCCTTGGAGATATTAAGAACACTGATGCCATAAGGTATAGAGGTACCTAGATTTTAGAAATATAGAGGGAAGGTAGATCCTTCTAACCATGTTTCCACTTATACCACCTTATGTAGTGACTTTATTCTTGAGGGAAAGCTCTTGGATAAACTTTTCCCTAGATCCTTGAAGGATACCACCTTAGAATGGTTTTTGTGTTACCAAACAACTCAATTCATTCATTCAATGAACTTGTTGAGACAATTATAAACCATTTTCAAGTGCATGTGACTCCTAAGATGACCTTAGCGATTTGATGAGATGTAAGGAAAAAGAAGATGAAAATATTACCGACTTTATTTCATGTTATCAATCGCTTTATGCCAAAATCAATGTAAAATTTCCTGACCCTCACCTTCAAAAGATGTTCATAGAAATTTGAAAAGTAAGATACAAGATAAGCTTACCATGATGAAGTTCCCCTCCTTTGTGCACCTATGTATTGCCCTTCATGATTATCAAAATTTAGTTAGTAGCCGTGAAACAAAATCCACCTCTAGCCATCCTGAGAAATCTAAATCCACAAATCAAAACAATTATCAACCTTTCATAAAATAGAATAAAATTTTCCTTCAACTAAATCCCCCACAACAAACAACTCAATGTGTTGGTACCCACACTACTAGATTTGACACCATTTTCCAACGGGCGTTCGTCGGTCGTTCGACAAATATTTTTCGGAAGAGCGACACAATGGCGAAAATCTTTCTGTTGCTATTTTTTCGTCACAAGGCCGACGACAAATTAAACGTCGAAATAACGGCGAAGAATCATTGGTCGACGGCATCATGAAATACCTCAGGATTTCATCAGAATATGGACAAAAACTTTGTTTATCCACCGACGAATTACACCAGAAGTTTGTCGCCGGTTCGACGAAATGGGCAAGCAGTAGCATCGAAACAACAGAAGACGTTCGTCGAAATTGCAACGACATACTCAGGTAGTAGCGTCGAAAGAACACCAAGAGTTTGTCGAAAGTGCGACGAAATTAGCAAGGAGTAGCACCGGAAGAACACCAAAAGCTCATTGAAAGTGTGACAAAATTAGCGAGTAGCGTCGAAAGAACACCAAAAGTTCGTCGAAAGTGCGACTAAATTAGCAAGGAGTAGCGTGGGGAGAACACTAAAAGTTCATCAAAAGTGTGACGAAATTAGCAAGGAGTAGCGCCGGAAGAACACCAAAATTCGTCAAAAGTGCGACGAAATGGGTAGGGAGTTACGACGAAATCGTCGTCGCAGCTATAGCAACTTCGTCGAGCCTTTCTGTTGATTCGTCGGTTAGTTCTGTCGAAATTGCGACGAAGAAGCAAAATTTAAAAAATATATATATATATTCGTGGAAATGTACCATTGCAGAGACTGACGACTGATCATACATATAAACTGCATATTGGTTTGATGCTTCAAATGATGCATTTCTTATATTGAAAAGTGCATTACCTTATTGAGCTTCTCTTTGTTTTGAGTATAGTTTAATATTCTCTACTTAACAAGGCCAACCAAGTGATGGTGGAAGCTCATTTGGCCCCTCCCCCCCATCACATCACTCTCAATTCCCCATACCCAATCATATAACATTAATCATTGATTCATCAATAACATATAACATTCATTCATTCATCCATTAATAACATATAACATTCATTAATTAACATATTCACATTCATTCATTAACATATAACATTCATTCATTCATCCATTAATAACATATAACATTCATTAATTAACATATTCACATTCATTCATTAACATATAATATTCATTCTTCCAGTTTTTACATATTATCAAAAATATGGTTGTCATGATATGATTACAATCACTTTTTTTTTGTTTCTTTTCTAAAGCTACATAAAGCTGGAGTGGAGTATCATTTTCTAAACCAATATTTGTCCCCCCTTTAGTTGTTTTTCCCTCTGCTTGTGATCTGAATGTATGCGTAGTTGTCTGCTCATGACGTGGACACTGCTTCAAGGGGGGTGCTGTTGCAATAAGAAAGAAATGTTAAACTGATATGTTTTATTATTATTGTTACAAGTATTTGATTAATTAAAGAACATTAGAGTGGTTCTCTTTTGCACGATGGGTCCACATCATGTTCTTGAACTTTTGTTATAGACTCATGCTCAACATGTTGAACACCCTCTAAATCGATCTGTAGTTTGAAACACGAAGGTTACATTAATTAATACACCATTGAAATTAAATATGTTTAAAGAGAACATGAGGGTGGTCCTCTTTTGGGATGGGGCCACATCATGTTCCTGATCTTCTCTAGCCTGATCATGCTCAACACGTTGATCACGGTCTACATACTCTAAAGTTGAAACACGAAGGTTACATTAATTAATACACCAATTGAAATTAAATATGTTTAAGAGAACATGAGGGTGGTCCTCTTTACCGTGATGGGGCCACATCATGTTCTGATCTAGCGATCATGCTCAACACGTTGATCACAGTCTACATGCTCTAAAGTTGAAACGAAAGGTTACATTAATTAATACACCAATTGCAATTAAATATGTTTAAAAGAACTTTAGAGTGGTCCTCTTTACCTGATGGGGCCACATCATATTCCTGATCTTCTCTAGCCTGATCATGCTCAACATATTGATCACGCTCTACATGCTCCAAAGTACCAGGATGCACACCATGACCTTCATCTGCACGTTCTACTCCACCCTCACCAGGCTGCATTCCAATGTCATGTGCAGTATATATTATCATTGCTTGAATCTTTAAAACAAATAGGCATGTAATTATTTTATGGTGGAAATAAATATTGAATAGATTGCACAAGTATTCAATTTTAAATAAAATTTATTGAGTTTATTTACCTGCATGTCAGATGCAATGGAAGATTGTGTTTTCCCAGTCAAGACTCTTAGGCGTTCAGCCACGGCTCCATAGCCTTGCTGGAAGGAAATCTTCAGGTCCTCTTCTGTGGGAACTCTGTTGAATTCAGAGCCCTACATTTTTTGAGAAGATCATGAATTTTGCTTCTATGGTGTGATAAAACCAAATTGTTTTCAATTTATTATAATTTGGATGCAATATTTCATTTTTTGATACTTTACAATTTGTCGGCTAATTTCATATAACCACCGAGCCAAGTTTGTGTTGCCCGTGCTTTTCTAGTCTTGCCTTTGTTGCCTTCGATGTGTCGGGTAGCCTATGAAAAGTTTGGAATACATTAGATTATGTAAAAAAAGAGAGTAATCAGTATATAATTACATTATTGATAGTATCACACATAACATACTACTTTTTAAAAAAAAATTAATGGCATTTCCATAGCATATAGACATTGAGAGAAAATAAAATACAGAGTTCAATCCATGAATTATAGAAAATAGATTTTTGTTGGTTATATTCATATCGCTGATTACATTGCACAAAACATACTACAACTACATAAATATCAGATGGTGGCAGAGTTGTCTATGCTACCACATTTTCATACATGTCTGCCGAAGCATTTTATCAAACAGTTCATTGCCTTTTTGCTATGGCTAAAAGCCTAAAACAGGTGATTTCAAACAAGATATGGATGCTTGGAAAAAATCTATCAAAGCATAATAGTAAGCAATAGCATAGACAAGGCAGTGAATTGTTTGAAAAAATGCCTCAAAGAAATG
>VDFB02162701.1:0-10766 GCA_007258455.2 Sequoia sempervirens
TATCAATACCAACGAAGTACAAACCATACTCTACACGGACAATTATTTCTGTAGGCATCCCCCACAGTGCGCCCAAACATACATTTCTTCCAGATATGGTGTGAGAACTGTATTCAGCCACTAGGGAGTGTGGACTCCTTAGACTTGAGCTTCCCGAGCAATGGAGATTTCTTCTTCTGACCTTCCGCGAATGTGATGAAGTAATGACGGGAAGAGGATGTCGTGATTATGATTGAGCACGTATATGGTGCAGATCGATGCCTGAAGTAAGGTGGAGCTCGGTTGATGTGCGAAAGAGGGACACTGAACAACTCACTCACACACGCCGTCTCTGTCCGACACGGCAACTAGCAATGGATGGGAATACTCCTTGGAAAGACGCCTTCTTTGATGCCACCCAGATCTAGTGATGATATGTGTTGGAACTTCAGTTATTTGGGTCACTTCCTTTCAACGGATATGTCCTCCAAACCCAACTAATGGCTGAAAGACTTTGATTGAAATAAGAGTAGCACAGTACAAATTATCACAGGATATTGATATAGTTCAACCTAGCACCTTAACATTCATGAACTCACATAGATTGCACTCCTTGAGACATGTGTCTATGTAATGAATGATACGTAGCCTCAACTCTCAATCGATCTTCAAGATCATTGGCACAACTGCTTACACAAATCTGATCAAGATCTTCCTTATACTTGCTCTGATACCATGTTAATTTAATGATAAGATTGAAGTGTACAGAAATTAATTCAAAATTCAACACAAGACACAATAGATACCCTGGGAAAACCCTCCTCTTGAGGGAGAAAAACCCAACAATAATATATCTCTTATATATTAAATGATAGCACAAATAATCTCCTTTACAATAGGCCGAATATGAAGGCCTGTAGATGCACCACAATCTGATAGAAACTCAGAGACACAATGATGCAATCTGCAAATTATAAACTCAAACTTCTGCCTTGAAGAACGTCAACTGACAAAGGAATGAATGCGAATAGAAAATGGATGATGAACAAGTGAAACACCATTGAATATAAATACACAATGGAATGGGAGATGTGACTCTTCAAGATAATGTGTCGGCCTCATCCAAGAGGCGTGTCTCTAACAAATAAGAGGTCGGCCTCTTAGAAGAATGTGTCCCTTCAAAAATTGCGCCTCCAAGATAGAAGTCGGCCTTCATATATGCACCTCTTCATTAACTCAAATCTCTTGATGAAATCACAAATCGATATAAATATAAATTAAATAGCTTATAGCTATTATTTAATTTATCCAATTGAAGACAAGGAGATCTGCTGGAAGGAGACACCTGATGCTGCAATGAACATCAACAGTTTATATTGAAATAATTATTAAAGATAGATAGGCATCTTGAGATTGATATCTCTCAGTGTCTTTTAGTTAAATGTATTTAAGGTATCTATACTAATTAAGCCTTCAAGTGACATCTTCATAATGATTGGGATGGCTAGTGTCAATGTGCAATTGATGGGAGCAAAGTAATCCGTAAGCTAGAAGGGTATTCCTAAACTAGCTTGTCAACAATGGATTCTTTGTCTGTGAGAGAAAAATGACTGCAAACTCAAGCAATATACTAGAAACAAAAGACAATAGGAGAGAATTGAAACACCATGATAGTGAGACCAACATACCCCGGGAAAGCCCCAGTAAGTAAAAATCTAGCTAAAATGTGAGTAGACACTCACGTAGTGCTCAAAATGGCTTACATGATGGACTCACAGCCTCTTGGGCCTTCTTCATGAGCTCCAACAAGATTTGAACTACCTAAGAACCAATCAAATTCTTTCAAATGAACTCCCTGCCCTTCTTTGCTCTTGCATTGGTCATAAACATGAGAAATTACAAGAGGAAATCTCACTACAATGGCTCCCTACAAGAGAATTAAGACTTTTGCATCAAAAATCCAACCATGAACATGAACTTGGTATAAATACTCTTGTGTCATCTGTAAGCTGAAATGGCCATCAAAGAGGAAGAGGAAGTGATTTTTTTTGGGGTTTAAAATATCACTGGATGCTTCAATTGCACGTAACATATTTGCTACTTCCAACAAAGAGGTGATTATACTTTTATTGTTGTTTGGGTGAGTTTATGATAGTATATGGCAAATTTACTGTAGTGGCTAAACTTTCACCACTTATTGAAACTGACAATTTTACCAAAATGGGCAAAATACTCTGATTTGAAGATCTCTCACACAAAAGTCTGCATATAGATGTCCTATTCCACCCTGAATATGCTCTAACATTATAGAAGTTGTCCTAGTTCCAAAAACTTGTGAAGTACCAAACCTAGACCCTTTTTCAGATCACACCTCCCTAATTAGAGAGGGTTTTGGTCCCCAAAAGCTTAGAGACTAAACAGATGAGGGTGGAAGAATCCCTCTATTGATGACACATGCCACCTTGTCTCACACCACAATGTAGACACAAGCCATAATTTGGCCACAATGTAGACACAAGCCATAATTTGGTACACTTTTTTCTCCAATTGTTTGTGTGATGGGAAACTACATTGCTTGAACATGGGGAAACTTTCTTAACATTGATTCCCTCCAAAGGAAGCATTCTTGTGTTGTCACTCATCTTTACATGAAGATTTAGGACCTTCTTAGGCTGCTCTCTGCCTTGGTAAGCATACACAACCAAAGAGTTGTCATTCTTGATGACTAGGTATTTGTTAATGTTTCCATAGAATACTATGTTCTCGACGTACACTTGCGGACTGCCCAAGATGATGCTTACTAACTAGCATACAAACTCTTCTTTAACCCAATCCAATCTATAAGGCTTGGGGTGTTGAACAGTTTTAAGGTCTAAAGGCTTGGGGTGTTGAACAGTTTTAAGGTCTAATTTATACACCATATCTTGTGCAATCAAGTTAGCTTGAGAGCATGAATCAAACAAAGCATCAATCTAAACACCATTTATGTTTGTCTTAATGCTGAATAATGTTTCTTTGGCAGTCATACCAACTTTCTTGTAGTGCAAGAAAACTTAGAATCCTCCTTGGAATTGCCATGAATCTATTTACCCTTTTAGTGATTACATTATCTTCATTCATGGAAGGCCTAGAGTTTTTCTTACCCATCTTACCTTGCTTGTTAGGGTTGTTTTTAGGATGTAATTTCCAAAATGAGGACTCTACACAACCAACCTTACCACATTGGTCAAAATGACATGCAGATTTCTTCTTGGTGCTCGTGGAATTTACTTTCTTGCCCTTGGCTTTAGCTCCCTTACCCTTAGGAGAGGATGGAGGACTATGTACTTTAAGGTAGCAATTACAATCATGAGCACATGCTTCATCTATGTTTACCTATTTAGAAAGTAAAATAGCACTACACATATGACTATGAAGACTTCTTATGTATTTCATTAGAATTTCTTTATATTGTTCATATTTTTCGATTTGAATGGCTCTCCTATGGAATTCACTATCGTAATATTGTACATTTTGACCCCCTCTTTGGTTAAGAAATTGCCATTTCATAAATTTTCCCTCTCAATGCCAAATAGGATAAAAGTGTTTTTTGATTAACCTCTTTAAATTGTTCCCATGAACTTAATAGGAGCTTGTTTCTAAACTACCATGGAATACAAGAGAGTCTCAAACCAAATCAAGTCATGCGTTGCCATTCTCAATCTAGCAAAGGAAAGCTTCTGCTTTAAGGGAAGAGAATGCATGGTAAAATATACCTCCAAAATTTTCCAATCAATGATCAAGCTTGGTGACATCAACTTCTCTTTCAAATTGTGGAATCTCAATCTTAGCCTCCGCTTTGAACAATGGTTTGCTTGGAAGGCTCTTTTCACTTTTTGAAGAATCTCCTTCATTGGAATCAGTTGTACCCTTGCCTTAGTCAAACCTCTCCATAAGTGTCTCTGTCAAGCTCTTCACAGCTTCCATGAATTGAGATAGGCTTGCAATCTCAACTTCCATCTTATGGAATCTTAATTTTGCATCAAATTCTTCTTCTCTTGCCATGCTTCTCAACTCACTTCTCCACCTACGGGATTCAAAATGTACTGGCTCTGGTACCACTTGATTCATAAACTAGAAGGATATTTCTAAACTAGATTGTCAACAATGGATTTGGTAGACTAAGATTGTGAAAGCAAAATGACTGCAAACTTAAGCTATGGAATTAGAAACAAAAGACAACATGAGAGAATTTAAACACCATGAAAATGAGACCAATATACCCTGGAGAAACCCCTTGCAAGTGAAAACTCTAGCTAAAATGTGAGTAAACACTCACTTGATGGTCAAAATGGCTTACAATATTGATTCACAGCCTCTTGGGTCTTCTTCAAGAGCTTCAACAAGACGTCAACTCCCCAAGAACCAATGAGACTCTCCCAAATGAACTCTCTGCCCTCTCTGCGATTACAACAGTCACAAACATGAGAAATTACAAGAGGAAATCTCATTACTGTAATTCCCAACAAGAGAATTAAGACTCTTGCATCCAAAATCCAACCATGGACATTGTATAAATTATAAATAGACTATCTTGCCATCTGGAAGCCAAAGTGACCATCAACGTGGAAGAGAAAGTGAAAAATTCTGGGATTTGGAACATCACTAGATGTCATGACTGCATGTAACGAATTTGCTGCTCCAACAGAGAGGCAATTGCACATTCACTGTAGTCTAGGAGAGTTTTCCTCAGTATGTGGCAAATTCTCCACGACCACCTATTGAAACTGGTGATTTCACCAAAATGGGCAGAATACTCTGATTTGATCTTTTCACACACCGAGGTCTGCACATAGATGTGCCATTCCACCCTGAACATTCCCCAGCATTAAAGAAGTTGTCCTGGTTACAAAAGCAGCCTTGAAGTACAAAAACTGGATCCTTTTTTGGATCACAAACCTTAAGCTGATTGAGATGGAGTTTGATGGCATGCGACTGGCTGTATTCTAGATAACCAAGACAATCAGTCATCTCATTTGAAATTTTAAGATTTTGGACACTGTCTTTTGGAATAAGGGCCTCGGTGAAGGTGATTCATGTAGTCTGGGTACAGCTTATGCAATTATCCAGCATACACACACTGATAGCAAAATTGTAACTGCAATAACAAATTGTAGAGCAAAGCAAATAAGAGCTATGAATTGCCAACATCAAATGATTTCCATACTCAACCTTGTCCATTTAAATACAGTGATAGGGTTCTCTCCAAAGACTACATTTGGTGATGCCCTAACTCATAATTAAATTATTAATATGTATGAAATTGTCTAGGAGCATAATTTACTTAGTCTGCTTGATGCTAGCATCTATAGAACTAGTTCCAAGTACACCTTATATTATCTACACTCTTCCCCCAAAAGAAATAGCCTGTCTGCTGACTGGCTAGATTTGCTCACTGGAGATGGAGTTGTCCTGCTGAGTATCATCATGATTAACTATTGAGATTTCTTCTGCACTGTTCAGTTCTCTCAAATTTTTTTCTTGCTGCTGCTCAGGAGATGGTGAAATAGGGTTATGTTGTGGACTCACCTGTGAAATTATTGTGTCTTCTGGCAGCTTTCTCTAAGAGCTGTTTACACTGTGATCCTGATGATGCCCTATATTGTATCAGTGCAATGTTTCCAATCCTCCCTGAATTCTCTCCTTATTTGTTATTTTTATCATATCTGCCACAGTTGGCATCGTAAAAGTGTATTCACCCATTCCAATACCTCATTTAATGTTTGGTTCTCTCTATCAGCCAAGAAATGATTTTCCAAATTTTCTTTTCTCCAGAGTAATATCAACTGTCAGTTGGATATATGCTTTGTGTGAATCTGCAACTGTGTGAAGTAAAGCATCATTCCTCTCAATAGTGTTCTGGGAAGTCTGTTTTCCGCTAATTATAGTTATAATTGCTGATTCAGTTGTGTTTGCTCTTGCATCATTTAATGCGTTTCTTACTTTAGCTTTTTGCTTTTCAACTCTTCCTAAACCTGCTTCTATATTACCAATTCCATATACTTGTGAAAATAGGATAAATAGAGTAGTTTATATGTGAAAATAGATAAGGAGAATGACTATAAATATCAAGTACAAGTTATATGTAAGTAGTGATGTATCCCTACTAGGTAGCTGCTTCTTAACTATCAGCTATTGATTAAGTTCACTATGTGCACTCTTTTATCAGAGAGGCTTCATCCTCAAAGAACATGAAGATGATGGGATAGGAGATCTTAGTAAGTTTTAGTAGGCAACCCACCCAAGATTAATTTTGATAGGAATTAAGTGTCTTTGTTAGTGAGAACCTAAATTTTGCTTGACCATTTTTGATCTGAAATTCCTGAATATCTTTCAAAACCTTGATTATTAATACTTCAAAAATTCAATCATCAAAATTGAATGCTTTCATTATGTCATGGTTATGAGGGTGTTGGCAGAGTTAGATATCAGGTTTATTTTGTTCACGCCAGTCAATACTATCTATGTCATTATCACTTGATGTGATTTGAAAAATGTTAATGTTTAACATCTTTTCCTTAGTTTGAATTCCTTATTTGACTATGGCCTTGAAATAAGTTACTCTATTTAAACTTCTGTGTTTCTAATAGACGTTATATTTTCACAGTCCATATAGTGATTGAGAAAGCCTTTGGTAAAGAACTATGAAAGTGTTTTTTGCATTAATGTTTTGGATCACACTCTGTTATCCATCGTCAAGATGAGGAAAATATAAACGTCTGTGTTTATGTCAAACCTTGGCATACTTATGGATCCATATTGATAAATTAGGTGTATTCTTATTTCTAATAAATTTTTATCTTCTTCTAGACTCTTTATTTTGGTGTGGCAAACTTAGTTAATTAGGTAACCAATGAATCTCCTCTCTTTGTAATTCATTTTTGAAGATTTCAGACTTATCTTTCTAAGGGTTTTCTTTACAAGGTTTAATTTATTTCGGTCTTCAACTCATTTATATTTTGCACTGAAATTTGATGTGCAAACTCATGATTTCATCTCTAACTTTAAGTTTAGACTATAATTGTAATACTCTAGAGTAACAATGTATATTTTTAGTTTCTATATTTTTCTCACATCTTTTGTATATAATTATTGAGGTTAGGGTGTTTATATTTTCGAACACTCCTTTTTTTCATTATTTATTTATTTCTATATGATGTGAGATTACTTTTAACATCCTTTAGGTCAGATTGGTCAATAGGACCTATAATAGTATATTTAAATGTTTTCAAATACTATTTTTTTGTGTATTTAATTTTAAGATAAACTCTCCAAGCTTGATTTAAGGTTTCATGTGCTATGTTATGAGAATTGACAAACGAATCAACAAAATTCAATTGCTTTCATTGTCAATGTGCATATATATTGTATAAAAATTACAACAAAATACCAAAAGATGCAAGTTTCAACTACAAAATGACAAGAGAATATATCTTGCTGCCCCTAATTAGCATTTTCTAACATTGCATCGAAATCAGAGCCTACGTTTAAGTCATTGCCACTATGAGGGACTGCCTCATACAATGGAACCCCAACCAATCTCTCTTGTGTCTCCTTCTCATCAACCTATGTGGCATCTTTGGGGTCAACATCCCAATGTGTGGTTGGAGTCTAATGATATTCAAGATTGTTGATTTTGAAATTCCAAGGCACCATGCACAACCACCTTCTCCAATCGCTGAGACTTGAGTAGTAAGTCTATTCCTCTTTGTTGACTATATGAAGTTGTAAGTAGAGTTGAGGGTAGTGCTTCTCCTAGGGGTTCGGCATAGCACCCCTAGTGGGGTGGGTCTGGGGGCAACCCCCCTAGCAAGGTCAAAGGGAAAAAAGAGTTTGTTTTTTGTTTTTAGTTGTTAGTGTGGCTTTTTTAGGTTTATGGTTGGTGTAAAGGGGTGTGGGCATACTTGTAGGCCACCCATCTTTTTTTTTTCAGTTTTGTGTTTTCTTCTTTAAAAAAATTTACATTTTATGTTGACTAGGTTGTAGGGGACAACTAGCTGTCCCCGTTGTTGGCCTCATTTTTGAACTCAACCTATTTTAAACTTTTTGTGCTTATTGTCCATAATGTGCAGTCATTTCAAACCTGCACATCAACTTTGAAAATCCGAGGTGAATTACCTAGTCCTTTTCAAGTTTTAATTAAGGCTTTAAGTGTTCTAAAGACCTTCAAAAATCATATGTGGTTTCAAAAATAAATTGTTTTCAAAAGTTTTGCAATGTTAGAAAACCTTCGTCGGAACCCGACGAGGTTGTGACAACCTTGTCGGATCCTGACAAGGTTGTGACAGCCACCTGAAATCCCAACAACCACTTACCCGATGAGGTTGTGACAACCTTGTCGGAACTTGACGAGGTTGTGACAACCTTGTTGGATCTTGACGAGGTTGTGACAACCACCCAAAATCCTGATAGCCACTTTTTAAAGGCAAAAAGGAGAGGCTTATTGGAACCATTTTAAAGGACAATACATTATTGGAAATACATGGAGGCGTGAATAAAGGTGTTGACTATGTTGATGTTTTATGACAGCGTCAGTCTTATCCTTCCAACCGATCTCCTTGCTTCAAGAATGATAAATTAAATATAGCTAAGGCTATTTAATTTATAGAAGATTGCGATTGCTCAAGAGACACGTCATTTGCTAATGATAATTAATATTTATTGAAGAGGCTTGATTTACTAAGGAAGCCGACCTCTTGTAAGAGGCGTGATTATTTATCAAGGCCGAATTGTGTTCTTTGAAAGGTCACGTCTCTCCATCCCATCATGTATTTATACACCTTCATTGTATCTCACTTGGCATTCAATTCATTCATAGTTCGTCCTTCATCTCAAGTGCGAGTTCTTCTCAAAGCAGATTGACATTATTGGTGGCTGAGATTTCATCAGAAATTTGTGTCTTTGTATTGCTGTGTTGCATCACTCTTTGGTGCATGTATTTGGGCCTGCATATCGGCCTCTTGTAAGGAGATCATTATTGTGTTGATTCAATATATAAGTGATATATTGTTGCTGAGTTTTTCTCCCTCAAGAGGAGGGTTTTCCCAGGGTATCTGCTGTGTTATTGTGTCTGATTTTGAATTAATTTTCTGTGCATTACATCTGATCATAAAACTAACATGGTATCAAAGCGAGGTTTAGAAGAAGATCATTGATCAGATTTATTATTACAGCGATACTCTTTTCTCTTTCTCATTTTGTCTATCTCTATCTCTTCGTCAAGATGGTGAACGGTCTTAAGATGAGGCTGGGCATCAAACTTCTTTGGAGATTCGAGTATGCTCACTTTGGAGGAAAACGAATTGGTTGAGTTCGTGGAGACAAAGTTCCGAACCTACGGATGAGGAAGAGAAAGTTCAATGGAGGAAGAAAGATATCAAGGCAAAGAAGATGTTAGTTGATTCCGTGAAGGATCATATCGTTCCTATTGTCTCCAAATTGAAGACGGCAAGAGACATGTTCAAAACCTTGGAGGAGATGTACGAAATCACCAACACCAGCCAGGCTCTTGCACTGAAGCAACAACTACATCATGTGAAGATGGCGAAAGGAGAAACGGTTATTGCTTACTTCATGAAGATTTTGGAGTTGAGAGATCAGCTCTCTACAATTGATCATGTGATAGATGACAAGGACTTGACCATGCTTGCTCTTAATGGTCTTCCTTCATCATGGGAGTCCTACATTCAAGGAATCAGTGCAAGATCGAAGCTTCCCAAGTTTGATCGATTGAGGGCGGATTGCATTCAAGAGCAGTCTAGATTGGCTGCTAGAGGAATTGGTCAAAGCTCTACCAATGAAGACACTCATGTTCTCGCCTCTCAATCATCGAAGAAGAAAGGCAAGAATGGGAAGAAAGGATACTTCAAAAGGAATAGGGATAATGGAGCTAATGGTGCTCCCGCATTCAAGAAGAAGAGGGACCTCTCCAAAGTCCAATGCTTTAAGTGTGACAAGTATGGCCACTTTGCTAAGCATTGTCCATCCAGGCCTAAGCAGCAGGCCACCATTGCAGATATTGATGATGTCTCCCCGCAAAAGGATTCATGTGAATACTTATTCTATTCGGCATTGTCAAGCAATGTATCTACCTACACCAACACTTGGCTGGTGATTGATAGTGGTGCCTCTCACCACTTCACCGGATTTAGGGAGCATCTATCTAATTTGGTGGAGAGAGATTCTAGTGAACAAGTCATTATTGGAGATGATGCAAGTTACACAGTGAAAGGAGTTGGGACCTCTACTCTTCACCTGGATTTCGGCATTACCCTACAGCTGAATGATGTACTATTTGTTCCAGGCATCAAGAGAAACTTTGTTTCCATTTCAGCCTTGGAAGACAAGGGATACCAAGTTGCATTTTCAAAGGGTAAAGTTCTTGTGTGGACAAAGAACTCAAGTATCAAGACTGGTCGTGTGATCGGAGTTCGTCATGAATGCCTCTACAGGCTATGCACTCGACCACTTCAGGCATTGGTCATGATTCTTCAAGCTTGTGTGATCTATGGCATCGAAGATTGGCCCACCTTCACTTCCAGGCTCTACCTATCATGGAGAAGATGGTCTCCGGTCTTTCGAAGTTCAACCAGGAGCATGAAGGTATTTGCAGAGGCTGCGCTATGGGTAAGAATACTAAAGGTTCATTTCATAGTAGAGAAAATAGATCCAAATGTATTCTAGATCTCATTCATTCTGATTTATGTGGTCCAATGTCTGTTGCTTCTTCGAGTGGTTTCTTGTATTAA
>VDFB02162702.1:0-48934 GCA_007258455.2 Sequoia sempervirens
AATTATTTATTTATTTTATGGATTAAGTTGTTCATTCCATTGAAAAAGTCATAAACCTCTCAATGCAAAATGCCCAATCTATCGCTACCAAATAATCATGTGTCTAACTTGAGTTTTTGTGACAAAGATGACGAAATGGATACAATAATAGGAAAAATTTGTTTTTCATAATTTGTTGCATGACCACTATAGAACAAATCCTGAAATAAATTTTTTAATACATCAATGCCATTGAAAACTAAAAATTTTCAACAAAATTCCACATCAATTTTGAGAAGCATTGATCATGGCGATTATAGTAAAAATAAGCTATCTGATTCTAGTAATCATTAGTAAAACGATCAGATAAATCCAAAACCAAAATTAAAAAAACAACACTACAAAAAACTATAATAACTAAATACATGATCCATTAAAACTCTCTTAACTTTCTATTTTATTCTCAGCCCTTAAATCGTAACTCCTCATATTCTCAAAGCCATATAATAATTTCAGAGCCTTCCATAACGTCTTCAAACATTGAAGAATAAATTGTCTTTCCCTGCTACACATTCAAACTAACTTACAATAAAAATGAAATCCAAGAGTAGAAATAAATTAAAAAGCTTCTAATCATAATGCAGGTATTATAGTGCACCTGAAAACCAAACCCAATAGCACAAAATCATTGACATGGTAGAAAATGGTTGACAATTTCAGTTTAAAATGAAGACTAAATTATCACCATCAACAACAGTTCAGGTAGCAACAACAATGGCCAAGAACGAGGAAAAATGGCCTCCATTCTAAAATTTCAAATTGCAATAAAATCCCCTATAAAATTTAAATACATGAGAATAATTGCAAGATTTTGTGAAAAAAAAAAATCTGAGGGAAAACAAAGCAAAGGTTTTTTGCACAATAATTCTTTTTCAAACATGAAGATTTTGAAAATTGTGTCAAGAATATTATGTATTTTCCCATTTATTTCATGGCATTTAATAGCCAATGCATTACTCCATTCCCTATGGCGCTATTAAATTTAGCATGTAGTCATTAAATTTAGTAGAATCTTTCACTAAATTTGGCATGCATTTGATGCAATTGTTTCAAATGCATGTAAAACATTTCATTTTCCATGCAAAACTTTCATGCATTCACCTGCCCGTCATTTTTTGTGTGATGCAAGAGCATCCTTGGGTCATGGAAATCTTGCATCACCCAAAAATATTTAATTTGTTCTTGTTATTTCCTTTTTGGCTTTGTAGTTTCATGTTTTCGGGCTAGCAGATCATTTCCAATGTTTTCAGATCTCTCTTTGCACATCATTCTAAGTTCTTTGGTTGGTAAGCGATCTCTCCTTGTGTCTGCACCTCATTCTATGCATTCACCAAGTGTAAATCCTTGAGTAAGCTGACCTATGTTCTACACATTACATGTTCTTCATTGATTATTTTGGATCATTGTGGATCATTTTCGATGTTTACAGATCTTATCAATGTATTTTTTGATGTTCTTAGGCTTGTATTTGATCTTTCCATTGGGTCCACATTGTGAAATTGCATTTATATTTGTAAATAACTGATGATGTGGCCAACATGGTTATTTTCTACACATTATGTTTTATTTGTCATGATTTTATCTACCTGTGGCCAATGCGGATCATTCCAGAGTTTCTATATATATATATATCGATGTTATAAGCCATTTTTAGGTAGCAGAGATCTGGGTAGATCCTAGAAGCCATGATAAGGATTTTATGAGCTGATAGAGGTCTAAAATAAGGTTTTGTTTTATATTGTGTAATTAGGCCAATATGCAAAATCTATAAAACTGGCATGTTGCTGGTGAATATGTATATGAAATTATTTGAGTTAATAAAGATTTTTTCTGCAAGGATTTGATTATTTAGTGTTATTTTTCACTGTGTTATTTTTGTTGCATGGTTGGATTGTTTTCTTTGAAGACCCTCTAACAATGACTGCATTAGTTGGTATCAGAGTGGGTTGTGGAGTTGGGTGCTGAAGATCAAAGCAAGTTGAGAACCTTGAATGGGTTGTGGTCCTTGTGGCATTCCTTGTGCGAATAGATCAAGATTTCAAATAGGTTGTAAGTGTGTTCAATAGATCATCGAGAGAGAGGCAATTGAAATCTTGTAGTCAGACCGCCAAGCTCAAGTAGTTGCACTAGAGCAAAGGAAGAGATGTTGTTGAGAAGGATGAACCCTAGAAGAATAGAGAAGATGATGGAGGACTTTAGAAATGAGATGAGGAATGACATATGGAATGCCCTGTTGGTTTGAGGAGGAATCCTGAACTGGAGGATGAATATGAAAAGGCTATAGAAGGACTTGAGGATGAAGAAGCTAAAGGACTGACATATGAGAGAGAAGAGAGGTTTTTGAGAGCAGTGGCACAAGTAAGTAAAATTCATAGGGTGGAGGTTTCTAACTTTTCTGGTGCATTGAATTTGGAAGACTTGATAGACTGGATAGGAGAGTTGGAAGACTATTTTGAGCTCGAGGATATTAGAAACCCACTAAGGGTTAGGCTGGCACAAACTAAGTTGAAAGGGCATGCTACTTTATGGTGGAAAGAGTTGTAAAAGGACATAGTGGAAAATGATGAAATGAGAATCACTCAGTGGAAGCAGATGGTTGCAAGGCTAAAGGATAAATTCATTTTGGAAGATTATGAGTTGGAATTGTTCAAGAAGTTGCAAAACTTGAAGTAGAAGGACATGAGTGCAAAAGAGTATGCCGAGGAATTTTACAAGATGAGAATTAGATCTGGGCATTGAGAGATGACTAGGGAGAAGGTGGAAAAGTATATAAATGACCTTAGATTTAATATTCAAGATGAGATGAGTATGTTGAGGATTTCCATAGTTGAGGATTCCTTTTAATATGCTCTTAAGGCTGAAGATAAAGTGAAGAAAAGACAATGGAATAACCCCAGAGGGAAAGAAAAGAAATGAGCATTAATAAGGAGAAGCAAACAAGTGAAGAAGAATAAAGATCTAAGTGGAGTAAAGAATTGGATCAGAAGGCACAAAGGAGAGGAAATGACAAGGAATTTTTGGGTAAATGTTTCAAGTGTGGAGAAACTAGACATTGATCTTTTGAGTGTCTTAAGGGATCAAGTAAAGGAACTAGTAAAAAGAGTTTCATGGCCCATGAAGAGTAGGTAATTGGAGCGCTAGATGAGATAGAACTAGAGCAAGGAGAATCTCTTATGCTTAGGAGATTCTTGATGAGGTAGAGTGAAGAAGAGACTCAGACTTCACAAAGGAAGAATATTTTTTAGAATGTGTGCAAATCAGGAGGTGAGTGCTATAAGGTGATTGCGAATAGTGGAAGTAATAATAACTTGGTATCTAAGGAGATTGTGGAGAATCTTGGTTTGAAGATGTTTTTGCATCCTTGTCCTTATAGGATAAGTTGGTTACAAGATGATCATGTAGTGGAGGTGAAAGAGCAATGCTTGGTGAACTTTAATATTGGCCCTTTTAGAGATGAAGTTATGCGTGATGTTTTTTCTATGAGTGTCTGTCATGTTCTATTGGGTAGACCTTGGAATTTTGATAGAAGAGATATATACGATTGTAGAAGGAATCTGATTAAGGTAGAGAAGGATGGGTAGAAGTTTACTTTGGCTTCCTTGAAGAATAAAGATGAGGGAGTAAGGAACTTGAGTCTTGTAAAGATTTATAGTGCTAAGAAGTAGGATGTAGAGATTGTATTGGAGGATGGCATGAATTTGAAGAGGAACCTAGTGGATAAATTTGAGAGTGAGATGGTACTAGAAGGATGTAGGGGTAGAGTTATGCAGTAGAAGACTTTGGTTGAAGATAGGATGGAGTCTTGTAGAAGAGGTAGAGTAGATGAGCGTAAGAAAGTGAGTGGTGGTAAATGTCCCTTACTACCATGTGCAGAGATGAGGCAAGGAAAAGAAGGTGAAGAGAAGAAGTCCAGTTGAAGGATCTGGTAGAGGAAAGAGAAGAGATTAGGAGGAAGAAAAGTATAGATAAAGAAGACATTTGGATTAGGAATGACCACGGGATTCATTATCCGAGGTCCTATTAGATGTTCATGAGTTCCTCTCATGGAACATTTTTTCTCACCAAGGGTGTCTAATGCAGGAGCATCCTAAGGTTGTGGCAATCTTGCATCACCCAAAAATATTTAAGTTGTTCTTGTTATTTCCTTTCTAGCTTTGCAGTTTCATGTTTTCAGGCTAGTGGATCATTTATGATGTTTTCATATCTCTCTTTGCACATCATTCTAAGTTCATTGGTTGGTGAGCGATCTCTCCTTGGGTTGCAGCTCATTCTATGTATTCACTAGACATAAATCCTTGAGTAAGCCAACCTATGTTCTACACATTACATGTTCTTCTTCGGCGATTGCGGATCATTGCGGATCATTTTTTATGTTTGCAAATCTTATCGGTGTATTTTTTGATGTTCTTGAGCTTGTATTTGATCTTTCTGTTGGGTCTGCACTACAAAATTTCATTTATACTTGTAAATCACTGATGATGTGGTTGACATGGTTATTTTTTACATGTTACATTTTATTTGTCATGATTTTCTCTACTCGTGGCTGATGTTGATCATTCAGAGTTCTGATTGATATATATATCGATGTTATAAGCTATTTTTGGGTAGCAGAGATCTAGGTAGATCCTAGAAGCCACAATAAGGATTTTATGAGTAGATAGAGGTCTGGAATAGGGTTTTGTTTTATACTATGTAATCAGGTTTGCATGCCAAATTTGTAAAATTGGCATGTTGCTGGTGAATATGCATATGCAATTCTTTGAGTTAATAAAGATTGTTTTTGCAAGGCTTTGATTATTTAGTGTTATTTTTCATTGCATGTTATTTTCGCTGCATGGTTGGATTGTTTTCTTTGAAGACCCTTCGGCCATGACTGCATTATTGCGTGAGGAGGTTTCTCTTACACCAGGTTTGTGCTTTCATTGTAGAACCTCTCAGCTAATTATAAATATAGAATTTTGAGAATTATGGAATGGGTACAAAATGATTATTATTTGTTACAATTTTACTTATTATTTGTGAAATTAATTATTATAGGTTTGAAAGGTAATAAAACGATCATTTAGTTATTTCAAAATTGTTAATGTAGATAAATTAATGATGTATTATATATAGAGAGAGTTGACATTAATAATACAACTATCTTAAATTAATATATACATTAATGTATCAATAAATATACTAAAATAAATATATCTACAATTTTAATAAGTGTATTAATTTGAACTATTACAAATATATAAATAATTAGTTAAATATATTAAAATAGACATAAAATCATTTTATTTTATTTTAGAAATAACATTTTTTAAAACATGTTTCTTATAATATGTTTGCACAATCACTATACAAAACTTGAATTCAACTTGTTCTATTTTTTTTTTAGACTGCAGGAATCGGGTAGCACGACCCCATATAAGTTACTGCAGTGCGCCTATAAACTGCAGTGTGCCTGGTAAATTTTTTAACATTCCCTCCATTACCACGGGGGTGGGGGAGACTAGACCTCATAACCAACCTCCTGCAATAGGAAAGATTTAGCCAACTGAGCTAGGGCCCCAACCCCAACTTATTCTATTATTTTTGTTACTTATTTCTCTTTTAATGAGATGCTTTAGCCAATCCAACTAGGCCCACCAACCCTCTTGATTTTTTTCTTTTATTTTTAAATTTATTTATTTTAAAATTAAAATAAATAAAAAATATTTTATTCTATTTTGTATAGTTATATTTGTTATTAAAGATTATTTTTGTCATTATTATTAATATTTTGACATGTAAACGATTATCAAATCTTTATAAGAATTATCATTGAGATATTTACACTATTAAACTCCACAAAAGATATCCAACCATCATAATGCACCATGTCCATTGATAGTTTAACATGGCATATGGCCAGGAAGCATGCTGACAAAAATTGTGGAATTTGGCTTTACACCTGCTAATTAATTTGCTTGAACGTTTGTAAAGCCTTCAAAAAAATCTATTCTGTGACTATCCTGCAATCAGAGCATTCCTTGGGACCACATTTCTTTAAGGAATTATGCCAAACAATTCACTGCCTTCTCTATGATTCCATGTTTCTCCTTCATTAATCTCAACTTTCCTCTTCATCTCTATGACTTAACTCATCTTTTTTAATGCCATCTTGACATTCTATTTCACTAATTTTTTTTCTCTTCCTCCCACACACATTAGACTCTTTTTTCTTGTGATAATTCATCATTCTATTTGAAGGGATCCTTTTTCTATTTATATTCCTACTCTCAAGGTGTATATACTTACAATTTACTTATCGACTAAATTTTGTATTGTGAGAAGGAACTTGCTTTCCAATATAATAGCCATGGTTATGCTTTTTAGTAGTAGCCCACTCTAAATGGAAGGTTAAAACTCACTTTAAATGCTTTGTTCTTTAAAAGATATAAACTAATAAGAGATAATTTGACTTCCTTCGTAAAATAATTTAATAGACATATCACTTTTTTTTGGTCAATTAAGGACTTGGTTTCCTTGTGGAGCCTCTAATGCTACCAATAATCTTTTCCTAGGTAGTCTAATTTCTAAGGTTCAAATAAATCCTGTAACGCTCCACCGTGTGAACCCCAAAGGACAACAAACACTGCACAATTTTTTTTTTGAAAGTGAAATATTGCATAAGATAAATTTGTACATCCATTACATGAAAATAAATTATGCATTTACAAAGTCATCTACGTCCTCTAGGGTACACAGAATGGTCATTATGAATCATAAAAATTTATGAATGATAGCGAGATGACATACAATCATTAATGATCAAAAGAGAGGAAAAGCTATTCATCATTTTATTACAATTCAATTCATATCTCAAATAATACAATTGTGGAGCATATCTCCATAGATACCACACATCATGATTACATTAATGTGTTACATAATGTTTCCCTTATAACAACAGGAAGAGTACATCAAGTACATGAATAACTACATTAATGTAGAATAAGGTACAAGGTGAGGAAAGGTCTTCAACAACATGAAGCTCTTGAAACTCTGCATCTAATTCCACTTTACGAACACAACCTGGGAACCCAATGGAGTGAATAGCACATTCCACCCAACCACGTGCACCCTAAGGTTCACCCCCTATGCTAGGAGATGACAAGAAAGGACCCACAAACAAGATAGACAAGCGAAATAGTCATAAGACCAAATCACAAGGTCAATCAAAACATAACATATGACAATCTCAATGACCACTTACAAGGTAATTGCTTCCAGAGGATAACAAAGGAAGAGCAAAGGATACTATGGGAAAGTGTCATCACATGATCCTAATAAAAAACTTTACAACAATTAGGGGTGTTCCAAACATAAAACACCAAACTTTACCAGTTTGAGTACAAACATGAGGCATGGACCATTTGGTCAAACAACCATAACAAGAGTCAAACTTCAAAATAAGGTAACATCCACAAGAGTTCAAAAACTAATAAATAAATCAAATGTTTCCAAAATAAAATCAAAGAAATCCAACATAAACCCATTACCCAATGCCTTAGGAAGCCTATAACACCAAATTTTACATACACCCAACTGAAGGGTATGCAAATACTAGGCTTCACAAAGAACTCACATCAAGGCTTGGCTTAAAAATTGTCAAATGAAAAATAAATCAATGTAGTATTCAATCAATTTGGAGAATTCAAGAAATCAAACTTTAACACCATTTCATGCAACAAAACTTGAAATCATATTGCATACTCCATTTGTTTAAACATTCCTTTTCAATTTGATAAATAAACTAACTTAATAAAAAACATGAAAGGATTAGCCATTTGATTCACTCAAATAGGAACATAATCCAATTTTACAAATGATCTAGTGTAAAATATAAGTAAATGATCAGCTATAAATAAATGCATTTTCATCATAACATCTTTTAAATGAATAAGCACTATGAGAACCTAAAATATGGAACCCATCAAGTTTTTCTTAATTTCAAATCCCTGACTTATACATTGAATTACCTCGAAATAATTAAGATTAAAATATAACCTATACCTTTGTTACTTCCAAATAATAGATTTAATTAAAAAGGAATATATACCTTTGATTATTATAAGCAAAATAAATTTAATTAAAATCTAACATAAACGATTTATTTGCAAATCACAATTTTAGTATTAAAAGAATTTGTAAATAATTAACTTTAAATAAACTTGTAATTAAACCCAATTTTTGATGCACTTGAGAATAAAATTAAAATAAATCTAATTTTAAATATACTTAAGAGTAAATTGTTGATTACATAAAAATCCTTACCCTATAATGGAACTGTTGGATAGTAGAAGTATACATAGGAGAACATATTACGACACCTCAATAATATGGCTATAATAAGATGTAATACCCTAGGCACATGGGAGTTCACAAATTAAAACATAGCCTTGGACAAATGTAAATATTAAATATTACAATTTAGTTAAGAAAAATAAGCATGAAATAACTCTGTGAAAACATGATTAAAATAGTCTTATGAAAACATGAATATAACTTTATCATTACCTAATAGGGATGGATAATAAACTCTCCAGGGTTTATTTTATTTCTTATTGATCTATAAAAAATTAAATGTACATTTTAATCTATAGTCAAAGAATAAAACGATGTCTAAATTATCTAATCATATTGAACATCAAAGGAAATCTTATATGTAGTAGAAAAAAAAGATAGTCTATTGCCATGTTAATAAGACAATCCTATCTTAGATAATTTTCCCTAATTACCTTAAATAATACACTTGAATTGCTACACTTATAATATTCTACATCACAAAGAGATTTGTTACTCAACATATTAACATAGCTAAATATTAACTTACTATCTATAACAAATCTACATTTTATTTTGTCGGAGAAGGATGGAGAATTTTGATTCAAACTAAAAACAAAAATCTATAATTTTCTTAATATCAATAAAAAAATATTTATAGATTAACTTCAAAGATCTTCATTTAGATAAATCTGATACCACTACCAATACTTGGATACACATGATTATGGTAATTCTCAATAATATAAATTTTCAACTTCTCTTAAATAATTATTTACATAGGTGGATATAAATTATTTATGGGGTATAGACTTCACCTAAGCATGGAGGGTAGGTGAATTTGTTGAGTCAACAAGGGATGGAAACTTTTAACTATACTCCTAATGCCAAGGAAAACAATAACTTGACTTAGTGAATAACTCATTAAGGAGAAGCAAATAATATTTTGCAAACTACAACATAATTATTAACCTGCATATAAATCATTGCATGTAATGTCCATTTGCTAAACAATAGAGACACCATGTTAGGTACACAATTTTCCCTAGTGTTTGCATAGGCAACATGTGGGAGCAAAGACAAGACACAATAAATATTTGGTAGAATGCCTCAAAGAAATGTGATCTCAACAAATGCAATGATTGCAGGGTACGCGCAAGGTAGATTTGCTGAGAAGGCTTCAGAAACTTTCAAGAAAATGCAATTAGCAAGTGTAAGGCATGAGTCAAGCAAGTTATTTAAACCTTTAAACTTTCAAATATGTTTAAGTGTTGTGGCTGAGACAGGCTAACAATGGAATCCGCGAGATTACTTAAACCTATACAACATTCTATTTTCAAGCACTCTAGATGTGACAGGTAATTGTAAATTTACATAGTTGAAATTAAAATATTATTAGTTATAATTAATAAAATTAAATACTGATAGTTCAAATAATATTCTTTTAATTTTACAAACATCATTTAATTTTTTTAAATTAATCTAATATTTTATTAAATCTTTGGTAATTTCATAAATCACCTTACTAATTAATTTTGATGCTTTACTAAATTAATAACCATAACTAAATAATGATAACACATCAAAATCAAACAATTAACATATTAAGATTAACGTGTAAAATGAATGACATAAGACAAAACGATACCAAACAAGATGGGGTACTGATGAATGACATCGACAAGCAATGATAGGATGACAAATGTAGACAGGGATGCTTTCTTGTCAAATATATTTTCAACTTCATACCCATTGGGATTTATGAGGTTCGCCCTATCTTGACAGTGCAGGTGGAATCAAGGCTTGGGTACTTGCAATCGTATATAAAACCAAGTGTCGAAACAACATATACATCCAATGCCATACACATCATGAGAGAGAGTTGCAATGTGGCAGGGCCCTCATAGATGAGGGATGCAACAATGTTCCTCTCACCCAAACCTCAATCAATAACCATATTCTAAACAACATCATCATTAAATGATAAGTACACAAATACATAAGCATAGCATCAAACACATATGTCCACATATCCAAAGTAATAGTGTCATAAACAACCACATCCAATAAGTAGAATTGTCAACCAACCAAACAACATGATGAAATAGCCACCAATATAGTCGTGAGTATGCATCAAATATAAGCAGTATCTGAATGGCATCAATCACACACAAAAAATATCATGGGAGTACAGTAACATGGGAGGCTCTACAAATCATCTACACCGTATAAATTCATTGAGAGATGATAGGAGTTGAAAGCAGTAGAACCAAGTTTTCATTAAAGAACTAATAATCCTAAGAATCAAGAGCTAAGAAAATAGAATTAGATTAATAGTAGAGATTAATGAGATTAAAGAGGTAATTGCAATTTGTAGAGTAAAATCCATCAATTTGAAGAAGGCAAGAGAATTTGTCAATCAAAGGAAAATTGTAGCAAGGGAAGAAAATAAATGAGATTGTAGGAGTTTGTACATAATTGAAAAGAATTTAGATCATTGTGAAAAAGTGAAAGAAAATCATGGATTTTTATAAGAGTTCCACACACCCATTGATCAAGAAGCTACCAAATATTGAAAGGAAGGAAACCAAATTAGTATGAGGGAGTAAAACCATAAGTTGAAATCACAATATATTATTTGTTGAAAATCATTACTGCACATCACACATTCATCCTACCAATAATAGAGGATCAGAGAAGACATTAGATGAAAGATTGAAACTTCTAATCAAATTATTTTAAAAGATATTATAGATCTTTGAAGATAATTCAAAGGTTAGATCATGGCATAAATATTCTAAGTCGCAAGAGAAAAATTACAACGAAGGAAAAGAAAAATCACTTCCTATGATCATATATTTTGAATAGATTGTATCTTTAGAAAAAAGTATATCTATATTTGATCAAAGAAGAAAGTTGATCACAAATTTTCCTAAATTTTTCACAGCATTTGACAAAGTCTATAGTATTTTTAAAGCTTGTATGAAGAGATACATAGTCAATAGTAGATAATTTCAAATCATGGAAGGGTGAAGGTCGTAAAGCCACCAAAATCATTAGGTATTACTTAAGTGATTTTTTTGTAGTTAAAAATTCAATTGCATATTGAAAATATTTTCAAATAGAAAAATATTGGTAAAATAAAAAATAAAGAAAATAAAAAAATTAATGTGTAAAAGAAATATTTTGGAAGAAGAGCTTGAAAAAATTAGAAAGAAATATGAAGAAGTAGAAGAGGAAAATGGTGGTATGTGGCGACTAATCATGCAAATAATGTACACTCTTTACGTATCCTCACTAGGGTTTGGGGCTGGGTCAGGCCCTGAGTGGGGGTTCAAGGGTAGCAGCCCCTGACAATGTGTAATGCCCATCGCGCAAACCCCAAAGGACAACTTTACACACAATTTTTTTTTTAAAAAAAAAAAAAATTATAAACATATTAAGTTATGTTACATATAATTTCATTACACGAATGCAAATTTAATTACCTAAGTCCTTTGGGGCACATGAGGATACATTACTTAATTTTAACCCGTAACGAAAAGATAAAAGAAATTCTAAATTATTTTAACAAAATCCATATATCCACCATGAACATTACATTAAATCATCCACACAAGATAAAACATAATAAACGAGATCAACTCCATTAAATAACCATACACATGTATACATAAATACACTCTACACAATATACAGTGAAATTTCCTTTTCTTGTTTTCAATTCCCGTATGTTCAATTTTTGCAAAAAATTCCTAAATGCCTGATTTCACCCAAATTCACCTTAAACAATAAGGAAGAGTTCTTTCATTTTTTTATAACAAAGGAATAGGTGGTAATTTTCACAAATTTCAATTTACACCGAGTAATCATCTTTTACCCTACTTAATCACCCAAAGGAATTTAGAGAATTTAGAAATCAACCTTCCACTAAGGTTTAATTTCATCCTTAAGTTAAAATTTTACCCACTAATTGAATACATTAATGTATTATATTAAATTAAATAAAACTTAAACCTACCTCATTTAACATTTTATTCTTTCCAGGTTATTAACAAAAATATTTTATTTTGAATAAACCTTAATAACAATTGAATAAATAATATTATTTAATTAAATAAGCAATATTATTTAATTAATTAAATAGTATTATTTAATTAAATAAACAATATTATTTAATTAATTAAATAGTATTATTTAATTAAATAAACAATATTATTTAATAGCTAATTGGAAATTTACATAGTTGAAATTAAAATATTATTATTTATAACTAATAAAATTAAATACCGATAGTTCAAATAATCTTCTCTTAATTTTACAAACATCATTTAAATTTTTCAAATTAATCTAATATTTAATTAAATCTTTGATAATTTCACAAATCACCTTACTAATTAAGTTTGATGCTTTACTAAATCTTCTAAGTCACAAGAGAAAAATTACAATGAAGGAAAAGAAAAATCACTTCCTATGATCATATATTTTGAATAGATTGTATCTTTAGAATAAATTATATCTATATTTGATCAAAGAAGAAAGTTGATCACAAATTGTCCTAAATTTTTCACAGCATTTGACAAAGTCTATAGTATTTTTAAAGCTTGTATGAAGAGATACATAGTCAATGGTAGATAATAAAAAATTAGAAAGAAATATGAAGAAGTAGAAGAGGAAAATGTTGATATGTGGCGACTGATTATGCAAATACTATACACTTTTAACGTATCCTCACTAGGGTTCGGGGCTGCGTAGGGCCCCGAGTGGGGGTTCAAGGGTAGCAGCCCCTGACAATGTGTAACGCCCATCATGCAAATCCCAAAGGACAACTATTACACAATTTTTTAGTTTTTATTTAAATTATAAATATATTAAGTTTTGTTACATATAATTTCATTACACGGATTCAAATTTAATTACCTAAGTCCTTTGGGGCACATGAGGATACATTACTTAATTCCAACCCATAATGAAAAGATAAAAGAAATTCCAAATTATTTTAACAAAATCCATATATCCACCATGAACATTACATTAAATCATCCACACAAGATAAACCATAATAAATGAGATCAACTCCATTAAATAACCATACACATGTATACATAAATACACATGTTATAGAACAATAACCAATATCATATGTCATAAATGGTTACAAAGATACATTTTTACATTACATCAGTTTCTAGCACAATACATGGATAAAATACATAAGTTTACATAATAACTTCCCACTACATGTGGGAGTGATACATCAATACAAGGGTATATTTGAAATACATCATAAACAACTGGCTACAAGAGAACTTTGGATCAAACTCCATATGGATGAAACTGTACTAAACAATGTTGATGGGGAACCCAACGAGATGCAGAACATGTTCAACCCAACCACATGGGTTTTAGAAAAACCCACCCCCTGTGCTAGGAGATGACAAGGAAGTAACCTCAACCAAGGATGCCCAACAAAACAATTACAAGACATAACTCCAACAACAGTAACATAAGAATACATAGATTATCACAACATCAATAAATACTAAACATAATTACAACATGTTAAACCATTAACACAATATCAATACCACAAGGCATAACAAACCATAGACCACTTCCAAGACATATCAACAATAAACCACTTCCATAACATAGCAACAAAAAATCATATATCATAACATCAAAAGATCACTTTTAGAACATAGCAACAATAAATCATATAACATAACATCAATAAATCACTTCCAAAACATAGCAACAATAAATCATATAACATAACATCAATAAATCATTTCTAGAACATAGAAATAATAAATCATATAACATAACATCAATAAATCATTTTCAGAGGCTTGCAAAGATAACAAATCATTAGGGGTACTAGGGGAGAGTGTCATCGCATAGTCCTACATGGGTTATCTTGGCCCTTCATCAAGGCGTCGAGTTCTCCTGACTGCCTAAGGTGTCGACACCCATCTGTGGTTATCCTCGTTCTTCCTCCTACTTGAGGCATCGACCCCATAGGGTGACTCATGCAGAGCCGTAAACCTCTCATGAGGATGAGGTAACGACCTTGCCAACCATGACCTTCTCAGCCCACCCTTAGTCTATGACAACCCTAATAGGTGGAGGTGGCATATATTCTTATCTTGTTAATGTTATTACTACCCAACCCCCTAAATTCTTTAATTAGGTTTACTTTCTACTCTAACTCTTATGTGGGTTATCCTAGCTCTTCCTCCTACCTGAGGCACCGACCCTCATGAAGAGCCACTCTCCCTAGAGACCCAAAACATAAACCAAATTCCAAGGGTTGTATCAATATAGAAAACCATCAAATTTAAAACTGAAGTACATGTGATGCATTACCCATCCTGCCAAAAGCACATAACTAAATTCTCAATGAAACCAGTACAACCCTTCCATAAGAATCCAAACTATGATGCCAATCAAACTTGCCATAATCAAAATCAATAGATAAAACACCATTTAGAGATTGAGTCATGCCTCTGGAAATCTAAGATCACAATAACTCTATGTAATTGTGAGCATGCTTTTAAAATCTGCAAACACTAAACTTTAAACATGGGTTAATACCTACAAATTCCTCAAGAATACTCCTATGAAATACCTTGTAAATACTTCAAAATGCAACAAATGACAATAGACAACTAAAAAGCATTATGAAAACAATAACAAGTTACCTATTCCATAGTGGATTGGTGTCAAATGTGTCAATGACCCTTTCCCAATCCTTGATCAATAGCTAAAATGATGAGATGCAATGGAGATCAAAAGCAAAATCAATTCTTAAACCAAGAGAGTGACTTTGCATAAATTGTAGATGGATTTGATGAAGAATGAGGTTCTTATTTATAGATTTTCTTGATGAGAGTGTGGCCAAATGGGTGAATGTGGAACTAAATGTAAGCCAATGAAAGGAGGCCACTTGTCAAGTTGGCATTGGTGGATGCATGTGCAAGATTTGGGAAATGTGCCCATGAGAGAGAGTTTCAAATTTGAATTTGTGTAATAAGTTTTGAGAGGGGGACAAGAAAATGAGAAATAAGTGCAATGTTGGAGGGACAAATCAACTTGTCATATTTTTCAAACTTGAGGGAATATTCCCCATAAATGCCATGTTGAGTGAAAAAGATGATTTTAATAAATCAATAAATTGATAATTTATTTGTGCAAGTGGAAAAATATAGAGAATGCAAGTGGTTAGGATTAGCATTTAATCATTATTAGATTAGATTAATGATGATTAGGTGATTTTGACTTTTATGACTTAAATATTTGATTTATTTAAATTAGAAAAGGATGAAATGTGCATTATGATGAATGTTTGATTTATTTGATTAAAAGGTTGATGATAGTGTTTATCTAATTTTAAATTAATGACCTTAGGAGATGGAAATTAATGAGATTACCTGATAAATGAATGAAGGTGAACTTGATTAATTGATGAATGCACCTAATGTGGAACCTTGATGAATGAACTTGATTGAATGCATAATGTTAATTTTGCATGTCTACAGTAATAACTCTCCTGTTTGCTAGTTGGACTCATTATCTTCTATGCTTTGTTTGATACTTTGATACTATGATGGTAATATTATTGTTTGGTTTAGTGGTTTAGTTAGTAGACTTTGGTGTTTATGCTTATACATTTGACATGGATATTTCTTATGATATTGTGGTTTGGTGATGATAGTTGATTTTTGAAATATATTATGATGCAGTGATTTAGAAAATTATGTTATGATATGATCTGTTAGTTTAGAAATGCTATTTCATCATTTATATTATAATTGTTAGAATAGATGTGATGAAATGACAATGTAGAACCACTCATTCGTGAGTTCCCTGCTACATTGAAATTCCTTCTCACAATGTAATGATTTGATTAATTATATATATATATATATATATATATGTACATGTATACAACTTTGTTTGGATGCAAAGATTGCAGGTATAAAGTCTCGATTCCACCTACTTTGGTAGGACGGGGCGAGCACCAATGACCCAATGGTATGATGTTGAAATAGAGAAGACAAGGAAGTCACCCCCTCCCATGTTGTCAAACCGTCATGATTGAATGGTATTGTGTGTCCTTATTGTGCCATTTCTATATTTTATTATTGTGTTTTGTGTAGTGTCTTGTTCGTATGTTATTTATGTTGGTATTTTATAAGTTGTGATTTATATAATGAAATGGTGGTAATAATTATTTATTATAATGTTAGATTAATTTGTATTTAAATATTTAAAAGTATTAGTTTAAAAGTCATGTGTTTTAGTTAAATGTTAATTAAATATTGAATTTGTGTTTTGTTAATTTAATTAAAATTATCTTGTTGAAGATAATTATAAAATAAATAATTTAAATGAATTAAATTATGTGCATTGCAAGTAAAGCTTTCAAAAGTAGATTTAAAACAAAAAGTATTGATAAAAGGAAAAATAAATAATTAAAAGAATAGAAAAGATAAAAGGATGAATGAGAATTAAGTGTTGACTGAAAAGCTTGATTTAAAAATAAATAATTTCTTTTATATTGAATTTGTAGAGCTTTTGGAAAAGGAGGGAAATATCTTTTATTTAATTGAAAATTAGAGAGAGTTTTCATTCACAAGAAGATGGGGATAGAAGTTGGACAAATAATTGTTCTGTATTGTTGAATCTTCTGAAGTTTTTTGAAAGTTATTTTTCATTCTTTTGCTTGCGTTATTCTGGAGAGAGTTTTTGAATAAAATATTAGATTTGAATTTAAGCACGGTATTCTGAGAGGAGATTTTGAGGAAGGAATTAAAGCTCTTCGAAAGGGCTATTGGAATCAAGCAAGCTTCATCAATAATTAGTAGCATAGGACTCCGGGTTCCATCCTCTCCTTTTGATTTCTTCGAATTTGTAAAAGAAATAAAATGTGGTCTGAATAAACCTATGCTTGCAAAATAAAAATCTATTATTTAAATTCTTGAAGTATGTTCTTGTTTTTCCTTAAAATTTTGTTTAGGGAAAATAACTCCCCCTCTGGATTTAAAATTATATTGAATATATATATATATTCCTTTATTTTGTGAATATATTGCTACATAGTCATGTACTAGGAATATATATATATATATATATATATATATATATATATATATATATTCATTTAAATATTTTATAAAATGTGAACCATACCGTACTGACCATCTAGAATTTATTTTATTTTGGGCCGAATTCAAGTTAAAATTCGAAAAGCTATGCAAAGGATAAATGAAAATAATTTTTTTATTCGATATGTATTATTTTGGAGCAGGAGGGAGGGACGACAGTGCCGTACCCTTCCTCATACCCAAGGGGGTTCAACGAACTGCACAATAGTCCACATGGACTATTGTGCGCAGTAGTCTGTATGGACTACTGCGTACAGCAGGCCATCGAGACTGTTGCTACACAGTCCCAATAT
The DNA here is from genome assembly GCA_007258455.2 of Sequoia sempervirens. Classification (NCBI taxonomy): domain Eukaryota; kingdom Viridiplantae; phylum Streptophyta; class Pinopsida; order Cupressales; family Cupressaceae; genus Sequoia; species Sequoia sempervirens. The sequence goes on from VDFB02162702.1 coordinate 17,819, forward strand.
TGACTTCCACTTGATTTAAGTAATTCTTTTGGGCCATCAAAATTTTTAAATATATACATATATATATAGATTTTTTTATCAATATAAATCATTATATTATTATTTTTTTAGAATGTTATTATATTTATATATATATTGTGTATATATGATGTGCTTTGTACGTTGTTTAAATTATGAAATTAAGTTTCATGTATTTATTAAAAGAAAGCAATTTATTAGCCATGTTAAACCTTGATAGAACTTTGTATCAAGTTATAATATTAAAAAAAGGAGATTGTAAATGCAATTAAACTAGGCATTTTTTTTTTAAATTGTGATAGGATTGAAGTGGTGTCTTAAGTCATGAGATCATGATGTTTGTTTAATTTACATTCTATTATTGTTTTGGGTTTTATAGAGATGTGGGAACCCTATTGTAAATTGTGAAACCTTACTCTTTCCAGAGGCATGCTTAACCCTTGGGTGTTTATCTTCATATTTTGTACTTTTAATGTTGCATGATTTCAGTATTACTTTTATTCTAGAAGGGTTGTATGAGGTTGTTGTGAGATTTAATTATGGGTTATTTCTTTTCCTCACATGTCCTTGTATGAGTTATAATTTTTTTCATCATGGTACAACCCTTTCCTTGTTTTGGCTATGTTTAGGGTCTTAGGGAGAGTGGCTCTTCGTGGGGGTCAGTGCCTCAAAAGGAGGAAGGGCTCAGGATAACCCACGTAAGAGTAGTTTAACAAGTGAAAACATAATAATAGAACTTAGGGGGATGTGTAGTAAAACACACAAGATAATAAATATTGGATACCTCATCTATGCATTAGGGCTATCATAGACTAATGATAGACTGAGAAGGTCATGGTCAACAAAGTCGTAACCTCGTCCCTATGAGAGGTTATCAGCTCTACATGAGCTACCCTATGGTGTTGGTGCCTTAGGCAGGAGGAAGGGCCAGGATATCCATAGATGGGGGCCAACGCCTCAAGTTGGAGGATGGGCCAGGATAACCCATGAGAGCTATATGATGACACTCTCCACTAGACACCTGTTTGCCTTGTTCCCTTATTGCCTCTGGAAATTGTATTTTGAATGTTGTATCAATTCTTTTGAAAATGATTTATTAATTTTCTTTGGTGACTTGTTTAATGGTTATTTCCTTGGTTAATTGTGATGAGTTTCATGGCTTTATCTTATTATGTTGTCTCTTGGATGTTGTCATTATGTCATTGTAACTCTTGACGTTGTATTTGAGGTATCATACTATGTTGTTCTTCAGATTTGGTTTAGCATTCATGGTCGTGATTACTTCCTTCTCACCTCTGAGCATGGGGGGTGAGTTATTTATAACTCACGTGGTTGGGTGGAATGTGCTCTGCACCCATTGGGTTCCCCATTGACGTTCATCTTCTTAGCATTCTTCAGTTGGAGCTTGTACCAGTTGTTCACTTTGTAATTATGATATTGTTGTACTTCGTATCATCCCACATGTTTGGGGAAATTTATTTTAATGCAATTATCAAGATCATGTGATGTAATGTTTAAACGATGATGTAATAATTAGGATCTTTTGTAAACATTATTGTAAGAGATTCTTTATGATTGTAATATGTGAGGTAGTGGTACTTTCACTCCTGGTTTGTGAATGCACTTTTATAGATGGTTATTGTAAAGTTATTAGATAAGTTATTTAATATTACCTTTTACTTTTGTTATTAGTTGTTTTGCAATGTAACCTTGCATTCCCCAGATAACTAGGTGTGATAATGTAATGTGCAATGTGAATGTGTCATAATGTTTATTTGCATGTTTACTTTGTATTATTTAAAAAAAAAAATTGGTTGCAATGTTTGTTAAATGGGGTTTTCACAATGGGCGTTACAACTTGGTATAAGAGCCAAGGTTTGCAAACACTAGGGTCTTTGGGTAGTTAAGTCCATTAGGAGACCTTGCATTTGACTCTTGGGCTCATTTGTACCTTTATCTTGTTGCACAGAATTATACCTCGAGGTAGAGGATGTGGCCAAGCAAGAGGCTGTGGTACTGGTCGTAGAGCAAACTGGTGAAATCCCTCAATTCTTAGTTCCCATGGTTTTGAGCAAGAGGAACAATAGAGTCTTCACAGTAATCCATCAGGTAACCAGAACCCGAGACAACCTAGATTAGACGGTTAGTTGTTGCATATACTTGAAGAGATTCTTGACCATTTGGGACCTAGGCCAAAGGAGGTGCAGTAGGTTGAGAGAGAGAGAGAAAAGTCGCCAAGGTGAAGGGATACAACTGTGGATCAGGATGCAGTCATAGCAGGCCATATGAGAGATTTGATGAGGGAACACCCTCCCACTTTTGATGGTTCTGGAGGAGGTTTGGAAGCTGAGACATGGTTAATTGACTTAGATTGTTGCTTCATGATGCACCCCTATGGTAGCAATACCAAGGCTTGGTGCGCAGTTATGCATCTACGAGGTTTCACATCTACTTGGTGGCATCTTGAGGAACAAAAGTTACATCTTGATCTTAGTATGGTCACATGGGAGTTGTTTCTAGATAGGTTCAGGGCTTGCTCCTCTCGGATCATTGGAGGCAATGCAGGGATGATGATTTTCATGATCTCAAGTAGTTGTCTATGTCAGTAGAACAGTATGAGAGGCGCTTCTATGAGTTGAAATAGTATGTAGGAATTAGCCATGATGAAGGCATGTTGGTGGAGCATTTTTTTGGGGGCTTAAATCCCCACATCAGTTGTGGCGTGTGAGTCTTCAAACCAAAGATGATGGAAATGGTAGTTGAGAAGGCTTGTTTGGTAGAGGAAAATTTGGCCATGGCCTTAGGTTCTCACATTGGAGTATAGATTGGTAGTGCACCTACACCTGGTTATAGCACTCATTGAGGTCAGTCATAGGGTGCAGGATCTTCTAGGAATAGATATCCACCCTCTAAAGGGTGTTAGCAGCAGCAGCATTAGCCTCAACAATAGCAGTCGAGGCAAAAGAACTCTTAATCTTAGTAGGGTGAAAATTCTTAGTTTCGTAGGGATCGAAACAGGAACTAAGTTCATTAGGAATATTTATTTTAGCTTGCACCTAGTTTTCAGTCAGCACCGAGTCGAGGAAGCTTTCAGCAGTCAAATGCTCCATCAGGAGGCAGGGGATTTGGTAGAGGTACTGGAGTCTACTCTTGTGGGTAGTAAGGGCATATTGCTAGAGTGTGTCTACAGAAGAACACCTCAAGTTTTAATCAGAGGCCAGCTGGATCAGAGCTGACAATAGGTGATGCAGGGAGATCTCATCGGGTATTTGCTATAGTGGATAATCAACAGGTAGACCATTAGAGCACTATCATTGAGACATCAGGTGTGTTGCATAACACTAGCATTTCTATACTTTTTGATTTTGGTGCATCTGATTCTTTTATATCTCATTTAGTGGTTGAGTGATGTGGATTGGTGGCAACTAGTCAAGGCATAAAATGGCATGTTGAATTGGCCTCAGGATCAAAGGTTGTTGTAGAGAAGCTTGTGTAGGATTGTAGTTTGAGTATAGGGTCCTTATCAACTAAAGTGGACCTTAGAATCCTACCACTCAGCTCATATGATGTCATCTTGGGCATGGATTGGTTGAGTACACACCATGCTATAATTGACTATGGTCGTAAAGCAGTGCACTGCATTGATGACTCTAGAAAGGAGGTGGAGATCGTGGGGGTCCAAAGACCCATTTCAATGCAAATGATCTATGCCATGCAGCTCAAAAGGTACTTTTGACAGGGTTGTCAGCTCTTTGCAGTATCTATGAGTGACTTGGAATCAGAGGATAGTCAAGGCATGTCATTGGATGATTACCCACTCCTAAGGAGTTTTCTGATGTGTTCCCAGAAGAGATACTGGGTATGTCGCCAAAGCGAGATATAGATTTCAGAATTGATCTGGTACCTAGAGTTGAGCCAATATCTCGAGCTCCATATTGGATGACAGCGCAAGAAATTTAGGAACTCCATCTATAGTTGGAAGAATTGTTTTCTAAGGGCTTTATCCACCCAAGTGTTTCACCTTGGGGAGCACTTGTGATATTCGTGAAGAAGAAGGATGGTTCTCTTCACTTGTGTATTGATTATAGGCAGTTGAACAAAGTGGCAATGAAGAACTGATATCCATTACCTAGAATTGATGATCTTTTTGATCAAATAAAAGGGGAAAAGGTGTTCTCTAAGATTGATCTCAAATTGGAATATCATCAGTTGAGGATTGCGGATGCAGATATTCAAAAGATAGCATTTCATACTCAGTATGGACATTACGAGTTCACTGTGATGTCATACGGGTTAACAAATGCACCTTTAGTCTTTATGAGCTTAATGAATGGAGTGTTCCGAACATACTTGGATAGATTCATCCTTGTGTTTCTCGATGACATTTTGATTTATTCTAGGTCTATGGAGGAACATGAGGAACATCTAAAACAGGTATTACAGTGCTTAAGGGGCAATCAGTTTTTTGCTAATCTAGCAAAGTGTGAATTTTATAAGACTGAAGTTCAATATTTGGGCCATGTGATTTATGGTGAGGGAATTTCAATTGATCCTGCAAAGATTCAGGCCATTGTAGATTGGCCCGCACCCACAAATGTCTTCAAAATTCACAGCTTCATGGGACGTGTAGGCTATTATAGGTGGTTCGTCCAAGGATTTTCTAGATTGGCACATCCTATCACCTCTTTATAGAGGAAGGGAAAGAAGTTTCTTTCATCTAATCAATGCTAATTAGCTTTCCAAACTCTGATGGAAAAGCTTACTAGTGCTCCAATCTTAGCAGTACCAGATCTGATAGGTGATTTTGTTGTTTGTACAGATGCTTCTTTGGAAGGCTTAGGGGTTGTGTTAATGCAAGAAGGGTGAGTGATTTCTTATGAATCATAGAAACTAAAGGATCATGAACTTAATTACCCCACACATGATTTGGATTTAGCCACAGTTGTGCATGCCTTGGTAAGGTAGCGACACTTTCTCCTTGGACATTGGTTCAAGTTACATACAGATCATCGTAGTCTGCAATAAATCTTCATGCTGTCAAAACTGAATGCAAGACAGAGAAGGTGGACAAAATTTTTGTGCGAATATGATTTTGAAGTAAAGTATATTTAGGGCAAAGAGAATGTGGTGGTAGATGCTTTGAGTCGACGCAAGCATGAGATTTTTGTTGTGGCTCTTGAGGTTGATTTGAAGAGTCATATCCTTGCAGCTCTTTCTTTAGAAGTTTGGTATCAAGCGGTGAAATCGGAGATTGAGTCAGGTAGAGCATTGGAAGGTAAATTTGTTGGTTAGTCTTTGGACTCAGATGGTGTTTTGTGCTATGTAGGCTAAATGTATGTACCTCCTGCAGAGGGTCTTTGTACCCTAATCTTGGCTCAAGCTCATAGGGCTCCTTATTCGACACATCTAGAAGTTAAGAAAATGTACACTAATCTTCACTCACTATATTTTTGGGCAAGATTGAAGCGTGACATCGCTAATTTTGTCACAAGGTTTCTTGAATGTCAGAGTGTTAAGGCCAAACATCATCATCCAGTAGGCTTGTTGTAGCCTCATCTTGTTCCAGAGTGGAAGTGGGACATCATTTCTATGGATTTTATAGTTGGGTTGCCTATGTCTTCCAGGAAATATGACACTATCATGGTCACCGTTGATAGGTTGACCAAGGTAGACCCTTTCTCCCCTATCCGATCTTCTTATACTGCTTCTGTGGTGGCTAGGGTGTTCATGGAAGATATTGTTCGATTGCATGGGATACTGTGCAAAATCATTTTTGATAGAAACCCAATATCCACATCTACATTATGGACATCTTTGCAGCGGTCCTTAGGGACTAAGTTGAATTTTAGTTTTTCCTAACATCCTGAGATAGATGGTCAGACTAAGAGAGTCAACAAGGTGCTTGAGGGTATGCTCTGCATGTACGTCACGGGCCAACAATCTCGTTGGGAAGATTATCTGCATTTGGTTGAGTTTTCCTATAACAATGGCTATCATAGTTCAATTGGCATGGCTCCATTTGAGGCTTTATATGGTCATCCTCATTGTACCCCTTTGAGTTGGGATCGATTAGAGGAAATGGTTCTTCTTGGACCCAAGATGCTTCATGACATGGAGCGGTAGGTAGCTCACATCCAAGAGCATCTGGTAGCGGCTCAAGATAGGCAAAAGACATATGTTGATGCACATAGAGTTTATCAGCAGTTTATAGTTGGTGATCGAGTGTTTCTCAGAGTTTGTCCTCGGAAGATCCCTATTCATTATGGAAAGGGTTCTAAACTTGTGCCCCATTTTGTTGGTCCATTCAATGTGTTAGATCATATTGGTCATGTTTCCTACCACCTGGCCTTGCCACCTAGTCTGTCGCAGATTCATGATGTTTTTCATGTATCAGTTCTTAGGCCATATTTTCCTAATGTTACTCACATACTTGATTGGAATGCTCTACGGGTCGAGGATGGGTTGCTAACTCTAGAGCCTGTGGCTGTGGTGCAACACAGGAGACTTGTTCTTAGAGGTAGGGATATTAAGCAAGTGTGGGTCCAGTGGGATCCCAATGATGAGACTTCAGTGACATGGGAGGATGCCTCTCGTATTAGAGAATCCTACCCTTACTTTTTTTCTCGCTTCCAAGAGTAAGCCAAATTCATGGGGGAGAGGATGTAATAACCCTCTTGTTTGCTAGTTGGACTCATTATCTTCTATGCTTTGGTTGAAACTTTGATACTATGATGGTACTATTATTGTTTGGTTTGGTGGTTTGGTTAGTATACTTTGGTGTTTATGCTTATACATTTTAGGACATGGATATTTCTTCTGATATTGTGGTTTGGTGATGATAGTTGATTTCTAAAATATATTATGATGTAGTGATTTAGCAAATTATGTTATGATATGATATGTTAGTTTAGAAACGCTATTGCATCATTTATATTATAATTGTTAGAATAGTTGTGATGAAAGAACAGTGTAGCACCACTCATTCGCAAGTGCCCTACTACGCTGCAATTCCTTCTCACAATATAATGATTTTATTTTATATATATGTGTAAATGTACACATAGAGTTGATCAGTAGTTTACAGTTGGTGATCGAGTGTTTCTTAGAGTTTGTCCTCAGAAGAGCCCTATTTGTTATGGAAAGGGTTCTAAACTTGCACCCCATTTTGTTGGTCTGTTTGAGGTGTTAAAGCATATTGGTCCCGTTGCCTACCACCTGGCCTTGCCACCCAGTCTATCGTTGATTCATGATGTTTTTCATGTATTAGTTCTTAGGCCATATTTTCCTGATGTTACATACTTGATTGGAATGCTCTACAGGATGAGGACGGGTAGCTAGCTCTAGAGCTCGTGGCTATGGTGCAACACAAGAGACTTGTTCTCAAAGGCAAGGATATTGAGTAGGTGTGGGTCGAGTGGGATCCCAATGATGAGACTTCAGCGACATGAGAGGATGCCTCCCGTATTAGAGAATCCTACCCTTGTTTTTTGGCTTCCAGGAGTAAGCCAAATTCATGGGGGGGAGGATGTAATAACCCTCTTGTTTGCTAGTTGGACTCATTATCTTCTATGCTTTGGTTGAAACTTTGATACTATGATGGTACTATTATTGTTTGGTTTGGTGGTTTGGTTAGTATACTTTGGTGTTTATGCTTATACATTTTAGGACATGGATATTTCTTATGATATTGTGGTTTGGTGATGATAGTTGATTTCTAAAATATATTATGATGTAGTGATTTAGCAAATTATGTTATGATATGATATGTTAGTTTAGAAACGCTATTGCATCATTTATATTATAATTGTTAGAATAGTTGTGATGAAAGAACAGTGTAGCACCACTCATTCGCAAGTGCCCTACTACGCTGCAATTCCTTCTCACAATATAATGATTTTATTTTATATATATGTGTAAATGTACACATAGAGTTGATCAGTAGTTTACAGTTGGTGATCGAGTGTTTCTTAGAGTTTGTCCTCAGAAGAGCCCTATTTGTTATGGAAAGGGTTCTAAACTTGCACCCCATTTTGTTGGTCTGTTTGAGGTGTTAAAGAATATTGGTCTCGTTGCCTACCACCTGGCCTTGCCACCCAGTCTATCGTTGATTCATGATGTTTTTCATGTATTAGTTCTTAGGCCATATTTTCCTGATGTTACTCACATACTTGATTGGAATGCTCTACAGGTTGAGGACGGGTAGCTAGCTCTAGAGCTCATGGCTATGGTGCAACACAAGAGACTTGTTCTCAAAGGCAAGGATATTGAGTAGGTGTGGGTCGAGTGGGATCCCAATGATGAGACTTCAGCGACATGAGAGGATGCCTCCCGTATTAGAGAATCCTACCCTTGTTTTTTGGCTTCCAGGAGTAAGCCAAATTCATGGGGGGGAGGATGTAATAACCCTCTTGTTTGCTATTTGGACTCATTATCTTCTATGCTTTGGTTGATACTTTGATACTATGATGGTACTATTATTGTTTGGTTTGGTGGTTTGGTTAGTAGACTTTGGTGTTTATGATTATACATTTTAGGACATGGATATTTCTTATGATATTGTGGTTTGGTGACAATAGCTGATTTTTGAAATATATTATGATGCAGTGAATTAGGAAATTTTGTTATGATATGATATGTTAGTTTAGAAACACTATTGCATCATTTATATTATAATTGTTAGAATAGATGTGATGAAAGGACAGTGTAGCACCACTCATTCATGAGTGCCCTACTACATTGCAATTCCTTCTCACAATGTAATGATTTGATTATATATATATATATGTACATGTATACGACTTTGTTTGGATGTAGAGATTACAGGTACAAAGTCTTGATTCCACCTGCTTCGGCAAGACAGGGCAAGCACCAATGACCCAACGGTATGATGTTGAAATAGAGATGACAAGAAAGTCACCCCGTCCCATGTTGTCAAACTGTCATGATTGAATGGTATTGTGCGTCCTTGTTGTGTCATTCCTATATTTTATTACTGTGTTTTGTGTAGTGTCCTGTTCATATGTTATTTACGTTGGTATTTTATAAGTTGTGATTTATTTAATGAAATGGTGGTAATAATTGTTTATTATAATGTTAGATTAATTTGTATTTAAATATTTAAAAGTATTAGTTTAAAAGTCATGTGTTTTAGTTAAATGTTAATTAAATATTAAATTTGTGTTTTGTTAATTTAATTAAAATTATCTTGTTGAAGATAATTATAAAATAAATAAATTAAATGAATTAAATTATGTGCATTACAAGTAAACCTTGCAAAAGTAGATTTAAAACAAAAAGTATTGATAAAAGGAAAAATAAATAATTAAAAGAACAGAAAAGATAAAAGGATGAATGAGAATTAAGTGTTGACTGAAAAGCTTGATTTAAAAATAAATAATTTCTTTTATATTGGATTTTTAGAGCTTTTGGAAAAGGAGGGAAATATCTTTTATTTAATTGAAAATTAGAGAGAGTTTTCATTCACAGGAAGATGGGGACAAAAGTTGAACAAATAATTGTTCTGTATTGTTGAATCTTTTGAAGTTTTTTGAAAGTTATTTTTCATTCTTTTGCTTGCATTATTCTAGAGAGAGTTTCTAAATAAAATATTAGATTTGAATTTAAGCACGACATTTTGGAGAGGAGATTCTGATGAAGGAACAAAAGCTCTTTGAAAAGGTTGTTGGAATCAAGCAAGCTTCATCAATAATCAGTAGCACAAGACTCCAGGTTCCATCCTCTCCTTTTGATTTCTTCAAATTTGTAAAAGAAATAAAATGTGGTTTGAATAAACCTATGCTTGGAAAAGAAAAATCTATTATTTAAATTCTTGAAGTATGTTCTTATTTTTCCTTAAAATTTTGTTTAGGGAAAATAAATTCCCCCTCTGGATTAAAAATTATACTGAATATATATATAGTTTCCTTTATTTTGTGAATATACTGCTACACTATCATGTACTGGGAATATATTATATATATATATATTCATTTAAATATTTTATAAAATGCAAATCGTACCATACCAGCCATCTAGAAATTATTTTATTATGGGCTGAATTCATGTTAAAATTCAAAAATCTATGCAAAGGATAAATGCAAATAATTTTTTTATTTGATATGTATTATTTTGGGACAGGAGGGAAGGACGACAATTCCGTACCCTTCCCCATACCCAAGGGGGTCTAGTGGATTGCTGTACGTAGTAGTTTGTATTGATTGCTATGTACAGCAGGCTATGGGGACTGTTGCTATGTAGTCCCCATACAGACTTCCACTTGCTTTATGTAATTCTTTTGGGCATCAAAATTTATATATATATATATATATATATATTTATGAATATAAATCATTATATTATTATTTTTTTAAGAACTTTATTGTATTTATCTATATATATATTGTGTATATATGACGTGCTTTGTATGTTGTTTAAATTATGAAATTCAGTTTCATGTATTTATTAAAAGAAAGCAATTTATCAGCCATGTTAAACCTTGATAGAACTTTGTATCAAGTTATAATATTAAAAAAAGGAGATTGTAAATGCAATTAAACTAGGCATTTTTTTTAAAATTGTGATAGAATTGAAATGGTGTCTTGAGTCATGAGATCATGATGTTTGTTTAATTTACATTCTATTATTGTTTAGGGTTTTATAGAGATGTGGGAACCTTGTTGTAAATTGTGAAACCTTACTCTTTCCAGAGGCATGCTTTACCCTTGGGTATTTATCCTCGTATTTCATACTTGTAATGTTACATGATTTCAGTATTACTTTTATTTTTGAAGGGTTGTACGAGGTCATTGTGAGATTTAATTATGGGTTATCACCAGATAGGTTTGCCTCGCATGTCCTTGTATGAGTTATAATTTTTTTTCATCATGGTACAACCCTTGCCTTTTTTTGGTTATGTTTGGGGTCTTATAGAGAGTGGCTCTTCGTGGGGGTTGGCACCTCGAAAGGAGGAAGAGCTCAGGATAACCCATGTAAGAGTAGTTTAACAAGTGAAAACCTAATAATAGTACTTATGGGGATGGGTAGTAAAACACACAAGATAATAAATATTGGATACCTCATCTATGCATTAGGGCTATCACAAACTAATGATAGACTAAGAAGGTTGTGGTCGGCAAAGTCGTAACCTTGTCCCCATAAGAGGTTATTGGCTTCACATGAGCTACCCTATGGTGCCGACACCTCAAGTAGGAGGAAGGGCCAGGATATCCATAGATGGGGGCCGACACCTCAAGTTGGAGGAAGGGCTAGGATAACCCATGAGAGCTATGCGATGACACTCTCCACTAGACACCTGTTTGCCTTGTTTCCTTATTGCCTCTAGAAATTGTATTTTGAATGTTGTATCGGTTCTTTTGAAAATGATTTATGAATGTTCTTTGGTGACTTGTTTAATGGTAATTTCCTTGGTTAATTGTGATGAGTTTCATGGCTTTATCTTATTATGTTGTCTCTTGGATGTTGTGGTTATGTCATTGTAATTCTTGATGTTTTATTTAAGTTATCGTACTATGTTGTTCTTCGGAGTCAGTTTGGCATTCATGGTCATGATTACTTCCTTGTCACCTCTAAGCACGGAGGGTGAGTTATTTATAACTCATGTGTTGGGTGGAACGTGCTCTGCACCCGTTGGGTTCCCTATCGACGTTCGTCTTCTCAGCATTCTTCAGTTGGAGCTTGTACCCATTGTTCACTTTGTAATTATGATATTGTTGTGCTTTGTATCATCCCACATGTTTGGGGAAATTTATTGTAATGCAATTATCAAGATCATGTAATGTAATGTTTAAATGATGCTATAATAATTAGGATCCTTAGTAAACATTATTGTAAGAGATTCTTTATGATTGTAATATGTGAGGTAGTGGTACTTTCACTCCTGGTTCATGAATGTACTTTTATAGATGGTTATTGTAATGTTATTGGATAAGTTATTTAATATTACCTTTTACTTTTGTTATTAGTTTTTTTGCAATGTAACCTCGCGTGCCCCAGAGAACTAGATGTCATAATGTAATGTACAATGTGAATGTGTCATAATGTTTATTTGCATGTTTACTTTGCATTATTTAAAATAAAAATGGTTGCAATGTTTGTTCTCTGGGGTTTACATGATGGGCGTTACACTCTTAATGGGGTTCCTATGACATAGTGGCTTCCCACATCGATAAAGACCAAAAGAGGTAACACAAAAATAATTAAAAGCCAATTAAAATTTTATAAGGGAACTAAAAAACATATTCACAAATTACTACATGCCATAGTAAATATCCATACATGTTATTATGAAAACAAACTCCTAAATACTGAAATTCATTTCATTTCTTTTACTACTAGCCAATATAATTTCATTCCATTTCCATGATAAAATTTTAAAAGAGAATTTTGATAATAAATCTATTATATGATTTTCCCTTTTTAGTTAAAGAATTACAACCAATATATAATAAAAAATCACAAAATCAATACATATATATGTTTCCATATATATATATATATATATGTGTGTGTGCGTATGTGTGTGTGTGTGTGTATATCTACATATGTATATATATACATATGTACATACATATGTAGATATATATATGTATATATACACATATGTATATATATATTTGTTTTTTATTTATTAAATAATTCTAGAATAATTCATTTTCTGGGCATTTATATATATATATATATCTATAATTTATTAAATATAAAAGAATTAAACTCATAACATAGAAAGGGGAGGCATTCAACATAATGGATTGCACACAACAATCCATTGAACTGTTTTGGGCAGTTGCCCCTTGATTGCGATGCAACTCACCCAACATAAAATGCATGAGGCTGGGTGGTGCGTCCAAAGCTGACTCTCTCCCGATTCATTCTCTTCCCTCGATTTCAATGTTGGAAAACATATTAGTCTAGCTTGATTTAAAATTTCAACACAATGATGTACATATATATTATTATATATATTAACAAGAACATTTTTCTGTAGAAGTATATAAATATATTTATTTATATATATAACCACAAGTATATATATATATATTCTAGATAGAAATTAAATTTCTCACAAACAACATTACAAACATATAGGATAATTTCATTTACTTCAAACAGTAATTTTCCTTTATCATCTATTCAGAAAAATAAATAAATTGATGAAAAAATTTATTCTACATCCCCAACCAAAATCATTTTACAAAGAAATATGTTTTCCAATACTGATTTAATAAATAAGTTGAGAGATCAAATAAATAGAGAGAACTTGATGTCCTACACTTCAACGAATTGATGAAGCCCTCTCTTGATTTCCCACATGGCTCTTCGAAAGTCTCCCCTTCTTTCCACAACACTTCTTCACAAATTTCTTCAATCCAATTTTTCAAGCCAACTTTCTGTATATAAAATGAGCTTTTCTAGAGAAAAATGAAAGAGGAACCAAGTTTTTACAGAACAAAGTATTTTTTTTTAAGCCTTTATAAAATAATTCCCCATGAATCATAACTTCTTCCTTTTTTCATATTAAATAAAAATATCTTATTCTATTTTCAAAAACCAAAAAATTATAATGAAAAGACAATTTTCTATTTCCTCACTAGTTTTCAAAACAAAATTTGAACATTCATTGGTTCTTTTTATTCTCTTCTTGTTTTTTTTTTCTAAATATTCTAATTAAAATCTTCAATTTTTAATTCCTATTTTATTAATTTCAACTCACAATTGACACATTTTAAATTATTTAAATATTTTATTCTCTTATTTATCCTCAACTTACTATTTACATCAACTCATCAAAATGACAAATTATAAATAATATTGTTTACACAATTAATTTATTTATCTTCAATTAAATACATAACCTTTAATTTAACACTTTTAAAATTTTAATAAAGCTAATCTAATAATTAACTTAGAACACTTATTTTATTTATATAATTATTTTAATTAAATAATACTATTAATCCACCCAAATGCATAACACAAACATTAATTAATTGCAACAAATACAAAACTCACGATAAACAATTGTCAATGTAAACAATATTGAAATAAACTAGAGTCATGAATGCACAATACCACTGGACACAATGATGGATTGAAAGACTTTGGATGGGGAGACTTACTTGTCATCTCTGTTTCAACATCATGCCCGTTGGGATATTACAATGTTTACCTTGTCTTGACAAAGCAGGTGGAATCAAGACTTTGTTCTTGCAATCCTACATACAAAAAAAGTTGTGTACAACATATATATTCAAATACAACACATCGTGAGAAGGAATCATAGCATAGCAGGGTGCTCACGAACGAGTGGTGCTACACTGTCCCCTCACCAAAACCATAATAACAACTACAACATCAAGTACAAAGTAACATTGTTACATTATACTAATCACATCATATCATCATGAAATAATTACTAATCTACTGCATCACAATATAATACTGCATCTATATTAAACATCACCAGTTAAATGTAGCCATAATGTCATATCATAATTTATCCATGTCATCAAGTAAAGTGTCAAAATCATCAAGTAGTCTATGCTATCTAGTCAACTACTCTAACTAACAAATAGTAATTATCATAGTCTTAAGGTACATAGTAAGACCATAAAAATATCAAATCATAATAGCAAAATGAGGGGTATTACACAACGAGGGTTCAGGGGCAACAACCCCTGACAGTGGGGGTTTGAGGGTGGAAACCCCTAATAGTAGGGGTTTAGGGTTGCTACATCTAAAAAACTCAACCACCCAATGATTTTATTAACCAATGCAAAACATATTACAGTCTCACAAATTCCATACCGCAACATACATCCTAGCTACTTATAACAAGATTTTTTGGAAGCTTCTAGAATTCTAGGGTTTTACAAAGTTTTCATTTGACGTATTAGTGGGAAAACCTTGATGTGTTAATGGGAAAATATTTTTTAAGGGTTGAACCCCCGAATCCTGATGAGGATACATAAAGAGTGTACAATATTTACATGATCAGTTGCCACATACTAATAGCTACATCCTTGAGCACCCAATTTACTAACTGATATTAAGTTTCATTTGAGTTGAGGGACATGTTTGACATTCAGTAGTGTAAACACCTAAGTTTGGACACTTAGTTTATCCAAATTTATCCCCTTTCATCTAAGCATCCCCTTATTCAAGCATTAATTAAGTAATATCGCTATTATTTAATTAATATACTCTAAAATTCTTCTAATCCCTAAGGTATCTAGTTAAATAATTAAATACCTTCCCCCTTTCATCAAATGAATTAAATAAATATGAAATTTATTTAATTCCTCATATGTCCCATCCTCCATCATTTTTTATCTAATCCTAATCCATCTTCTAATCTCATCATTAAGGATGTGCACATGTATAATCCTTGATTAGGATGTGTTACATCCTCCAACTTTTGTAAATTGGCCTATAATCTCTCTTAGCCACCTAGCCCTCCTCTAATCCTTCATTAACTAGCCTAATCAACCTCTCAAAGAATTTTTAATTCCTTTTATCCTTCTAAGGAATATTAAATTCTTTTTACTCTTCCCCATCTGATTTTTGACTTGTCACATCAAGTCACATGTGAAATCTAACTTTTCTCTAATCTATCATTAATTAGTCTAATCAAGTACTTGCACAACTTTAATCACCTAATTAGGTCATCTCTAATCCCCATATCATTTATGGAATGTGTTGTTAGTCAACTTCATTAAAAGCTTTCTCTTTTTAAACAAGGCACTCCATTCCCCATGAGAATATTTGAGGAATTTTTAATTTTCCATATGTCCTCTCACCCACATGGGGAAAAGGGCCTCCTTTATGAGGAGATCTTGTCCAATCTCAAGGTACTATGTACTCACCTCCATGTCATGTACTATCCTTCCAACTCATGTACACATCATCATTTTTAAGCCATATCACATGCCACATGTCAAGATGTGAGGGTTTGTGAGTTTTCAACTCACCTTAGCCCTACATCTTGATATTGGTGGCTCAATCTTGACCATCCATTTCCCCAGAGAATTCTAAATTCTCTATAAATACCACCTTTTTTCTCTCATTTTTTGGGGGGGTGGGAGATCATCCATTGTAGCCAAACTCTTGCAATTTTTTTCTAGAATCCATACTTAGCCATTTTTCACACTTGCATCCACTTTCATCCATCTTGATATCATCATTTAGCTTGCATCTTGTGCCATCCAAGGAGCATACAACACCAAAGATCAAAGGGCCAACCAAAGGATCGATTCGAGACAAGGTAAAAAGTTCCATTTTATTTTGTATTGAATCCTGTGTGATTGAAAATATTGGATCAATTAAAAAGAAATCAAACACATGTTAATAAGACATTAAATCGAAAAGCTGAAAAGAAATACAATAATGCAAACCGTAATCCCAGCTTCTCGAAACCATCTTATCCTCCTCTAACTTCAGCGTTTCGCTGTTTTCCAGATAGCTCTCAGATCAACAGATCAGGCTCAACAAAATGACAGCTAAAGAACGAGAATCTAAAAATAAATGCGTGCTATACTAAGATACAAGATTTTGAAGGGTGATTATTGAAGGAATGTTGATTGTTCACTTCAGCAGCATAACAACTTGATATGATGATGAAATGGAGAATGATAGAGATGGATTGAAAGATTGGGGAATGATTTTGGCAGAATGAGGATGTCTAAAGAAGATCCGATCCAAATGGCTTGTGAAAGGTTAGATTTATAGATTTTCGAAGGCAAAAGCTTAGTTGGTAAAGATCAATGGATGAGATTCAGTCTGGTAAGATTAACGGTATAGGATTTTCAAAAGTCGAGAGATAGATAGAAGGTTTCCTCTTCTTCATTTTTTTCCATTTAGAACTAAAGGAAGGTTTCCATTTTGAAGGATGAGTTAAAATGAATTTTCATAATTAAATAAATAAACTTAATTATATGAGAAGATGAATTTAGAAATTTGCATAATTAAATAAGCAATATTTAATTATATGAGAGATAGATTTAGAAGGCATTAAATTAAATAATTAAAATATTTAATTTAACTATGAGATGAAGAGGAGGAATATTCCCTTTTGAATATACATATTCAAACTTAGAATAATATGATAATTAAAATAAATAATTGTAATTATTTAATTTAATTAAGAGGAATATAGGAGATGTAAATAATTAAATAAAATTATTTATTTAATTAAGGTAGAAGAATTAGAAAATAAACAATATAAATAAATAATTAAATTTATTTATATGTAGATTGAATTAGAGATTTAACTAAATAACTTGTATTTAATTAATTACCAGAGTTATTATAATGTGACCATTTTTACGTGCATACATTTTGCCCCTCTTTGATATGATGTTCGAGATGATGATATTTTTGTCGAGTAACATCATTTCAAAGAAGTTAAAGTATGGATAGAGGAGAATGGATAATGATGTAAATATAGGATGATGATGGTACAAATCCAACTAGGCTAATCTTGAGGTGTAGGTTGTTTTTAGTGTTATTTTCTTTCCTTTGTTTGCTACTTGTATTCTAGCACATAAATTTTTCCTATCACATTTCTGGCATGCCCGGTGGGACCCACAAACTAGTCCCTTGCTTTCACATTTGTTGTTTTTTTTTACTTTTTGCAAGTATAGGTTATAGAGGGGCAGACTCGACCTATAGGGGTGGACTTGACCTAACAGATAGGAAGACCCGCCCTACATAGGTACACCTAACGTTTCCTAGGGGAAAACCTACCCTCCACAAAGTTCAAATTTTGTTTTTGGAAAAAAATTCACGAAGCCCCGACGGATTTTCACTCACAGACAAGCGAATTTTCCCTCATAGTCAGTCGGATTTTCCCTCACAGAGGGGAAAATTTTCCCTCACAGACAGGAAGATTTTCCCTCATAGTTAGCCTGATTTTCCCTCAAGGAGGGGTGGATTTTCCCTCACAGATAGGCGGATTTTCCATAGACAACTTTTTTCTAGAAGGTAAAATTTAAATTTTTAGCAATCTTTTGGTTGTTTTAAGGGTTATTAACCCCTAATTTAAGTACATAGTTTAACTAGGAGGTGTCAATCAACCTTGTATGTCATGTTTTTTGGTGAGCTATTTGACGTATCCAATCCCCTTGCGTCATTCGGCAATCCTGGGTAAGGAGAAATTGTAGCTTACCATGTCCTTTGAGTCCTCCCCTTTTATTTTTTTTAGCGAGACTTGCTTGGGGATTTTGTCACCCCAAGGGAAAATTCCAACCATGTGTACCAGCGGGGTATATAAAAGGGGGAGAGCGAAAGTTGTACCTCAATCCAACCATGTTGTAATATGCAAAGCATCGGGATGATGTGAAGAGTTGGTATGAGCCTTTAGGGTTCCTGATTCATGCTTGTAATGGGTTGGTGTTCACAGTTTGAGCCTCATGTACTGGGTGTATATCGAGGACTCCCTAGTAACCATGTTCATCCTAGATTAGAGGACTTTGTCAACCATACCTATTCTACTAGACTTAGGCTTGTGCTATTTGAATTATCTTCTTTGTGCAAAACTAGTGATTGTATGATTTACTTCACTCATGCATATCCTTTTGATTGATGATTGCTATGTTCTAAGTCCTTTTCCTTGGTCCTTTTTGTCAAAAGTCAAGTCAAACCTGTAGATAGGTGGACCTGACCTTCTCTAGGGGCAAACTTGATCTCTGCATAGCTGAATTTTCCCTCTGTAATTTTTTTTGCTCCTTGGGTAGACCCGACCTATCCAAGGGTGGACCTAACTTATAAACCAGTCCTTTGGAGCCTATTTTAACAAAATTTGATCAAGTTTTGCTCCTTGGGCGGACTTGACCCATCTAGGGGCAGACTTGACCTTTGACCCACCCCTTTTAGGCCTGTTTTGACCAAATTTGACCAAATTTTTCTCCTTGGGTGGACTCGACCCATCCATAGGTAGACCTAACCTTTGACCCACCCCTTTTAGGCCTGTTTTGACCAAATTTGACCAACTTTTTCTCCTTGGGTAGACTCGACCTATCCATGGGTGGACCTGACCTTTGATCCACCCCTTTCAGGCCTATTTTGACCAAATTTCACCAAATTTTTCTCCTTGGTCGGACTTGACCCATCCATGGGAAAACTTAACCTTTGACCCACCCCTTTTGACCAAATTTGACCAAATTTTTCTCCTTGGGCGAACTTGACCCATCCATGGGAAAACCTAACCTTTGACCCACCCCTTTCAAGGCTGTTTTGACAAAATTTGAACAAATTTTTCTCCTTGGGTGGACTTGACCCATCCATGGGCAGACCTGACCTATGACCCACCCCTTTCAGGCTTGTTTTCACCAAAATTGACCAAATTTTTCTCCTTCGGTGGATCTGACCCATCCATGGGTGGACCTGACCTTTGACCCACCCCTTTCAGGCTCATTTTAACATAATTTGACCAACTTTTCCTCCTTGGCGAATCTGACCTCATACTGAGATGGATTTTCCCTCATACTCAGTCATATTTTCCCTCACAAAAAGCCATATATGTGCTGCCATTTGCACACTATTTTCCCATTTTCCTCTATTCAAGCATCATTCTTCTCAATTTTTTGAGCTCTTTCCAATGACATATACCACTTCATACACTTGAGAAGTTTCCTGAGGCCCCTTTTCCTTCCCTATCTGCCTTGTCGAGGGGGGCATACCCTACCATTCTCTCTCAATATTATGTCATGTAAACCTTTCCTTGCGAGACCGGGTAATCCCCTCTAGAAAACCATACTTTCCCTCCTTAGAAGCCATACCTTCTCTCCTCAACAATCTCGATCAATCATTTACTCATTTTGAGTAACCTTTCAGCTATTCCAAACCTTCATCTTCTCATTTCAAGAATCATTCATCCATTATGAGAAATCGTTTACTTGTTCTGAGTAGTCGTTCATCTGTTTTGGTCAATCTTTTACTCATTTTGAGTATTCGTTCATCCATTTTTATTATCCTTTCCCCATCCAAGTCCCCTAAACTTTGGGTTATTATCCAAATTGACCTAAGTGTCTAATCTAATTGTAATCATCAACATCCTCTTAGGATTGTCATCCATCCTAAGTTAATCATTATCATTGGCCCAATCAATCCATTTTCAATCTTAAAGTGGATTCATTACTGCAATCATACATTTATCCTTTAATCCGATCAATCAACATCCTAAGTCACCTAGGATAATCTCTGAATGGGGTTTATAATCCCTTCCATCATCTTATTCAATCCATCGATCAATCTTATCCAATCTAATCCAATCTCATCCTTATCTAATCACCTTCAACCCAATCAATCTACTTTCATCTCGAAGTGGATTCAGTGTCTTAATCATCCTTTGATAATCCAATCTGATCATAAAAAACAATCCCATATCATCATCCAATCATCCTAATTTGAGATTTAATCCAATCCTGATTTGACCTTGACCTAAATCCCGATTTGAACTTTAGTCCATTCCCATCCAAAATATTTGATCCATCTTCTTTATCCTTTCATCATCATGAATCCTTATCCTCCATCAATAGTGTTAAAGGGAAACCCTAATTGCATTGACAACGATAACAAAAGTCTTGTTGATCAAGAAGAATGTGAGATAGATTCCCTTGACACTATCATTGCTAGTAAGCTTTCTCCACCTGCTTTCCAAAATCCAATCACCCCTTCGAGTTATCCTGTTATGTCTTCATCCATGCCTAATCATGTTGCTTATGCTAACTTTGACAAGGGATAGCCATCATACCCATCATATCCTTCATCTACATCATCCTCATATCTGACAACTAGATCCTCATATCCTAGTCTGCCATCATAATACCCCTATCCTAATCCCCTATCCACATCCTCCTCTCTCAATCCTTCATCCACATATACCCACTACCCTAATCTTCCATACCAATTTGGTCACCCCAATCCTATATTCACACCTTCTTATCCTAATCTAGCATCCACATCAACTTATCCTAATCCGACATAGATGCATTTCCCTATCTCAATCTACCATTTCAATCTTCCCATCCTAATTCACCATTCCAATATCCTTCCTCCAATCCTAATCCTCCATCTACTCCTAGCCTTCCATCCAATCCCATTCCTCAATCTAATCCTAATACACCAATCCATAGCCCTAATCCCCTACCAATCCATAATCCTTCATCCACTCCTACCTTGCCATCCAAACCTAGAGTATGCAAGTTTCTCACTCCAGAAGTTCTCCAAGGACTTATAACAAAGAAGACATCTCCCACTCCACACCTTGAATTCATGAAATCATGCCATTCCAACCCATCATCCACGATCATTAGTGACAATTCCCTTCCCCACCCAACACCTATCATTGATAATACCATCGCTAGCACCACTCAAACCGTCAAAACCATCACATACTTTGAATCCACTAAGCCCCCATCGCCTACAATCACATCCTCTGAATCCACTATCCCCCATCTCCTACCATCACATCCACCGAATCCATTGAACACCCACCTCCTACTTCGAGAGTCATTAGACCCATCGACGACACCCAAATCCAATCCACCTCTTCCACTCCTAGTGTCACTAAAATCCATTCCCATGAATGTTTTGAATCCTCCATCCATCCATCTTCCCCACTTGAAGAGTCCCACCTAGACTCCATTATCATGCCTCTCACACAAGATGATTTATGTCAAGAGTTTGATCCAAAGCATGCCAACATACCCCTTTCTCTAGATCAAGATCCTACCATCCCATCTAGTCCACCTCAAGATCATAGTCCCCCATCCCTTCCATCTCATGATACCCTTGTCATTCAAGCCTACACCACTCCATCTCCATCTCCATCACATGATCCCACTACCACAAATCCAGATCCTATCATATCCACTTGTGGATGTCAAAATCTGCAAATGGTTAGCATTTTAAAACCAAACTAATAATCAACATCCATATGAAATAAATCTACATGCTAATAATGCAAATCAAAGCAACAAATATTTAGATAGATAAATTGAAAGCATATAATAATACATGGAGAGAATTATATCTCATAGTGGATTGGTGCTTCTATGCAAATAAGCCCTTTCTCAATCCTTGCTTAAGCTCCATGATATGAAAATGATATGTTGATGATCAAGATGATGGATGGGAAAAATCAGTTCTCCAATGAAGAATGACTTTGCATAAGCTTTGTAAATGAAATTGTAGAGTTGTGGAGATTGTGGAGGATTTGAACAATAGAGGAGACCTCTATTTATGGCCAAAAGTGATAAAAGAATGCCAAACATGGAGGATGTGGGACTATAGATAAGCCAATAAGAAGAGGCCACTTGTCAACTTGTGATAGGTTGGAGGATGAGCACATTTTGGTCAATGTGCCAAATAGAGGGAGATTTCAAATTTGAATTTGAGAGTTAAATGTTGAGTGGGGGACATGTAGGAGCTTCTTAATTGCTTTGTTGGATGTGCATGTCCACTTGATTTTGAATTCAAACTTGAGGGAATATTCCTCAAAGATGCCATGTTGATGGAAAATGCCGATTTTAATAAATCAGTAAATTGATTTATTCATGCAAGTGGGAAAAGCTAGAGAATGTGATGGGTGGTTAGATTAGGTCTAATCAGGATTAGATTAGCTTAGGTGATGATTAAGTGATTTTGACTTATTTGATTTAAATACTTTGATTTATTTAAATCAAAAGGGATGGGAAATGACTTTTGAGATTTTAATTAAATAAAGTTTGATTTATTTAATTAAAGGATGATGTGAGCCTTTGATTTATTTAAATGAATAACCTTAGGACTAAAGACCCGATTTACCTAGTCAATGGATTTGTTGCGTTTGATTTATTTAATGAGTAGATGAATGTGAATTGGGTGCACAATGTTAATTTCACGTGTCTACATTTTTCCCCTCTTTGAAGCAATGTACTTGTTGCGTTGGTTCAAAGAATAAGCTTGCCGTGATCAAAATTCAATTCTTTTTTTATTTTTCAGATGCCCCAATGGAAAGTACACTAGTACATTTCCCCCTCGAGAGATCAAGTGAAAAGATTCAATTTGAAGGTCGATCTCGCGATAAAGAGGTTCAAACTAGATGGTTATGGATGATGATGCAAATGAAATGGTTTTAAGATGCTTAGAATAACAAATCTATATTATCCTAAACAACTTAAATGATGATATGATGCGATGATGGATGATGTGATATGCTTTGATTATGCAATGGATGTTTTATGAGATGCTTTGGCTAACAAGTCTATATTATGTTGATGATGCAAATACAATGCATGTCAAATGATCGATGTTTCCTATTATGTATGATATGAATGATATGTGGCATGCTGACAGTTTTCTGGATGCAAAATGGGTGCATGATAGATGCATTGGTGATGTTATGTTAGCGTGGAAATGAGATGATGACAAGAGGATCCAACAAGTCCATCATCTGACGAGACTTTATTCGAGATGATGATGATAGATGATGATGATTATGATGATGATGATGATTTTCTTATCAAGGATTGGGACTTTAAAAGGGAAACTTACCTTATGTTTTATTACACACATAGATACGATGCATCAAGGTATAAAGAACCAGGATGGCATTGTACCTAGTGCAATGGACTTTGACTTGAAAAATAGATAGGAGTATTCTTGTTCACACTTGACATATGGAAACCTTGCTAAAACGTACCTAACAAAACAAGTATTCACCAAGTTATTTTACAAGAATTTCCAACAAGCACAACAAACAAAAGATAATGATCATTTCCCCATTCCCATCTCTCTAAATCCTTCATTCGGATATCATCGAGAGGTCCTTGGAATGAGTGCAATAAGATAAATAAAAAGAAAAGATCAAGTACACAAACAAGCCAATGTTCTTCATATCTCTAGCCAAAGGGATTTGTTTTGATAGGATAAGAATCCAAGGTGATATCCAAAATGATGCCCATTGTTCAAATGATATATCCTAGGAGATGCATTGTATAGGATGATGATGGTTTGATAAGTTGATTGATAGGCATATAAAGTCTATGTCTAAAATGATCAAGAGTTTGATTTTGTTTTAAAGGTTTGTTGTTTTCTTTTGATTGTATGATTTGAAGCTTCCTTTTGCTGACTGCTATGATTGTTTCTATTTGTGTTGCAAAAGGAAGAAGGTGATGATTGGTTTATTATGGATGATTAATTATTTCAGGTGCAAGCGAGATGAGACAGATGGATTTTTTCAAATATTTGGATGTTTTTGATGTGTTGAAATGTTTTGAGGTTGTTTTTGGTATTTTCAAGATTTTACAAATGTTTTGATTTTTGATTTTCTAATGTTTTTGGATTTTGTGTTTTTGAATGTTTTTTGGATTTTGATTTTTTTGAATGTTTTTGGATTTTTGTGTCTTGGGGGCTGATCAATGATCAACCTTTCCTACATTTAAGCTCAGAGACAACGTAGTTCAGATATCATGTTTTTGATGTTTTCTGACTTTTTGAATGTTTTTTATTTTTGCATGATTTTGACGATTTGGATAAGGATGTGATATTAGTGATATGTTTGGATTTTGTAGAAAACCAAGCTAAGGTTGAATGATCAAATTGATGGATTGATGATGATGATAGCATTGTTGAGGATACCCAACAATGCAAGGATTGATTGATTAGGATTGATGACGATAACATTGTTGAGGATGCACAACAATGCAAGGATTGATTGATCAAGATTGATGATGATAACATTGTTGAGGATGCACAACAATGCAAGGATAGTGTTAAGCAACACAAGGATATCCCGAGATGATGATTTTTTTATTGGATTTGATTGATCAAGAGTTTGAAGCTTGATTTTGAACAAAAGATGTTTGGATGATTTGATGTGATGTTTGAAGTGCAAATTAGATGCATTGATAGTGATTATTTGGATTGATGTTCGATGAAAGATGAAGCTTGATGAGGAGTTTCCTCTTGCCAAAATATGCCATGGGCTAGTGATTTGGATTCTGGATCACAAATGTTTTGACCAGTTTGGTTTTACGTTTTCCAATGTTTAGATTACCACATAAGTTGGAGGATATAGATCAAGATTTATTCCTAAAGAAAGATGCAAATATCTACCCCTAGTGTCTAGCAATGTATGGAATGCGATGGATGAATGCTTAGATAAGTGTACGGATGGATGGATATGGTAAGAATGCAAAGTATACCAAGGATTATCTTGCGATAAGATATAGTGTTCAGGTAAAGAATGCTCATTTGGATAATGCTTCATGGCTCAGATAACATTGGATATTGAAAATGACCCATGTCAAGATGTTTACCATAAGCAAGTGTAAAGTGTGACCCAAAATTTCATCAAGATCAAGATAACTTGGACTATGGATGCAAATGGATGAAAACAGATTGGATAAATGGTTCATGGATGAAATGGATTTATTATGGATAAGATAGATTGAATGTTGGATTTATTATGGATGGGATGAGAGGCTTTCACCTGAAGTGGTGCACATAGATGCTCGATTCCACACATGATGCCTATTTGCAAAGTTTTCATCATGGTCTTACCCAAAGTGCCATCGTAGTGGTTTTCACTAGAGGATGATTTTTCTCTTTACTGTTTTCAATCCTTTTTCTGATTTTTTTGGATTTTTTTATTTTTTTGGGTTTTTTTTCAAAGATTCATCCTGACCCACCTAGTGGTGTCGATGTAGATGCTTCTATTATAATGTGTCATTGATATCCTACCTGAAGAAGTTGCTTTGCTAAGATACGTGCACTTGAATGCAACTTTTGGGATTCTTGAACTGCCTTATTGATATTGGGGTTAACTTTGTCTCTATGCATTCATCATGATAGAGTACCTTCAGAATCCTTATGATGAAGGGTTATTTTGAATACATGGTCAATGTGAGAATTTGGTATCATGCGTGGAGGCATGGATGGAGTATGTTTAGGGATAAGAGATGGATTGGTTGATAGTTTGGAATTTTTGACTCTCCAAACTTGGGAAGATGAGAAATGATGGGTGGATATGGAAGTGTGCGTAGAATTAGGACTAACTAATTTATACACTTTGTA
Organism: Sequoia sempervirens; assembly: GCA_007258455.2. Lineage (NCBI taxonomy): Eukaryota > Viridiplantae > Streptophyta > Pinopsida > Cupressales > Cupressaceae > Sequoia > Sequoia sempervirens. The sequence continues at coordinate 43,910 of VDFB02162702.1, forward strand.
TGTTGCTTGAAAAGCCTCCTTTTGCTTTTGTGGAAATCTTTGATGGATACTTCTCCCTTTTTTATTTTGCCCCATAGTTTCTTTGACCGATGGAGTTTGATAGGGATGATCTTTTTTTGTATATTTTGGTATCCATGCATATTTGATTTGTTCATTATGCTTTCCAACTTCTTTTTATTTGATAAGATTCTTCGTACTTTGATTCAATTCTTTCTTTTGATGTTGGTCCCAATTCATGGATGGAGTGATGGGTGGATGAAGATTCATGACATGGCTAGTTGTAGTATTGACACTAGTTTCATCATAAGGATTCTTCGTGCTTCCTATGTTGATGTTTTCTTGAGATGAATTTTTCCCTAGTATGGTGGTTTTAGTACCTTCATGCTTCGATTTTTTCTATTTTGAGAGCTCTTGTGTAGAATGTATTCTCTAATAAATGACCATTGTAGGTGACATTGTTTCAATTTGCTACTCTGCTAACTCTGAATTATGTTGTTCTGTTTGACTTGTCTTCTTGAATGGATAATGTTGGATATCTACATACATGATGTCTTTAGTCTAGATTTTGGATATATCTGATCCTGATGTTGACAACTCTATTTGACTAAATGAATCAATAACTCGCTCTTTTTGTGTAATAATATCAGGAGTAAAGGAATCCTATTCTAATGAAGATCATCTATGTGTCCATCCATAGAAAGCATCTCATGGGTAGATGAAGGAGAATATGCTACATGGATGTGATCATCATTTGTGACATCTTGCATAGATAGGAGAGTGTCCATTACATCATTGTGGTATCTTGGAGATATGAATTCTTGATCTTGAATGATTTCAGAATTTCTTTTGACATGCTTTGGATCAAGTTCTTGGCATGGGTCAGCTTCAAAGGATGGATTGCTTATAAGGGGTTCTTGGATGTCTTCATTAGACATGGTAAGTGGTTCAATATCTTCAAGTGTTGAGTTTAGGGTTCCTCCAGTATCTTTAACCATGAGGTAAAAGGAGGTCAACATGTCTTGGAAAGGACCACTACTAGACTTTGGTGAAAGATGTTGATCATGCTTTGGAATGAATTCTTTACATATTTCCTCTAACTCATAAGGTGATGTAGAGACAATTTCAACATGATCATAGGTCAATGGATCATGCATTATGTCAATAAGATCGAATAATCCTAACACTCCTTAAAATAAATCGCTAAAAAGTGGCTCTTGATGTATGGTGAGTTGATCATCGGATGGGGTAGAAACATCCTCAATGTGCTCCTTAATTGAGAGATTTCGAACATTGTTTTCAACAATTTTGGCAAAGAGATTGTGAATGTCCTCAACCATAGGGTCAACTGATGTTGACATTTCTTGAATTGGATCATTGTCAAATATTGTTAGTGGATTTTCATCAATTGTGGTGGGGAGATTGTCAACGCTATCACTAGTGGTTGAATTTTCATTGTTATCCCCAATAGTTATCATTTTTCATGTTTGTGCTTGTGTTTGTTGGGTAGCTTCAGAGGCTTGTTGCATTTCTTGATCTTTTGTTGCTTGTTGTGTGTCTAGATATTGTCGGAATCCCCTTTGAAAATTAGCTTGTAATGCCACATTGTATTGGCCTAATGTGGTGGAAGTTGGTGGTGGTGGGGGTGGTGGTGGATTCAAAATCATGTTGGATGTAGTGACAAGTTTTTGAGATACACTCGGAGAGATAATGGGTGTGAGAGTGGTGGTTGGAATGATTGAAGGGATAGTGATGGTTGGAATGACTGAGGTGATAGGTCCTTGGGAGACCATATTTTGATTTGTTGGGATTGATGTCATTTGGTTAGATACTATCTATTGGTGCGATGTCAATGGTATATTCAAAGGATTTGATGTGATGGCCTTATTGATGTTAAGTGGATTGATTTGGATGGAGTGATTGGTGCTAGATAAAGGGGGGAGCCCTAAACCAAGGAATGATGTTGATATGGGTAATGATGGTGGAGATGTCTCTTGGCACAATGACTCAACTATTTTGGTAAGTGTAGCAATTTGATCTTATCAAATTTGATCTTGATTTCGATCTTGACTCCCTTGATATAGTTGATTTGGTTTTTGTTCAAGCAAATTTGGGATGATATTCAGATTCGGCATGATAGGTTGAAATTGACCATTGTTGATGTTTGGAATATTCGTATGATTTGCAAATGTATCCATCCCAAATTTTGTTGGATTCATGTTTGGAAAACTTGTACTTTGTACATTTTCATTTTTCATGTATGGATTTTGTGGGATGACGTTTGTTTGAAGGCTCATGCACTGATTGTTTGGTTGGTGGATTGGTAGGTTTATACTTGGATTTAAATCTACCATTGGGAAAGGTGTCCCAAACTTCAATTTGGGCATACTCACATTTATTGTACTATTGACATTTGTCGAAGGTAATGATCCCATGTACAGTTTGTATAGATGTGTGTGTTGATAATCAATCGGCATTGTCAGGATTTGATAGCTTAGTTGACTTGGATTACTCATGATGTATGGATCAAGTTTTTATTCCATATTCCTCTTGTGTTTTGACTTTGTTACAAAATTGACCTCTAAGATTCTTAGGACCAATGACAAGAGGAAGGATGAAAAGGGGAAATGATATGAGTGTTGACCATTTAGGGAATTTGAATCAATGCTAGACTTAGGGTTTTGATTTTGATTGGTTTGATTGGATAATGAACTTGTAAACCCTAAGATGTTTATATGTGATATTAGGATGAACTTGTTCAAAGAGGTGATAATTTAGCTAAAGGTATGATAAAGGATGCATTTCCATACTCCTAACTAAGCAAGGTGATTTTGGTTTTGATGATCTACCCAATTATAGAATGGTTTTTCCAAAGCTCTAAAGTTGTTTTGTGGGATGAAGATGATAAATTTTTGGGATGGATGAGGTGTTTGATTTGATCCTAAATGAACCTAAGAAGGACTTGTTTACAAGACCAAGATAGTGAAGAACATTCTTTTCTCTAAGAGTAATTCAAAATCAAAAGACCAATGTTTGCATGAAAACCATATGACCAAAAGATGCCCAAGCACATGTGTGGGGTCCAATTGATTCAATCTTTTCTTAATGAATTCTTTTATCACAAACACTTCTTGATTAGGTTTTCAACTAAATGTCCAATGTTCTAAATTTTTTTCATAACACAAAATGTATTATGCGAAAATTGAGGAAATCAAGAGAAAGGTTTCCTAATGTTGACCTTAGTAGGAGAAAATTGAGATGAAATCGAAATTATTAGAAGCCTCTAAGGATACAAATCCAAAGGTAAATTAATAACATGTGAATTCATTCAAAGATATTTGCTTCTCCTAAAGGGTTTGATATTTTATGCTCATGTTGAATGTTGGTTTTCAAATGTTTTCGATAAAAGCACTATGTTTTCAAACCAAGAATAAGTACAACCCTATGGATGTGAAAGATAGTATTTGTTGAATCCCCACTTGGAAAAGTCCATCTACACTTATCTTTAGTGAATGGTTAAATGCATGACCCCACTAGCTCCCCTCCATGACACTCACTTATACGGGGCAGCCAAGCATCAACACCCATGAAACTCCCATGGCATGTTTTCTATTTCTACTAAAGACCGTAAAAGTGTGGGGTGGCTTCAGAATGACCATTCTTGCACCAAAAAATAGATCAAGGATTTTAGAAAATTCTAGCACATGGGTTTTAATAAGGACTTTCTATTTGTGGAGATTGACCCATACGACAAGAGTCCCCTTTCAAATCCATCTTGTTGGAATCAACCACGTGATATTGGAATTTACTCCAATATCCACATTTATATCCCAGTTGGAAATACTCTTGGATTTAGAGTGTTACCGGTTGATTCATTCCCTTGGGTGAGTACTTTTTCCCCAAGGCAGGCCCTCTAGGATAAACAAAATCGAGTAAAGACAAAATCCATAACTTGATCAATCTTTGATGGCAACAAAGAGAGAGAATATATGCGAAAATTCCCCCACTCACACTCGCACATGATCTTGTTCAATTTGAAACACAAATCAAAGTGTGGAGGTGATTGCTTTATCTCACCCTAAAGTCATGAAAAAGGCCTTTTGATTCTCAAGATGACTATAAAGCATGAGAGAAGCGCATACGTCCTTTTTCAATGCCTTTAGTTTAAGTAAGCCTTCACAAAAAACAAAGTTGCACTTGTTCTTTTTAAATCCACAAAGAAAAATGTGAGTTCTTTATAAGCACCAAAAGATAAGTGAGAGATAATTTGTTCAATTGTTAATCCAAGAAACAAAATCTAGTAAATTGTGATCTAAAGTTTGTTTTAGCCTTTGCAAGAAATTGAAAGATTCTTTTTAAACCCAAACGAAAATTTAGTGTCCTAAGAAAAAAGAGTTAAAATTTTTGGTAAAAGTGTTTTAACCAAACACTTAAAGTGTCTAAAAACACTTTGATCTTTCAAAATGCTATCTTCTTGCTTCATTTTCCTTTGTCTTCCTTCTTCGCTTTTCTTTGTTCTCCTCTGTTTTCCTCATTTTCCTTGTTGTCCTTCGTTAGTCTTTGTACCTATAAACAAAGTAAGATCTGAGTTTTAATTCATTTCCCTTGTTATTCCAAAACTATTTGAAAAAAAAAATGTTCACACTAATTTCTATTCAACTCATTAAAAAGTAATGTTAAGAGCACTTTTAAAAATATCAAACTTTTGAAAACATGCTCATACTAATTACTAGTCAACTCTTCAAAAAGTAGCTATTTGATTAAGTATATCATTCTTGATTAACTGATTGAGTAGCTACTATGGTACAAGGGATGAAGAGGAATTTTAGCTGCACATAAACAAGAAAAGAATCCATGCTTTTTGAGGCATTTCTCTTGATCTTTTCATGGCATCCAATTGTCAAAGGCATGCGCAGGCCTAAGGTTTTCTCCTATTCCCAAAAAAATTTGTATTTGCAGCTTTCCAATCTTCAAGTATGCCCTTCAAATAATCAACGAGGTAATCAAATTCTTCTAGATACCTACAAG
>VDFB02162702.1:52820-103819 GCA_007258455.2 Sequoia sempervirens
TGCTTCCATCCCTCCTCTATCATATCACCTCAAAACAACCGTCCATATTCCTCCTTCATCTACTCCATCCATTTTGGGTCCTTATGTCTCTCCATCCACCATCACACATCCTCCAAGTCCTAAGTCTATTTTGGGCCCTTATATCCCAAAATCACCACCTCCATCTCATCCTAGTCATCCTTTCATCCATTCATCACCTATCCATGCCATCCATCATGAACATCCCACTTGCATATCCCATAATCAGGATCAACAAAGGTACACACCTAAACATCCTCCATCTACACGTAATCCTCATAATCCTACCTCCATCACTCCACATCATCCATATCCTTGCACCCTTCCCATTGCTACTAAAAGCACTTTGGATGTTCAAGTAAAAATACCTAAATCCAAACATCCACATGAATCTAAAGCCCCCCATGTCCCCTCTAAAAGACATAGTGAGGAGAAGAAAAATAAAATACAAAATCCAAATCAAATCCGTCGATGACAAAGGCCTGCCAAAGAAAAAATCAAAACCATGTGGATCCCAAAGAAAAAAGATGCAATACCATCAAATGAAAAATCTATAAGAACATCCAAAATTGCTAATCCATAACCTAGTCATACAGCCCTTTCATCTCCTAAGTCTTTTTTTGGTCCTTATGTTCCAAAATTCACCATCCCATCTTTGCCATTATCCCCACATTCTCCATCCATTAATCCTCTTATCTTTTCACATCCACCACCACATGTGCCAATGTTGGTCTTGAACACATCTCCCCATCACATATCCACCCCATCATTCCATCCATACCCCTTGTCGCATCCCATCCATTATCACATGTATCTCCCCTCTCAAATCTCTCTAATTCATCCTTTTGCATAATCCATTTATCCTAATAAGGTTGTACTAACATCCAACAGTCGCTTCAAACACAGGCTCCTAATACCTCATATAGAACTTGATGTTTGAGTATTTCATCTATATCCTTATCGCATGTCTTCTAAATCCACTAATTCGCCTCCCTATCCTTATCCATCTCCTTTTGCATGCCATCCAAAAAGTCCAAAAATTCCAAAAGTTCAAAAGTCCAAAAAAAAAAGTCAATAAAATAAAATCAAAAAATAAAATAGTAAAGAAAAATAATCCATCCAATGGTGAAAACTTGGAAAACAAGTGCCTTGGAAAAGTACCATGATGAAAACGTGGAAAACATACATCATGCATAAATCCCTATTTGTACTTGGGGGAAACTTCTTGATATGCATTCCCTGCATCCGCTATGCTTCCTGCTACACTTTCGGCTATGCACCCATCTTCTTACTGTACATCCTTTTTATTCATCCCCTCCATCCTACTGATATTACACATCCTACTTGGTGTATCCCATTTATCGCAATCCTTCTATCCTCGTGATCTTGATAACGACAGGGGAAAACATATAAACATGCTTTGGGAACCTCTTAGCATACATCCCCCTCATTTGCACACTATCCTAATCCTCATTCACACTCGTCTATCTACCTTATCCAGCCATCTTGGTACCTTGAATCTCCCTTCTTTATCCATTCATCCTATCATCATCCATGTAGCTCCTTTATTTGCCTATCCTTCTCTATTGCATCCTTCATGCCCCCTTGCACATGACATATCTAGAGTGGGGGCATCTATCTTCCTTGGTGATATAGTGCTTTTAGACATCATTCATTCCATTAGAGCAATCCCTTCCATTTCCCTCTCCTCATCTCCTTATCATTATATCCATCTCCCCATCCTTATCTCCCTATCCTTCCATCATAGCATCCCTTTTCATCTATTCATCTGGTAACCTTTTCCTCATCCAAATCCTTATCTTCCTATCCATCAATCCAACCAATCATTTTCATCTCCCCATCCTTATCTCCTTCTCCTCATCCCATCTTATAATCCCTCGTCATTGGTATCTCTCCATCATATCATCCTCCCAATTCATTTTTTGATGATTTGGATAACTATCCCATCCTTGAGCTTTGTGTAGTCACCATCCTCTAATCCAATCCCATAGGTCTATCTTGTCCCATCGTGTTGGTCCAATCATGTTATCCGCTTATCTAGGGTTATCTCATCATCTTTCATCCATCACTTGTCTTTGGCCTTTTTTTGAACTACATTTCCCCTGTGCTTTCATGTAGGGATGGTCGATCATTTGATCCACCCTTGGGGTTCCTTTATTTCCTATCATCGGTCTTTCTACTTTGTCCATCTGATCCTTTATCATCTATCATTAGTCTTTATCTCTTGTTCCTATTGTCTGTCCCGTCTTGTTCATCCATTGAGGTCTTCATCATCCTCTTTTTTCTTTGTCCATGATTGATTGTTAGCCTTTTATCAAATACGAGGGCTCTGTGCTTCCACGTAGGCAAGGATAATCTTTGATCAGCCCCCGAGCCCCTAGGTCACTAGGATTTGTCATTCTCCTATCTCATATCTTGTCTCCTTTGTGTCGTGTCATCAAGGTATGCCCTCATCTAGCTAGTTCTTAACAAACAAGATCCACTTTTATCCATAGATCCAGTTGATCCTGAATATCTTGCATCATATCGATCTTTTAGCTTAGTATCCATTATCAGTCTCAACAAGATGAATCCTTCCTAACAGACCTCATCAATGCCATCTATCCCCTTGATCCTATGGAAGAGGACATTTGAAATTGATTGTGATCTTTTGATGCTTTTAGCTTTTGTTTATCATTTGAGCTCCCTATCATCACTTTTCATGGTCACCTTGATCCATCATATCATGGTGTGCTTTGACTAGTCAGCATGGGGGCATATCTTGATCTTTTCTTTGTCTTTTTATTTTTGGTTGCCCACATAGTATACACCAAGATCCCTGAGGTCTTTTTCTACACTGGGGCATCCTTGTGTGCTTATGGTTATCCCAATACCTGGCCCGAATAAGGTCATCATAGCTTTGGGGTGTTGGAATAGCCTTCTTGTTTGATGTGTTTGTTTCATGCATTTGACACTAATTTGCCTTGGTTCTTCATACCCTAGTGTCTTTTGTCTTATGCTATAGCAAAAATTAGTGCTCCAAAGATGGCAAAATTGCATTAGGATTGCATTTCATCTTCCCCATCCATGCATTCATCCTTCCTCACTCTCCCTCCCATATCCATCCAATCTCTTATAATCTCTTCAATCTTCTTAGAATAATATAGATTTGTTATTCTAAGCATCTTGTCCATCATCATTTTTATTCCTTTCATCTATCTCACATCCCAATCCATTCCTCTCCCATTCAATCTAGCAGAAATCATCCAATCATATCCTTGGTCTTGTTCCCAATCTTGTTACAAGCCTTGATCCAATCATCCTCATCCTCCTCCTCATCATCATCAATACCACTCATTGGGATATATCCTTCCCTATCCTCATGTTTTTTTAGGATCTTTCATTCCCTCCTTGACAACACTTCATCCACCATCAACCCCTTTTGGCTCGCACCTTGACTGGGGCAACATCATATATCTCCTCAAATCTTTTTTTTTGCTTCAACCATCTCCTATCGCTTATCCTCCTATCTTGTCCATCACTTTGCATCGTCTTCTTCATCTCCCCTTGCATCATCTCATCCATTTCAAGATCACACTCGTGTTCTCTTGAACTCGCATGTCCTCTCAAGGGGGCATCCTTCATCCCTAATTTTCATCATTTTTTCCCTTCCTAGTCATTCCTTTGATAACTGGGGCATCTTTCCCAATCTAACCATCTTCTTCTAGGTTCTATATTTTAATATTCTTTGAAATGATTCTACTTCATAACACCATCTCAAAGAGGGGAAAAATGTAGACACCAAAGTTTGGACACTTAATTTATCCAAATTTATCCCCTTTCATCTATGCATCCCCTTATTTACATTAATTAAGTAATATTGCTATTATTTAATTAATATCCTCTAAAAATTTTCTAATCCCTAAGGTATCTAGTTAAATAATTAAATACCTTCCCCTTTTCATCAAATGAATTAAATAAATATGACATTTATTTAATTCCTCATATGTCCCATCCTCCATCATTTTTTATCTAATCATAATTCATCTTCTAATCTCATCATTAGGGATGTGTACATGCCTAATCCTTGATTAGAATGTGTCACATCCTCCAACTTTTGCAAGTTGGCCTCTATTCTCTCTTAGCCACCTAACCCTCCTCTAATCCTTCATTAACTAGCCTAATCAACCTCTCAAAGAATTTTTAATTCCTTTTATCCTTCGAAGGAATATTAAATTCCTTTTACTCTTCCCCATCTATTTTTTGACTTGTCACATCAAGTCACATGTGAAATCTAACTTGCCTCTAATATATCATTAATTAGTCTAATCAAGTACTTGCACAACCTTAATCACCTAATTAGGTCATCTCTAATCCCCATATCATTTATGGAATGTGTCCTTAGTCAACTTCATTAAAAACTTTTTCTTTTTGAACAAGGCACTCCATTCCCCATGTGAATTTTTAATTCACATTTAATCCCTGAATGCATTTAAAGGAATTTTAAATTCTTTCTCTAATCCCCATAAGAATATTTTAGGAATATTTAATTCCCCATATTTCCTCTCATGCACATGGGGACAAGGGCCTCCTTTATGAGGAGATCTTGTCCAATTCTAAGGTACTATGTACTCACCTCCATGTCATGTACTATCCTTCCACCTCATGTACACATCATCTTTTTTAAGCCATATCACATGCCATACATCAAGATGTGAGGGTTTGTGAGTTCTCCACTCACCTTAGCCCGACATCTTGATATTGGTGGCTCAATCTTGACCATACATTTCCCTAGAGAATTTCAAATTCTCTATAAATAGCCCCTCTTTTCTCTCATTTTGAGGGGGGAGATCATCCATTATAGCCAAAATCTTGCAATTTTTTTCTAGAATCCATACTTAGCCATTTTTCACACTTGCATCCACTTTCATCCATCCTCATATCATCATCTAGCTTGCATCTTGTTCCATCCAAGGACAATACAACACCAAAGGATCGATTTGAGACAAGGTAAAAAGTTCCATTTTATTTTGTATTGAATCCAACTAGGCTAATCTTGAGTTGTAAGTTTTTTTTAGTGTTATTTTCTTTACTTTGTTTGTTTCTCTTATTCTAGCACATAAATTTTCCCTATCACAAGTAGCAACCAACTATTTTCGCTTTTTAGTTTCAACAAAATATCTCCTTTTCCAACAATATTAGATGGCTCATTATCACCAAAATAAACCTTAACAGAATTACAATTTTGATAGTTTTTGAAGTATTCTCATCACAAAGTGGCATTGAAAGATGCTCCAAGATGAAGCACCCAAAAATTTGTTGTAGTTTCTCCTATTGATAGATCAAGAGTACTCACATCTTCTTCATATAATGTATTTGTCCCATGTATTTTTGACTGATTTTTAGCCTTTTAAAAGACCAATAATTTATTTTGATGTGGCCTTCTTTGTCACAATACCAAAAACTAATGTGTTTTCCTCTTAACCTTAATCTCTTGCTAGAAATTGATCTCCTATGGTTATACCTCCCTAATTCTTATGATGTCCCTCTATTGCTAGTTATCAAAACTACTCTCGATAAAGTACCTTGATTCTTCCTTCTCATATCTTCACTAAGAAGAGTCCCTTGACAACATCATCAAATTTTAATACAATTCTCTTCTTGCTAGAGATTGAGTTGTTGGTATTCCAACCATCAGAATACACCATTTCCATGCAAGGTTTGACATGACATATACTCCATACCATAGACCTATCATTGATATTTCCTTGCAAATGCTAACTATTTGTTAGACTTGTTAGAACTGTCTACAATTTTGTTATTAACCATGACTTTATTAGAGTCCTAATCTTACTTTTTCTTTGATTTTCAAGTTTTCTAAGAATGAAGATGATGTTTTTCACATGTATATCAAGTTTTTTCTCCATAATATCTTTTTGTGGTCCAGTCTGTTACATCTAAGACACATCCAATTTTTTTTCTAAAATCTTCCTGTGCTTTATAATAATAATGTAATTTGATCCAAGTTTTTTATATTCTATATATCTAGGAATTACAATCAAGACTTGTCTGGATCCAATAAGAGCTTAACACTTTGGAAAACATGCTTGGATGATGAAGGAATATTTGACAATGCCATTGATGACCTTGTGAAGGTTTTTTCCATGTTGCAACTTGAATGGAATTTTGTTGCAACTATGATGGATTTTGAGTCCTAGGATCCAAAGGTTTCTTTATTTACCACTCACTTATTTTTTCATCATCTAATTGTCTTTTAATGGATTTTTTTTGAATTTGGGTTGGTTGTGGTAGAATGAGTTAATCCAGCCAATAGTGAATGGGGTATTGGATGTTATGAGATCATGTACAAAGGCCAAGTATGTGAAAAGAGTATTTTTTACCTCATTTCTTATAGTAGTGAATTTTACTGATGACTGGGGACCACCATACAAAATCTATGATGAAACATGTTGGACCAATGTAGAGCTTTGTAGGACTAAGAAAATTATTGGCTGGTTGAAATTATTATATTATAGTCTCATTAACTTTGCATTATTCACAACTATGAAAATGAAGTTTGTCTATATATGCCAAAAATTTTGCAAATCAACATTTTATCCAATAATTAAATAGGTATGATGTTTTTCTTTTATAAAAATTTGTACTTTGTGTCAAAAAAAATTTGGAGAAAAGGTTGCATGTGAGTTTATAGAGAAGAATAATGTTTATCTTATCACAATTGCACCAACATTGGTTGTTGGGTCATTTATAATGCAGACTATGCCTCCCAGCATGGGTGCAACTTTAGCACTACATTAACAAGTATGTAGTAAAGCTATCTGAGAAAATTTTTCTGAATGTTTTCCAATAGAATATCAAGAGGCTTGCTTGGTTAACTTTCATTAAAAAATATTTAAAAAATGGAGCATCTAAACTAATAAAAGTAAATATGTAAAAAAAATTATAGTCTATTAATTTTGGAGGCTATAAACATTTTTGTTCAATTGAAAATGTTACTGTCCAAAACCTAAAAGACATGTAATATAACCCATTCCAATTAAAGAAATATCCAGAGTAGAATATTCCAACTAGGTAAGTGAATATACTAACTTGCTAAGGCTCATTATCATTAGTCTTATAAAATAGTACAACATATAAATCATAACAAAAGTTGATAAAATATGATTGATGCTTATAGGTTTAGAGATGTAGATGTGTCTTTTCCATTGGTAGTATATTCATCAAAAACAAGCTTGTTGATATGAGCTTCAAATTGAATTACACCAGCCATTCAAAGTTGTCTAGAGAAAGGACTTTTGCCAAACATTTGAATTGGGGAACCAAGCAACATCCTTTGATAATGAGTAGTTTCAATTCTATGTGAAAAGGAGTTTAACTTTATAATAAAACCTTATATAGGAAAGTAGGCTATCTTTTTAGGAGAGTTTAAAGTCCAAGATTTTAAATAGTAAGTTTAATCTATAATAGAACCTCATAAAGAGAGATAAGTGGTACGTTAAGATGACTTAAATGTTGGTTTGTGTGTATAGTTTAAGTAATATTAATAAGAAAAAATTATTAAAATATCTCAATAAAAATGTTCAAGAAAATTGGTTTATAGATGATGAACCATTTAGCAAATTCCAAATGTTTTATAAAAAGATGAAGATAAAATTTCTAAAGAACTTGAAAACATCTCATTATAAACTAAAATGTTAGACAGATTTCCTATGTTCCCTCCCTGAGTTCCTATATTGTCAATCACTACTTGCATCTCCTATTTTATGTGGCCCTTGGAATTACTATTATAATTTATAAGCCACAATCTCAACCAAAAGTTCCAAGAAATTTGGTGTGCGACTAATGAATTGATGATATCTTTTCTTTTTTAATTTAATATTAAACTATTTTATGATTATTGTGACAATTAATTTTTTAAAATATATTATGGGTTTTTTAGTTGGAATTGATTTTTATAAATTTTTAATTTAAAAAGAGAATTGTTTCAATAAAATAAAAATAATGAGTTTTATGTTTTATAATTTGAGAATTACTTAACTTGTATTTTTATATTTTCATTTTGTAATTTATAAAAATTAATTTGATTTATTATTATGTAAAACAACTTTTACTTAATATCTTCTTGTCGATTATTATCTTAGTTTTCAACAATGTTCATTTCACGACTTTCTTTATAATAGACTAATTGATGTTGCACACAATAGTCTAAGAAAAATTAACATGGTGCAACTAGTCCACCAACTTTAATTCAAGAAACACAAATGGATAATGTTGAAACAATTGCCCTAATGCTAAAATGGAAATGATGGAAATGGTCTTTTGTGCAAGCCAAGATCTTTAGGTGGGCTTGGCATGGTCTAGAACCCAAACATGGTGGAAGTGGAAACCATTTAGGAAAGACAATCTTGGAAAGTAAGCAAAGTGAAACATTTCATATCAAATTTTAGTTTTCTAATTGACATCAATGGGTTTATGGGTCATACAAAACAGGAAGGGATGATGGGAACATATAACAACATCTTTGCAAAGAATACATAAAAAATAAATAGCTTGAGGGGATTTCAATGTTATCCTAGATTCTTTAGAAAAGGGGGGAAGCACAAAGATAACACATGCACAAATGGATTTGATCAAGTTGGAAATTTAATATTTGAATACGCATCCAATGTAAGAGATTATACAAAATGGATGAAAGATATGAAAAAAATAATGGGATTATTGATGGCAAATCATACTTTGGAATTGATCCGTCATCCCTCAAACTAGAAAGCATAAAAAAACAGGTGGATGTATAGATTGAAAGAAGAAGGAGACAAGAAGTGATACAAAGGAAAATTAGTGGTGAAAGGATTTGATCAACAATAGGGTGTTGCTTTCATAAAGAAAAAGATAGCATGTAGTGAAAATGATTACTATTTGGGAAATGTTGGGATTAATTTTTGTTTACGATCTTGAAATGGAGAAACTTGATGTCAAGACCACATTTCTACATGGTGATCTAGAAGAAGAATTATATGTGCAACGATCAAAACACTTTGAGAATTATGGACATGAGAATATAGTTTGCAAATTTAAAATGAAGTTTGTATGCGATAAAACAAGCTCTGTGACAATGGTACCTAAAGCTTAGTTCCTTCATGGCTAAATTTTTTTTATCTAGGTGTGAATCGGATCTATATGTTTATTACAAGGCTTTGGAGAATGATGAGATTCTGCTGTTGTTGTTGTTGTATGTTGATGATATGCTTGTGATTAGAACTATCATGAATATTGTTAGTAAGTTGAAACAACAATTAGTTAACAAGTTTTTGATGAATATCTAGAGGGGCTAATAAGAAAATTCTTTGAATGAAAACCATAAGAGATTGATAGAAAAGTTAATTAAAATTTTCAAAAAAAAGTATATTTAAAAGGTTTAGGACATGTTCCATTTGAAGAATGCCAAGACTGTCAGTACTCCTTTAGCTAATCATTTCAGTTTATCCTCAAAGTTGTGTACTAAGACACAATGTAAAGAGCTAGGTATAATTTTGAAGAATATAAAAAAATTTAATAGAACACAATATAGCGTATAAACTAAGATTTAATATTAACGAATCACTGCCAGATAGATTTACACTCTCAGAAACAGAGTAGTGGTTGGGAAATAATCATTCAATGTCCACAACGATTATAAAGAATCTCCAAATCTGACTCAGATTTATACAAGGCAATGATAAGGCGTTCCAAATACAATTTGAATATTACCATTGAATAGATCTGGATTCTACCTGTACAAAGGTATTTGGCCTTTGTCGGGCTTGGTAATCTTGTCCTTTGTTTCCTTGAGATCCGACCTAGAGATTGTGCAGTAGAGGATGACAGATGGTTGTCTACTGAAATCGTCGCTACTGGCTTTGCCTTTTGTTGAGAGGGGAACATAGGCTCGGGTAGATGTCATTTCCTTACACAAATTGTTTTCCTTGCTCACCATGCGATGATCCCGACTCTCTCTAATTCTCCAGTTGATGTCGCTCATAGAGATAAATGGGATGACTACAGGAAACAATGCCATGCTAGTGATATCTATGGATCTGCACACTTCATCTCACAAAGCCGCGACCAAGTCATGCTTTAAATCGTCTGAGATCTTTCAGAAAGAAGTAAGTCAATCACCCACGGCCAGAGCCTATGGCTCAGCTAGATCACTTCTCTTAATTCCTCAAACACTAATCACTGCAACCTGGACGCCACGAATATAAACTATTAATCGAAGGATGTCGATGAGATAGCAAACATGGAAGAGCCCATGAACCCAACTACGTTGTGTACCTGGATACCACGTAGGAAACACTACGTCCCCCTCGATGACTGGAAAAAGATGGCTTCCAAATCCGTGATACCCAAATGTGAAGATTCGAGCCAAATAAATACTAATTCAATCATGTCGAGATGGAATGTCGGCCAGAAGATCAAGTCAAAAGAAAAATATAAATTGTAATCTAATAATTTATTTCTTGTAGTGTTGAGAAACACTATTTTAAATATTTCCCTCTCGATTAAGCCAAATTTTCAGGCACATTACATACAAGAAGAAAAAGAATATGAAAGGAGTGTCTTATTCCTCTGTTGTTAGGATCCTTATGTAACATTTTTCATGCAATGAGAGTGGTCAACAGGTACTTGAGTAATCCTAGTAAGTCTCATTGACAAGCAATGAAATGGATTTTGAGATGTTTGAAAGGAACTTTGTATCATTTTTTTTTTGATTCAGAGGGAGAGAGGCTCAATTGCAAGGTTTTGTTGATTCCGATATGGTTGGTGACTTGGACGATAGAAAATCTACTAATGGTTATGTGTTCAAATTTGCAAGGGTAGTGATCAGTTGGTTTTTAGATTGTAACATGTGGTAGCACTCTCTACTAAACCAAAACAAAATATATTCCACTCACTAAAGGATCTAAGGAAATGTTATGGTTGCAGCATTCATTGAGTGAATTGGGTTGTAAACAATAATTTTTCAATCTATTTAGTGAAAACAATACTACAATTCATTTGGCCAAAAATCCAGCCTTTCATTCTCATAGTAAACATAGAGACGTTTGATATCATTCCATATAGAGTGTTGTTGAAGAAGGCAAGTTGAAGTTGAAAAACATACATAATAGTTTGAATCTTGCTGATGCGCTTATGAAGGTTGTCAAAAACAGAAGTTGGAGTTTTGAAAAGCTTCTCATGGCCTTGTCAAAATGTGACAATAAGTTTAGAAAAGTGGGGGATATCTTTGTGTGTGATTACTTGCAACAATGGTTTGAACTTCATGTGAGAGATTGTTAAGTGTGTGAAGTCCAACGGTCACCAAACCATTCTCCCTGCCTCTTCGTTTACCTGTTGTCTCTACATATTTGGAGACTAAAAAACATTTATACTTATTACGATAAAAACTCCATATCTCCTTTGGAAAAACAAGTGATAAAAAGATATTTCCCTTTTTTTCTATACATTAATGAACCACGTAATTTGATTTGTTGACTATTGTATAAACATTTTTATTTCTTTAAAAATCTACTATGCTTGTTATTAACCATGACTTTATCAGAGTCATAATCTTAGCTTTTCCTTGGTTTTTGAGTTTTGTAGGAAAGAAGATAGTGTTTCTTACATGATCTACATTCAGTCTTTTCTCCATAATATCTTTTTTTTTCTTTATAATAATACAATCTGGCTACATTTGTTTTTCTATTTAATATCTTCCTGTGCATTATACTAATAATATAATCTGTCACATCTGATACATCCATTTTTTTATATTCTATATATCTAGGAAATCCATTCAAGACCAGGCATTTGTTAAAGTTGCCTGGATACAATAAGAGATTAACACTTTGTAAAGGAGACTTGGATCATGAAGGAAGCTTTGACAATAAGATTTATGGTTGTGAGGGTCTTTTCCATGTCACAACTACAATTGGTTTTGAGTCCCAGGATCCAGAGGTTTCTTTAATTCCCATTCTTAATTTTTTCTGACCTAATTGTCTTTTATAGTCTTATTATTTTAATGGAAAATGTTAGAATTTGGGTTGGTTGTTGCAGAATGAGGTAATCAAGCCCAACAGTGAATGGGGTATTGAATGTCAAGCGATCATGTGCAAAGACCAAGCCTTTGAAAAGAGTGATTTTTATCTCGTCTGCTGGAGCATTGAATACTGATGATTGGGGAAAACCAGACAAAATCTATGATGAAACATGTTGGACCAATGTGGATCTTTGTAGGACTGCGAAAATGATTGGTTGAGTGAGATTATAATATTATAATCTCATTAATTTTGTATTATTAACAACTATGAAAATGGTTTTTTTCTATCTATATCAATTTTTTTGATAATCCAAAATTTTATCCAATAATCAAATAGTTATGATGTTTTTATTTTATGAAAAGATGTACTTTGTGTCAAAAACACTTGAACAAGAGGTTGCATGTGAGTTTGCTGAGAAGAACAAGAGCTGCGGTGCAGTGTAGTTCCTATCTAGTGCTGGCTGGGCAGTTTTGAGAAACTATGGATTGTCACAAAGAAAAGATTGAAATGCTTCTTGTCTTTTCAATTGAGTTAGATACAATTACGCAACTGTCTACAATTCTGACTGCATGGATGGTTTTATATTATTTGGACATCTGAAAGCAAGTTCTTGTACCTAAAAAGTAGTGTCAGTTGCAATTGCACATGGTGAGAGCTAGAAATCAGCCCCTTTAATATGATGACATTTGTGAGAATGTCAATCCATTGTTTCTGTTGCTGCAGCAGGGCTAGTGAAGGATTAATTAGTAATCTGCCTTTACATGTACACAGTTCCATTAACACAATTGCATTTGATGAACTGTGGATTATGTTATAACTATTACAGAGCTAAAATCAGAGGCACTGTTATGGCCAATATCATGGAGTGTGGACATACCATCAAGAAACCATTTAGTGTGCAACTCAATTTATTGCAAAGAAAGGTTGCTTTAATTGAAAGGAGCATCCTTCTCATCAATATGAAACTAACATCGAGGGTTGTATATGCATTTTCTCTTACAATTACAATTGAAACGAATACCTAATCCAAATACTTAGCTGTACAGCAAGGACAGCTTGCACAATACAACAATCATAAGCTACAAGTAAAGAAAAAGGATTTGTACACAATCATTTACTTGAGATCATGGAAGCATACAAAGATTTTACAATTTTTACAATTCAGTGAAAGGATATTGAGGATAACTCCTTGCCAAGAAAGGAATTTTTAACCAACTCAAAACTTATTGTCTTTTACCTTCGGAGGAGTAATAAGCTCTTCTTAGTGCAGTTTAAGAATACACAATAGAAAAGGTTACAATATTGATACCTTACTTCCTGAATTCTCTCCTCTTGGGAAGGAAACTGTTTCCTATATATCGAAGGATGAGCATCTTTCCTATAGTTTGTCATTCGTGTGATTTTCATGTACATCACAGGGACTCGCATTTCCTGTATCACAGATTCAAGTACTTACATCTTTGGATTGTACTTTGTAAGAAAGGTCTACTCAAGAAGGGTTTCTTACATAATTCATGCAGGAGATAGTAATATCCTTAAACCAGGGCATAAGATCATGTGCTATCCAAACCAAAATTACTGTTATGGTTTATGATGAGACACCTACTACAATTCTAACCCTTAAAGAGTATAAGATCATTCATCCTTGAGAGGAAAACCTCTGCTGAGGCTGATTAAGAAAAAAACTAACATTGGGATAACAAATTCTACACCTAAAATTATCATAAACCACCTTCACATTTTGCCAACATGCAACCACAATAAAGCAATGCCATAACCTACCAGCCAAAACTTGCACGACACAGAACTATTCGTTGCCGCTTAAAAAGGGCCATAGTGATATTTTTAAATAGCTTTGAACAAATCCATTTGGAATTTATATCCCCGAATCCATAACATCATGTGCTCGCAAAGAATTTCTTATTTCCACAGATCTAGTTAGACACATTAGACACTTACCCTTTGGAAGTTTTTTAATGAGTCCACCAGTGGCCTATATTGAATACAATAATATCCGATTTCCCATACTTTGGCGCAGAGCTATCCATCAAATCCAGCCTAAGCGTCTTCTTCTCTGTCCCATTTTCCTCATCCACCTCCCATTCTTAACTAGAAAGGGAGCTCTTATAAATTCTACGGAACAGTCGTAATCCTGTGAAAAAAGATTCGAATTTTAAAAACCCTAGCTACAAAATTATATAAAAGAAAGCTCTAGTTTAAATGGACTGAAATCCAAAAGGCTGATTATGAAAGAAACAAGTACTCCTACCGAAATGCAGCTCTCGGCTCTAAATTGTTTTCTTTCAGATATTTCATAGACTTTGCTCTTGTTTGCAACAGCTACTGACAATTAATAGAAGCCCTTTCTTATAGACAAGAAGAGACCCTCCTACCCCCACCGAATTTGGATTAGCATACTCTCACTGTGTTCCCTTCGATGATGCTGATGGGTTTGGGGCTTGATAACATGGCCATGGAGGAAGCAGAAGGCTCCACTAGTCTTCCTCTACATTATAAACTTTTGCTTCAAATACCCTATTGTTATCTTTGTCTATTCCACTGGAGTTCAACGCACAAGAGAAACGCCGGCGACCCACAAGCATGTTGGTGCCTGGCTGCCATCTACAAGAGCAAAACTTATAGAGAAAAGTGGCTTCCTTGATGGCCATGTTAGAAGACCCAAACCCATCAATATCAATCTATGACTGCCCATATCGATGGTAGTATGGTAATCCAAATTCGGTGGGGATAGGAGGGAGTCTTCCACAAGAATTGTCACAAAGAATTTTTATTTTCTAATAAGAATTGAAAATTTTAGATGAGAGACAAGTGGCATAAAAAACTCCTAAGCTGTAGGGGCAATTTCTAGCCCCACCCTAATTTCACTAGCTGAAATATTCATTCCTATACTGTAGGGGCTCCTATTTTTCTGGAAAAGATTCCAATTAATCCCGTAGCACAATTTTTTTTTTCCCATGGGACCTCCTCTCCATGGAAATAGAAGCCCAAGCCCCCCATGGGACCATGCAGTTAGCAACAAGATCCTCTCGAAGCTCAGAAAATATCTCCATTATCTCTCTCTTCACTGCAATTCTCTTCGACACTATTGATAATAGTAAGAATGACTATCTTTCAATTAATACCTAAGTAGATAGTTTTGCTTTTTAAATCGACTCAGTAAGTCTATTATTAGGTTTTCTTTTCTTGCTTTTATTGCATATAAGATTTGACAACCATCAACAGTCCCTGTAATTGTAAATTTGCAAAATCCCAAATATATATTATGATTTTTTCTTAATTATAAATATAGAATTTTGAGAATTATGGAATGGGTACCAAATGATTATTATTTGTTCGAATGTTACTTATTATTTGTGAAATTAAATTTATAGGTTTGAAAGGAAATAAAATGATCATTTAGTTAATTCTAAATTGTTACTAGGTAGATAAATTAATGAACTACTAAATAAAGATATAGATATAACCGTTGAGATTATGAATATGTGGAAGCAGCATCTATAGGAGAATAGGGAGTGGTAACTTGACATAGGTTTTAGAAAGTAATTTTAACCCTGTAGCATTCCTTGCATTAGTTAAACTTTTATTTTGTACTCATTGGTTATGAGGGAATCATTAAAGTTCAATTTGTTTAGTGAGAATATTTTTTTTTTAATTTTTTTTGTTCTTTTCCATAATTTCAATTATATCCAAGATCTGAACATGCAATATCATAAATTCTACAAAAATTTCACTTCTAAAATTCATTTTAACGAGATAGATTAAATGCTCAATTTAAAGTATATTATGTTAGATTTCATTATTCTGTCCATATTTAATTTGCTTTGAAATGTTTTTAAATTTCTTTAAACTTACATAACAGATTTTTGACTTGTCAAATATGATTGTGTGAAGTTGTTCTAGCAAGATGCTTTGTATGTCATTCATTATACTTAATCATTGACAAAATAAAGTGTTTGCGACAAGCCATATTGATGGCAATATATAGATCTCACTTGGCAAGATCTATGCTATTAATTTTACTTTATTTGTTTAAATTTTATATTTTATTTTTGTGGTAAGGGAAAGTGAATATACTAACCTGCTAAGGCTCGTTATTATTACTCTAATAAAACAATAGAGTATATAAATTGGGGAAAAAGGATGATAAATATGTTTGATGTTTATAGGTCTAAATATGCAGATGAGTTTTTGCCAATGGTAGCATTTTGATCAAAACAAAGCTTGTTGACATGGTCTTCAAATTCAAGTACACTATCCATTCAGACGTTTGCCAAACATTTGAATTGGTGAACCAAGAAGCGTCCTCTAATAATGAGTAGTTTCAATTCTTGTTAAAAAGAGTTTAACTTTATAATAAAACCTTAGATAGGAAAGTAGGTTATCTTTTTAGGAGAGTTTAAAGTCCAAGATTTTAAATAATTTTAATTTATAATAGAATTTCATATAGTCTCAGATAAGTGTTATGTTAAGATGAGTTTAAGGGATTCACTTAAATGTTGGTCTATGTGTATAGTTTAAGTAATATTAATAAGAAAATTTTATTAAAATATCTCAATAAAAATGTTCAAGAAAAATTGGTTAGATGATGAATCACTTATATATTCTAATAAATTCCAAACATTTCATGAAAAGATGAGGATAAAATTTCTAAAGAACTTGAAAACATCTCTTTATAAACTGAAATCTTGGACTGATTTCCAATGTTCCCTTCCTCAGTTTCTACATTGCCAGTCACTACTTGCATCTCGTATTTTATGTGGCTCTTTGAATTACTATTATAGCCATAATCTCAATCAAACATTCTAAGAAATTTGGTGTTCAACTGATGAATTGATGATATATATTTTTTTATTAAATTATTTATGACTATTGTGATAAATTTTTTTTTTAAATATATAATAGATTTTTAAAGTTGGATTTTTTTTATAAATTTTTATTTAAAATGAGAATTATTTTAATAAAATAATGAGCTTTAAGTAATTATAATTTGAGAATTACATATCTTTTATTTTAATATATTTATTTTAAAATATAAGTTATAAAATTTAATTTGATTTAATATTATATAAAACAACTTTTACTTAATATCTTCTAGTCTATTATTATCTTAGTTTTCATCAATGTTCATTTCATGAATTTCTTTATAATAGATTAATTGATGTTGTACACAATAATCTAAGACAAATATGAACATCATGCAACTAGTCTAACAATTTTAATTCACAAAACATAAATGGATAATGTTGAAATAATTTCCCTAATGCTAAATTGGAAATGATAGAGAGGGTCTTTTGTCCAAGCCAATGGATCTTTAGGTGGGCTTGGCATGTTCTATAGCCCAAACATGGTAGGAGTGGAAACCATTTAGGAAAGATAATATTGGCAAGTGAGAAAAGTGAAACATTTCATATCAAATTTTAGTTTTTTTTCTAATTGAGATCAATGGGTCTATGGTCATATACAAAAGAAGGGGGGATGGGAACAAATAACAATTTTTTTGCAAACAATAGATTAAAAATTTCATAACTCAAGGTATGATTTCAATGCTATCCTAAATTCTTTATAAAAAGGGGGGAAATACAAAGATAACACAAGCACAACTAGATATCCATGTTTTTGTCAATAGTGGTCACCTACAAGGAATTGCCCCACAAAATAGATGTTTCATGTGGACAAATATAAGGATTCACAAAGATAGTAGAAAGACTAGAATGCTTATTATTTTGTAGTGATTTGTCTCAACTCTCATTTCTGCATGAATGTTCTATACTCCCAATCATAGGTTCAAACATCTTCCCCTTTCTTCTAAAGTTCTCCCTTGACTCTAGACTTCTAAGGTACCCGTATAAATTTGAAAATATGTGGCTAAGGGATTCAGGCTTGATTAGTAAAATCTAGGATTGGTGGATATAAGCCCCTAATCTCAATGTGATAAACTTATTACAAAATTTCAATAAATATTAAGTCATATCAAAGAAAAATTGAAAGCATGGATGACACATAAATTAAGAATATCTTTAAAGAGAAAGAAAAACTGGAGGAATACTTGACAACTCTCAATGAATTAATTATAAAGGAGGGGATGGACGAATACATGTATTTGAAGGAGAAAGCTCTATCATGCCAATATGTAGAATTACTTGCAAGGGAAGGAATATACTAGAGATAAAAAATGAGGTAATGTTGGCCCAAAGGTGGGGATAGAAACACTATGTTCTTTAACAATTATACTAAAATCAAGAGAAACCAAAACATAATCATTATTATCATAAACAATGAAGGAAGAGTTGTAGAGAATGAAGAAGAAATTACTGAAGTGACAATTATATTCTTTGATTCTTTGTTGAATGATGTTGATATTACAAATGGGAAATCCCAAGAAGATACATTCAAGAAGATTTAATGTTTTCTATCAATCGAGCATAATGAATTTTTAAAAGACCCCTTCATAGAAGATGAAATTAAAACGGTAATTTCTCAAATGGCTCCAAATAAAGCCCTATGGTTGGATGGGTTCCTTGCTAGTTTTTTCAAAAAAATAAAGCATAACGAAGGAAGATCTCCAAGATATGGCATAAGAATAAAGGAGGAAATTGGTAGCATTAATAGACATGAATAAAACCTTAATATCTAATTCTTTCACTTGGTCATATGATAGTCCAATAAAATATTAAACCCTTTTGGCTTCTTAGCATTGTTGAAATGAATCATATTGGCTTGTGAGGATATTAAAAAATATTGACAATTCCTTCTAAGGTGGAAGTCATTGAGGATAGTTGAGGGTTGTGATGATAAAATTTTATAATCTTCTTTATTTCATTAATATTTTAAAATTTATTCTTTAATTTTTTGTTGAGGGTTTGGTGGGGTGAAGTTTTGGTTAAGAGGGTGATCATCTGTAGTACCTATTTCAAAATTTAAAACATATAGATATAAGATTTAAAACAACATTTTATGAAAACATATACTTATTGTAGTGTCAGAAAATGTTGTCACCTACATTTTGACACTTAATTTGGGAATAATTAATGATAAATTGGAATTAATGTCACCTTGATCTAGTGTTGTGAGGTGTTTTACACATCCACATTAGATTTTGGGCCCTTTTTAATCTAAATTAATTTAACTCTGCCTTAATTTAATATTGTAAATTGTATTTATTTACACCTTCATATTCAATTTTGGAGGCTTGTAAATTAAGTGGACCTAATCTAGTGTTGTAATGTGTTCTACACATTCACATTGGATTTAGGGTCCTATTATAGCTAAATAGACAAAAAAATTCCTTAATTTAGTGTTGTAAAGTGTATTTATTTACACTTTCACATTGGATTTTGGGCCCTCTTGCATTTATTACCTTTATATAATCATTAATAGGCCCCTATGACCCCATATTATGCATCCCAAAGCATTTTTCAATAAAAAACTCGATAATGTCAACATATATGCTTAATTTACACACTCCCCGACACCTTGGCACTCAAAATAGTCCTTGTGCCACTTTGGGTGAATGAGTCCCATCCAAGTTGGACCCATTTTCCACAGATGGAAAATGAGTCCCATTTGGCCTATTTTCAAGGTTTTAAGTGGGAAAATTTGGTTTTAAGTTCAAATTTCTTCTATGTCAACCTTTGGGATCAAATAAAAAATCATTTTAGAGCATTACCTCTATAAACAAGCTTTCAAATCACTATTTCATATAAGCATTCATGATATCAATTCAAGCAAGCAAGAGTTAAGGATTCCAAGACTTCACAAGATTGTTAGGGGAGTTTGCAAGATCATTTCTAAAGCATTCAAGAGTAGAATTCTTCATCAATTTTTATAGCTATTCAAGATACATAATCATGTCAGAGATTATCAAGTATCAAGCATGTTATTGAGCTAGTGTTGTGATGTAGCATTGAAGATCCAAGATTAAGCATTTCTCTACACCTATTTTCAAGATCAAGATCTACATCCTTTATGGCCATTTCATATTTAGTTATAGATTTACAAGACATTATTTACAAGAAATCATTAAAGGTATCATTTTTCATGTTTCATATCCTATGTTTCATCTACTTTTTTTATTGTTTCATCATTTGGTTTAATTACCTAAAAGGGGTTTGACCAAGGAAAACCCCTATCACTAACAATCAACAAGTTTTTCTCCTTTTTACATGTGTGATTGTAGATCTAGGTGTCTTGGAGCTTGAAGGATTATTGAAGATTGGGTTGCAAGGGTGGATAAAGTCATCAAGTTGTCACAAGGTTTCTATCTTCACAAAAAGTCACTTATAGTCTCAAAAATTTGGATTTCGGATCTGGAAACAAAGGGGAACAAAAAAAGTAGACAATGAAGACCAGATTCAGACCTTGAAGCTTTAGAAAATCCAAACTAGACTTGTTCACCACAAGTGGAAAATGAGTCCCACTATAGGTGCTTTTCATAATCTTTTGCAAATTTAGACACCTTTTGTCTGAAACCTACTCCTATGCAAAAATACATAACTATGATTAATTATACTAGAATGGAAATTGAGTTCCACTAGGTCAAAAGGTTAGAATTTCTAGCATTTTAAATCTCCTTCCAACCATCTTTAGGATCCCAAGTGCACAAATTTCATTTCATAGCTTATTATTTTGTTGTATATGCATTTTTACGTCATTTAGTTCAGGTTTGCATCATATTAGGATTTTGCATTTCATCTTGAATGTTATTTTCTTTTCCAAGTTTAAACTTGGTAGTGAACCCCTCATTAGATCTTAACCAATCCCTAGGATAGTCCCTTAGCAGATCTCTTACCTTTATTGCACTCTTGGGTTGAGATCTCTAGGGCATCCTTGAATATTAATTGGAGGAAAGTGATGTTCTATGTCCAAAACCATAAGGCATCCATTTTTCAACTAAACATTTTGGTAAACATGCATGTAGAACATAAGAATTATAATTTGGAGTGCATTTTCATCCTAGATCTAGCTTGCATTAGCTTTGCATTAGAGTTTGTATTAGTTAATTGGCATTCTAGGGTTTCTAAAATTTTCCTTAGTGAAAGAGCATATTGGTTGCATTTTTGCATCTCAAATCATTGAAAAACAAATAAAATTTTCATTTTCATTTAAATTACAAATAATACAAACTAAAAACCATAGAAAACAAGTAACACCCCGCTAAGGAACCCAGATAACAACACAATTTTAATGAATCATAAGCACACTCATCACATAGACACAAAAATTCACTTCATAGGGAAACACACCACAAGGAAACACAAGGGTCCAAAATGTATCTTTGGTAGGAAGAATATCGGTTCATTACACACTACACCGAGGGTCCTATCCTTTCCACCAATCTTTTGCACCATTGGACCAAAACCACCTAAGGACAAACTTGGGTTGATAAGTAAGGATGACATAAAGGAAAGATGTACCCTCAAGAGTTCAAGCAACTAGCTCAACATAATGGCCTCATAGTGCCTAGTGTATAAACCTATGCTTTGATACCAATAGTGCATTTTAAAATCAATGAAAAACATACACATAGTATCCAACATAATTATTTTTCAATTCATCATGAATTTATAGTTTGTAAAAGACAATACAATTGACATAATAAAATTTCTAAATTATTATTTTTATTCTATTTTAAAAAAATATCTATGATCATTTTTCATTAAGAATAATATGAATTCTTTACATTTACTAACCAAACATAAAAGAGCCAATCAATTCTAACACATATATATAAACCTATATATATACTAGTTCTAGGCATAATATAATTTTGAAAGAAAACAACATTCAATAAATCAACCATTTAACCTTGACCATGGTAGACATTCACAATCCAAGCAACAATACATATGAATTTCCCAACTAAAGAGTCCCAACTAATTTTTCTAGACACAACATTACAAGAAGACTACAATAGCTTTTAAATTGTTTCCAATTCTTTATAGGAAACAAACCTAGGGAGGAGAATTCGTTAACACATGGTTCGCTAATGACCCACCAAGGAACCCAGAGAACAACACAATTTTAATGAATCATAGGCATAATCATCACATACACACAAAAATTCACTTCATAGGGAAACACACCACAAGGCAACACAAGGGTCCAAAATGCATCTTTGGTAGGAAGAATATCGGTGCATTACACACTACACCGAGGGTCCTATCCTTTCCACCAATTTTTTGCACCATTGGACTAAAAGCACCTTAG
Source organism: Sequoia sempervirens (assembly GCA_007258455.2). NCBI lineage: Eukaryota > Viridiplantae > Streptophyta > Pinopsida > Cupressales > Cupressaceae > Sequoia > Sequoia sempervirens. The sequence continues at coordinate 75,143 of VDFB02162702.1, forward strand.
GAAAAACTCGGGTTGATAAGTGAGGATGACACAAAGGAAAGATATACCCTCAAGAGTTTGAGCAACTAGGTCAACATAATGGGCTCATAGTGCTTAGTGTATAAACCTATGCTCTGGTACCAATAGTGCACTTTAAAATCAATGACAAACATACACATAGTATCCAACATAATTATTTTTCAATTCATCATGAATTTATAGTTTGTAAAGGACAATAAAATTGACATAATAAAATGTCTAACTTATTATTTTTATTCTATTTAAAATAATAAATCTATGATCATTTTTCATTAAGAATAATATTAATTCTTTACATTTACTAACCAACCATAAAAGAGCCAATCAATTCTAACACACACACACATATATAGGTTTGTATATATATATATATATATACACACTTCTTCCATGCATAATATCATTTTGAAAGAAACTAACATTGAATAAATCAACCAATTAACCTTGACCATGGTAGATATTCACAATCCAAGCAACAATACATATCAAGTTCACAACTAAAGAGTTCGAACTAATTTTGTTAGATGCAACATGTCAAGAAGACTACAATAAATTTTAAATTGTTTTCATTTCTTTATAGGAAGCTAACCTAAGGAGGAGAATTCACTAACACATGGTTTGCTAACACATATTGGTTCGCTAACACATAGTTCTGCTAACACACTATTCACTAACACAAACTAGTGATAATGACAAACTAAAAGTCAACTTTTTGATGGATTGAGAGAATTACTCATAAGAAGCATTTTATTCATATGCAACAAATATATAAGACATTCTAAAGTCCACAGCTTTTAAGCAAATCAAAATCAATAACATATATACTATTGACTTTGAAATATATCTACAACAAATTTTAAATAAAATAAAGAAACTATAGCTGGTACACAAATGCATTACAACCTAGCATAACTGTGTTACAGTAATACAGACTCTCCTATAATTTCAAATATATATATTTTTAAATGTTGACTATGTATGTTTCTAGCATTGAATCTATACTAAACAAAAGTTTGGAAAACACAACACAGGATTGGATGGCATTTCAAATGTAATTATTTAAATTATGTTTGCTAAATTTAACTTTTTCAAAATAGAGGAAAGCCATCAACCCAAAAAAAGAGGTAAAAGTGATTCAATAGCTTGCATGGTGCTCATTTATAATATAAGGTAAAAAAGAAATGATTAGTTTTTAACTAAGGTATCGGCTGACAAGAGTTTTATCTCATGAAAATGATACTCTCCAGGAAACACTATGGTCTCTATATAGAAGATGACCAAGGATGAGCTGCATTGGCAAGATCAAGCAAATTAACAAGGTAATGAAAAAGAAAACTAAGAGTTTATTGGTTGTGCGCAAATATTGAATGGTAAAGAATGAGAAATCTATGAGTAAATTTTCTACACATGGGACTTTGCATGGTAAAAGTATTATTTAGAATAAATAGAGAGCTTTAAATTTGAATAAGAACATTAAAAATAAATATGAGGGCAATAGCTGAAAATGAGTCAAAACTCGCATTAACTGAATAAACCTTGGAAGACACTACTTTAAACAAAGAAATGGGATTAAAGACTATTCACAAGTTGCAGAAAATAATCGTTTTCCTCTAATATTTCCTTATCATTGTTTTGCTATGTTTTTCTTTTAATTTTGAAAATTCACTCTAATTATTTTTCATTGCATGTGCAAGTTTGGCTGGGTTTATTTTCCCACAAACGAGCATAAATGTTTTTTTTCTAGAGCAAGCTAAATTCAAGTGTAATTTCTAGAAATTTTAATCCTTAAGATTCAAATCAAATAAAAAGAAAAGAACCTATTAAATAATACTTGCTCAATCAAAGATTCAAAGAAGAATTCTAGATTTTCATCTAACCTTGAATATTACAATCTTCAGACCCAATCCACAACCAAATCACAAAAATCCTTCCAAATTCCTTTTCATAGAGCTTTCAAAAACAAAATACAGTGAAGAAAACTTTTTGCAGAAAATTGCCATGCAAGAAGCTTTTTAGAAAAACTACCGTGAAAAATATTTTCACACCAAAGCTTTTAATTCATTTTCAATTAGCTCAAAGTCACAAGACTTAATTGACAATCAAAATGTAATCAAGATTGATCAATTAGTTCCAACTTAAACAATTTACTCAAGATCACAATTTCTAACTCCAGATCAAAATTGTAACTCCAAATCAATATTTATAACATGTTAAAACAAACTCTTTTAAAATATCTAATTTTTAACATTTATTTAATTTTGCACATTAAAATTAACAAATACATTAAATAAATATTTTATTTAATTCAATTTAATAAATCCAGTTAATCAAACCTTTCCAACACTAATTCACAATTTGATAATTAAATTAATTAAACAAATCTATGTTAATTTAATAAATCAAACATCAAATACCATTATTTTAATCTAACATTTAGATAAATTTACATTAAATCAAATAAATTAATTAATTCCTAAACTAAACACAAACAAGAATGGCACAATGGAACCAAATGACAAAACAACAATAGGTGACAACACAAATAATCATCCCGTAAAGGAACAATGGCTTAAAAGGAGCATTACATTATCTCTGAAACAACATATTTCCATTGGGTTAGGGCACACTCAGACCCAACAAGCAAGTGGAGATGATGCCTGGTACTTGCATACTGCATCAAACAACACTGTTAAACATATCATCATAAATGAACAATCACACCATGAAAGAGAGTCACAACATAGTAGGGTACTCACAAGTGAGTTATGCTACATTGTCTCTTTCAACAAGACTAACATATAGTACTACAACATAAACAATATCAAATACATCATCAACACAATATATAACCAACATAGTATGAGTGTTGTAACTGAAATAATATAGCATAGTATCAAAATAGTTAAAACAAATATCAACAAAACATAAACAATATGAAACAAAGTAGAGCAATTGGACGGACACTACAAAACACTTAAAATTTCTTGAAAATTGTGAAAAAAACCCTAACTGTGACTCATTCGCCACTCTAGGCGAATTAGTCCTAATATATATTTTAAAATACCTTTAACAACATTAAAAACCCCATTTTTGTGCTTCCTAAGCTTTTTGGTAACATATACTATAAGTCTGGAAAGTTTTGGGAACATCTGTTTTATGCATCTAGGTCAAAAACATCAATTTAGGGTAGTCATTTTTTAAATCATTTCAATAGAAGGCATCACTAGATCTAAAAAATGTTCACATTTCTGAAAAAAATTATAACATGGATAAAAGTACTTTTCAATTTTGCATATACAATGTTCACATTCATAAAACTTTGCATAAGTCTGATAAAAGTACTTTTCATTTTTGGATATACAATGTTTGCATTCTTAAAGTTTTACATACATTAGATAAAAGTAATTTTCATTTCTGGATATGCATTGTTTACATTATTAAAGCATTGCATAAGTTGGTTAGAATTTCTTTTCATTTTTGTTCAAACAATGGTAGTACCTTACGTTTCTAGGCATGCTAAGAAAAAATCATATCCCTTCCCTATGAGAGTGTTTTAGTAAAAGAGAATACAACCTTGGACTTTCCTAATGATCATATCCGTTCTTCTCCTAATATCTCTCCTATTGGCAAAGAAGATATTTTGGTGTTAGAAGAACCAATCAATGAGAGTTTTGAGAATCCTAGTTGTCTCTCTCCTTCTACCTCTTTTATTAGGAAAGACATTGATGAACAAGAAGAAACAACCATCGGTAATCATGATGATAGCATAACACAACAAGAAATATTGAAACTTCAACTAGCCCATATTAATCTCCTAACATCTTCCCCTCTTGTGATAATGTTTTAGAGGATGAAAGCATAAGTGAGGAAGATATGTTGGTGTTGGATGATCAAACCTTTAAGATCTATAATAACCCTCTCTATGATCATTCTCCTACCTATCCTATTTTGGAAGACATCAGGGAACAAAGGAATGAAATCATAAATGATCATGATAATCAGACTTGTCCTTCTCGTAGTATCTCTCCTAGTTGTGAAGAAGATACTTTGATCGCTGAAAGTCATGAGAATCTTAATTGTCCTTCTTCACCTAGGGAAACCCTTATTGAGCAAGACAATTCAACCATTGATAATTCCCCTACTTGTGATGAAGCCATTTTGGAAGAACCAATCCTTTAATGTCAAGAACATTTGGTTTGTAGTTCTCCTAACAACTCTTCTCCTAGGGAGAATATCATGGTGTAGGAAAATGACAAAAATAGTAAGGTGGCTTCCTTAAGTGATGATAAAAAGGTAGTTCTAGATTTCCCTTTATTAGAAATACATCAAACCAAGACTACTGAAGTTATGAATGAACAAGTGTCCATTAGATCCCCCCTGATTAATGGACCTCCTACATATCTCACAGGACATCCTAAGAATCCTCTAATTCTTTACCCCCCCTCGCAATGACCAAAAATTGAAAACAAACCCAAACTTATCCTTTACCCACCTAGGAATAATGTGTTGCTAAAGTCAAATCATAATACCATTTCTCATACATATAACACTAGAATCAATCTGCAACCAATCCAAACAACTTCAAATTCCCTCCCTTTGCCTAATCCTATTTTTCCTAGTGCTCCTTGTTTAACTTTGCATAGTGGGAAGAAGTATGATCTTGTTGAAAAACTTAAGAATACTCCTACAAAGATATCCCTATGGGACCTAATTCAGAATTCACCTAATTATCACACTATGCTTCAAACAACATTGCAACAAGTTGTGGTTCCATCTAGTACAAACACAAATGACATATCGGTCATGATTCAAGGAATAAACACTAGCATTTTTTTCCACCAAAGTTAACTCCCACCTTTGAAAGTGCAAAAAAAAAAAATGCTTTCATGATAATAGCCTACTCCAATAGACTAGGAATAAAGAGAACCCTTGTTGACAATGGTTCCGCTCTTAATGTGAGTAGTGTATCCCTTTTGGATAAGCTTGGTGTGGAAAAATCAAACATTCAACCTAAATCTTTATCTATTAAAGGATTTGAAAATGTAGGAACACAACCACTTGGTGTGATCACATTTCCTATTACAACTAGAAAGGCCACATTAGAGACACCAATTCATGTTATGCCTCATAATCTTTCATATAATCTTCTCTTAAATAGACCATGGATTCATGCAATGAATAGGGTGCCTTCTACTCTTCATCATAAAATGAAGTATATTTATAAACAGAAAGTGCACACACTTGAAGCTGACCCCAAGCCAAACAATTGTTTGAACATTGAGAAAAGAAAGGAAAATCTTTTGACAACATTAGCACCAACTACACAAGTGGAAGCTGTATACACCTAAAAATGGTCACATCACAATAGTCTGGTAATTAATTAAATATTTTTAATATTTAATTAAATCTCTAAATTCAATCTGCGTATAAATAAATTTAAAAAATTTATTTATATTGTTCATTATTTCATTTCAATTAAATAAATAAGTTTATTTAATCATCTTTTCATATTCATTTCTTAATTAATTACATAAACATTACGATTTATTTATATTAATTATCAATAATCTTGGCTTGAATATTTTATTCAAATAAAGATTAAGTACTCTTTTCTTCTAAATTTCATTCACAATTAAATATTCCAAAATATTTAATTAAAATCTTCTAAATTCCATTTACAATTAAATATTCCAAATATTTAATTAAATCCTTTCTTAAGTCACATTACAATTAAATATTTCAAAATATTTAATTAATTCTTCTAAATTCTATTTGCAAATTAAATATTCTAAATATTTAATTGAGCCTTCTATAGTTCTAAAATTAAATACTTCAAAAATATTTAATTTATTCAAACTCACATGAAATTAAATAAATTTATTTATTTATTTATTTAATTTGCATTATCTTCAACAACCGTGAAACAAACTGCCAAAACAGAAAAATTAATTTCTCTGTTCCTCTGCAAGCTTGTTCCCATGGGTTGAAGACAGGCTTCCCTTCTTCTCTCCAACCTCCCAACCTCTTCCATCTTCCTCTCAACCTCTCCATCTCTCACCATTCAAACTTACTAGACAACCTCATAGCCGTTGATCCTTGCCAGCCAGGATTTTCCCTGCAAAAAGCTATAAAAAGGACTGTCGGGTCTTTGCAATCACAGAGAAGCTTTCAATAGAATAACTATAGCCAAATTGCAATAGCATAAGTCTTTTAGCATTCAAGCATCATAGCATAGCGTAGTAGCATAGCATATCATGGCCAATCATTCTCATTTCATAGCATCCACAATTTACAGCCCCTGTGCATATCCGTATCAGTATTCTCACCTCCACCAGCATATAGGATAGAGAAGCTCCTTCCTTTTCATACTCATTCTACAGGTTACCATTTGAAGAAGTCTTGCTTACACAATCTGAGAGCAGCAACTTCAAACAAATCCCTGCAGATAGAGGAAGATGGAACGGCTCTGAAAGAAGCTCCATTTGTTTATTTAAATTCAAATTACTTGCTTTCCTTCAGTTTAAAGTTCCATTATGTGTGTTTTGTTAATTTCATTTTGATCATACATATTTTAACATACACATTTTTGGCACCCACCGTGGGGCTCTTGCCCCAATTTTAACATTTTATTGCATATTTTTCCTGACAGGTTACGGCCAAAAACAACGGATTAGTGCAAGAAACATGCATCAACAATATTCATTCCTAGTTTAGCGCCCTTGAAGCATTTTGCAGCGCCCTTAAGGCATCTTGCAACACCCTTAAAGATTCTTGTAGCGCCCTTAAAGATTCTTGTAGTGCCCTTAAAGATTCCTACAACGCCTTTGAAGATTCCTGGAGTGCTCTTAAAGCATCCTGAAGTGCCCTTAAATATTCTTGCAATGCCCTTGATGATTCCTACAGCACCCATGATGTCTGTTATAGCACATTTTTGAAAAACCTGCAAACTGTAAATTGTAATTTGAATATAGCTTGACTGAATCCAACGCAACTGCAGACAGCTAATAACTTTGAATTAAAATGAAACAATCCTAGGGTAGTCATATAATTAAAAATGAAGCAATCCTAGGGTAGTCACATAAATTAAAATCAAGCAATCCTAGGATAGTCACTTCACTTTTAATTTTGGGCTAAAAATAATTTCATGTTTTTGTGAAGCAAAATCTTTACCTAGCATGGCAAATTTTTATTTTGGGCTTAAAACTGAATCTTTTTTTGCTTTGCTTAAACGGTGATAGGCCTATGCTCTCCCCTTAATTGGGTGATCAAAATGCCAAACTCATCTATTTCCCTTTATGCAATTTTCAGCTTTATTAAAACCTTTTAGAGAGCCTGCTCTTGTGGGAAAAAGTACTCACCCAAGAGGAAAAACTCAAGTGGGTTCAAGCCAAAGCCAGGCTATTCCACCCCACTCTAAAATTTAAAGCAAAATTGGGGAAACCCTCTTTTGATGGTAGTGTGCATTGATAACCATCCCCAAAGCCTTTGTTCTAAAGGTAGGGAGGTCTCTCGAGGGAGTCTATCATTTTCCACACTGAACAGAAACCCTTACTATGAACTTAGTGTAGTATCTAACCGAAGTCAGTTTCTAAACGTCATAATAATCATAGTGCAGGGGAGGGAAGAATCTACCCCCAAGATACTCACTATATAATTGCCAAGGATTGTTTGCTCAGGGGATCTGATATCCACTTCCGTCACTCTGAGTACGCACCTGGAAAAGACAAAAACATGGGCGCCCTTTCGGGGGTGACATGGTTGTGTGAGTCGACACCGTTTTAAGATGTGGGCTGTTGATTACTATGATGACCTACTTGAGAACTAAGAGTGAGTCTATTTGAAATGCTTATCATGTGTAAATCCTGTTAAAACAAATTTTTGATCATACACTTGATGTTTAGCATAGTATTTAAAACAACTATTCTACAAATTGTTTGATGTGTTTTCAATACATTAATTCAGTTAAGATCATCCAACACTCATGATCACCTTGATTACTCTCATGTTACGAAATTGGAAATCTACAACCTTTGTTAAGAAGTCCATTCTCAAAAGAATCAAAAAGCCAAAGAAACCCATTAGCTACAAGAAACTACTGAAGAAAAGACGATTCTTGTATCAAAGCCGAAAAGTTTTACTCAAATATAGAACCTTTCTTCATTGATATCATGATTGTGTTAGAGGTTTCACTGATGATTATGATATAGAACCATTGTACTCACAAGCTTTCTTTCAAAGAAGAGCCCTTTCTCAAAGGCATAACCATAGTCAACGTATTCATTTTTGTTATATTCCCCAACCTGCAATTGAATATTCTACTTGTCCAAATCAAATTCTGCAATAGGGAACTCAAATCACATTAGGCATTCATCACAAAATCCATCCTTTTACAAAGCTATGATCAAAACTTTATAAAGTGCAAAATCATCCTTTTTTTTTTATCTTTTGCTTAAATTCCCACCAACATGATTTTCATCCTTTCAATTAGGGAACAACACAAGCTAAAGGTTAGAAAAATTTTAAGTCGTAGAATTTTCATTCTATGCCGACTTTTATATCCATCACAAATTGCACTATTTCATTCTTTTGATCACAAGTGAGTAGAATTTGGAACAAAACTTATGCCTGTCTTCACGAGATCTCAAAAACACATGGAAAAAGACGAAGGAGAAACCACTACAAGAAAAATGGGTGACCATACTGAGAAAGAAGAGGATACATTTAATGTTGATGAATTAACAAAAGAAAAGCTTCAAGAAGCAGAGCAAGATCCCCAATTCCATACTCTTATGGAAAGGATTTTAGAATGAAACAAAGAAAGATATTTTCTTTCATTAGCTAATCAAGGAGTTAAGTTACCTCACAATTTTGATATAGAAGGGATTAAACAGAATCCTAAAATGCCTCCTACTAACTTTAGTGCCCTTACTCAATAGATAAAAGAATTATAAGGGAAAATAAAGGAGATGCAGGGGGGTACAACAAAGAAGTATGTTTTGGAAGAAATATCTCCTTATCCATTTGATAGGAGTCTTCAAATGATTCCTTTTCCAAAACATTGCAAAATCCCTAAATATGATAGGTACAATGGAAAAACTGATCCCATTGACCATGTGAGGGATTTTCGAAATATGAGTCTAGAATTCGCCTATGACAATACCTACTTAATGCGATTATTTCCATGAAGTCTAGGTGCACAATCCATGGAGTGGCTTTCCAAGATCACTCCCCCCATCAAAACCTTCGAGGAGTTAATAAATTAGTTTATATCACAATACTCCTACAACATCCAACATCAGATAACAATGCTTGATTTGTGTAAAGTGAAACAAAAAGTAAGAGAATCCTTCACTACGTTTTTGCAAAGGTGGAGAAGGTTGTTTGCACGATATTCCCGTCCTATTCCTGAAAAGGAAAAGATGGATATCTTCATCAATAGCCTAGATCAAGAATTAAGCTATAGGCTTAACCTTCATTGTTCTCATAACTTTGAAAAATTGATTGAAAACACAATCACCATTGAAGGGGCCTTGGTTAAATGAGAAGTGATAAAACTTGATAATCCAAGTACATCCAACGAAAACAACAACGATAAAACAAGGTTTTGGAACATAAATAAAAATGTTGTCAATGATGGTATAGTGGATGCAAATAATCTACGAACAAGACTATCTATCTTTAATCTATCAAGTGCTCCACGAACTAATCAACAAGCAAATACCAACCAACAAGGAAGCAACAATCAACAAGGACAAAACTCCAAGCAAGAAAGCATGACCAATCAAAACACCAAGGATAATTGTGGTAATTTCAATAACAATCTTGGCAATACCCAAACATCAAATCTATCTAGACCTTCATTCTTTTCAAATCAACAGAATTTTACCATGTTGGGTCAATCTCTTGAGTCTGCTCTCAAGGAGCTTCTTGATAATAAGGTTATAACCTTACCACCACAAAGAGATTATGAGCCACGAGTCAAACCACCATCATGGAATGACTCGTATTATTGCAATTATCATCAATGTAAATGTCATAGAACGAATAATTGTCAAGCTTTGCGAAATCTAGTACAAGATTTAATTGACAATGGCACCATTACAATTGAAGGACATCATACCAATGACAATCATCAAGCATTCAAAGATCCTTTACTGACCTATCAAAAGGGGGAAACATCAGATACAAAAGCCAAAAGCATACATAATTTTGAAGACAATATAATCGTCACATCTACGTAGATGATCAACGGGTTAATGTTATCAAAATCAAGGGAAAGCAAGAATATCAATAGGTTAATGTGACTACGAGAGGACAAGCAAAAGTTTTTTTAAGAGGAAGTTCATCGAAGATAGCTATTCCTTCTCCAAATCATTGTAATCTAGTTGATCAACTAAGAAAAACATCAGCTCAAATCTCCATCCTTGAACTGCTCAAAATATCAACCATACACAAGAATATTTTAGAAGAAGCTCTTGCAAACACAACTGTCGACACTGATCTGGATGTAAACAAATTTCAAGCTATGTTGGGACATTTGTCTTCCCCCACTTGTCTCTCATTTTCCAAAAAAGATGATGCCTCTATGACACATCCACATAAGTCATCGCTCTATCTTGAAGTCATGATCCATAAACACCGAATCAGACGTGTCTTAATAGATGGAGGAGTTGGTTTAAAAATTTGTACCTTAAAGCTAATACATGCCTTGGGAATTTTAGAAAATTCTATTGATCCATGAAGGAAAATAACTATCAAGGCATATGATGATGAAGAAAGAGATTCTAAAGGACTAATAATGCTACCTATCAGAGTGGGACCTGTTGTGAAAAATACCTTTTTTCAGGTTCTAGATCATGATCTTTCTTATAACATACTCTTGGGTCATCCATGGATTCATGATATGCAAGCAGTACCATCAACGTATCATCAATGCCTCAAGTTTCCGTATGATGGACAAGAAATAACTATACAAGCTGATTACAATAGCACCCAAACCTATTCAAATCTCCGAGCAACTCAAGACACCTTTGTGCCACATAATAGGGAGGCTCTTGTTGTTTCTTCTTCCAATCTACAAGTCCAATTGCAAGAATTAACAAAGAATCTTGACACTAAGCTAAATTTTAAAGACAAAGGGGTAGGTGAATATTCACTATCTCTTTCTACCTTACCTCCTTCTCCAAGGTCGCATGGATAGCCAAACCTATCAAATCAAAAGATTGCAACAGCCTCTACATCCCAAGCTTCTGTGCCAATCACAAAGTTTGATGGAAAATTCATTAAAGCCAACACCACTGAGGAAGAATCTAAAGATAGGGACATCCTAAGTTGGCTATACAAAGATGAAGATGAATCTCTCTTGCACATTAAGTTACCTATAGAAAAATATGGTAAGGGGTACGCTATCATGCAGAAAATGGGCTATGAAGGAAATGGTCCTATAGGAAAGAGAAGAGAAGGAATCGTGGAACCAATTCAACCTATTTCAATACATCCAAATGATAAAATAGGATTGGGATATGGTAAGGATATAGAAGAGTCAGTTTTACAGCAAGCATAAAAAACTCATGAAGGAGCATCAATTTCAGATAAACCACATGAATCAGTTTTCCAATTGCAAAATAGTTCCGATACTGATTCTAATGAATATGAGTGGGACACCATTTATAATGATGAATTTTGGAGAGACAAACAAGTTGATACCATACACAAATATGCACCCGTTCTCATACAAGGAGAAGGTTCAAGGCCTCCACTTGATTATGTTTTACAAAGCGATCATGACTCAAGTGAGGACGAATTAGATTCTAACAAGATTGAAAATCAACAGGAGAATACCATCATAGACCTTGTCTACTATGAAGATGACAACCACATCATGACTTTGACAGTTCAAGACCTTACCCAACCTAATGATCCCATGCCTTTATTTTATCCAGAACTTATTGATTGGGATAATGACGTGCCTATCCATATCCCTACACTCCATGATGATGACATTATAAATTTCCTTTGTTCCTCTAATGAGGAAAACAATTGTTTCATCTAGGAATTTCATATTCATGATTTTGATAAGGAGGGTGTCAAGTCTCTTAGCTACAAAAATAAATGAAATAAAAGATGGATCTATCGGTGAAAACTGAAAAATGGCAGTGGTAGATCACAACAAGAGAAAAATAAAGAGCGAATCCGACAGTGAAAACCTTTCTGAGGCACTAAAGGATGAGAAATTTGGCACTCTTCCCAAGAATTATCATGAAAGATCTTCTATTTTGATTGAACCAACAGAATCGATCAACATAAGTATAGCAGAGCAGCCAAAAATCTTGCAAATTGCAACATCATTAACAGTCGAAGAAGTCCTAAAATTCATGGAGTTCTTGAAGGGGAATCAAATCAACTTTGCTTGGTCATATGCTAATATGCCAGGGTTATATCCTAATCTAATAATGCATCATTTATCTATAAATGCAGGGGAAAAACCTGTGAAACAAAAACTCAGAAAAATGCATCCACATGTTGCATTATTGGTCAAAGAAGAATTAAAGAAGCTTTTAGATGTTGGGTTCATTCAGACTATTGACTATGCAAAATGGATTTCCAATATTGTACCTGTTTCAAAACTAGATGGAAGGATTAGAATTTGTATAGATTTCAGAGATTTGAACAAAGCTTGTCCCAAAGATGACTTTCCTTTGCCAAACATAGATATGATTGTTGATTTAACTATTGGCCATGCAATGTATTCATTAATGGATGGATTTTCAGGATACAACCAGATAAAGATTGCACCAGAGGATCAAGATAAAACAGGGTTCACATGCCCTTGGGGTACCTATTGCTGGAATGTAATGCCATTTGGGTTAAAGAACACAGGAGCCACTTATCAAAGAGCAATGAAAACCATTTTTCATGACATGATGCACACATTCATGGAAGACTATGTTGATGATCTCCTTGCCAAATCTCACACACGAGAAGGACATCTAGAAATATTGTCAAAAATATTTGTCAGAATGGAGAAGTTTAATGTTCGACTCAATCCAAAGAAATGTGTCTTCAGCATTACATCTGGAAAACTCCTAGGATACATTGTTTCAGAAAAGGGCATAGAAGTAGATCTAGAAAAAGTACAAGCTATAATGGATATGCCACCAACATGAAATATCAGTCAGCTTTGATCATTGCAAGGACGACTACAATCCATTAGGCGGTTTATAGCTCAACTAGTGGACAAAAGCTTACCATTTACACATTTATTGCATAAAAATGTCCCATTCAAATGGGAAGACAAATGTGAAGCAGCATTCAATTAGATCAAGCAGTATCTTATGAACCCACCAGTATTAATTCCACCCATTCCAGGAGAGCCACTCATACTCTATATTTCAGCAATAGAAGTATCCTTGGGAGCATTACTAGCACAAGAGGATTCTACAGGCAAAGAAAGGGCCACATACTATATCAGTAGAACTTTAACAAGTCATGAATTAAACTACACTTTCATTGAAAAAGCTTGCCTCGCAGTGGTGTTTGCTTCTCAAAAGTTGCGACACTATATGTTGGCTCATACAGTTAAGCTGATAACCAAAATTGATCCACTAAAATATCTTCTAAGCAGAGCTACTTTAACAAGAAGACTTGCAAAATGGGTAATGATCTTAAGTGAGTTTGACATTCACTATGTAGATCGAAAAGCTATTAAAGGACAGGTCATCGTAGATCAGTTGGCTGAAGCACCTTTACATGAAGAAAATCCAATGCACATTGAGTTTCTTGATGTAGATGTTTTTACAACAATAATTAAGAACTCATGGACACTGTACTTTGATGGATCTTATACACAACATGGCTCAGGGGCAGGGATTCTTTTTGTCACACCTGAAGGACATACCATTCCACAATCATATCGGTTGATGTTTCCTTGCACAAATAACATAGCTGAATATGAGGCATTGCTCATAGGGATAAAGATAGCCTTGGAATGGTGGATTACAGAGCTCCAGGTCTATGGTGATTCACAACTTGTTATTAATCAAATCAATGATGATTATCAAACTAAAGATGATAAGTTGCTACCTTACAAGAACATGGTGGATGATTATAAAAAGTATTTTGTGTCAATCAAGTTTTCACAAATCCCAAGGATTGATAATAAAGCTGCAGATGCAATGGCTACAATTGCTTCCTTATTACAACTATCAGAAGATCAAACCAAGCATGAATTCTTGGTGGAACAATTGTTTTCTCCCACCTATGATAATCCTAAGACCCAAGTCATATGTCATTTAACTGGTTCCGATTCACCTTTATATGGCAAGACTTATACCTATTTAAAAGATAACATCTTACCTCTGGATTTATCCCGAAACAAAAAAAGGAATTTCATACACCAATCATCTTGTTATACTTTGATTGCTGATATCCTTTACCGATGTGGTCTTGATGGTACACTCCTTCGATGTCTTGAACGTGATGAATCTGAAAAAGCCTTACAAGAGGTTCATGGTGGTATTTGTGGAACTCATTCAAGTGGTTTAACTTTAGCCAAGAAACTTGTCAAAATGGGCTATTATTGGCCTACCATGGAGAAAGATTCTTTTACTTTTGTCAAGAAGTGTTCTAACTACCAGATCCATGGGAATCTTATTCATGCACCTGCACAGGAACTGCAACCTTTTACTCTGACATGGCCTTTTTCTCAGTGGAGATTAGATCTTGTTGGAAAAATTCGTCCTTCATCATCAAATGGGCATAAATTCATCATCACAGCTATAGAGTATTTTACAAAATGGATTGAAGTTGTTCCTCTAACAATAGTGACTGGTAAACAGATCTCTTCATTTGTTCTGAATTACATCATCTACCGATATGGAATTCCTAATTCTATCATTACTGATAATGGGAGGCCTTTCAAGAATCAGGATGTGGATGAACTTTGTGAAAGATTTCACATCCAACATAGGTTCTCTACACCTTATTATCCACAAGGTAATGGTCAAGCAGAAGCTTCAAACAAAACAATCTTGAAGATCTTGAAGAAGACAGTAAATGATGTTGATCGTGATTGGCATGTCCAATTAAGTCCAACTTTGTGGGCATACAGAACCAAAATTCGCACACCAACAGGAGCTACACCATATGCCTTGGTCTATGGAGCAGAAGCAATCTTACCACTAGAGGTAGAAATACCTTCACTTAGAGTCTCACTCAAGGGATTGATAAATGATGAAGACTATAGAATATCTCATCTGCAAGAGTTAGAACTGTTAGATAAATGACGTCAACATGCAGTTGACCATTTGAAGGGTTATCAACAAATTATGTCTCGTAGTTATAATCATAGAGTTAAACCACAGACATTTCAAGTAGGTGACTTAGTCTTGAGAGAAAATCCACGTAATCAGCAAGATAGAGAAAAGAAAGGGAAATTTGAACCCAATTGGCTTGGTCCATTTGTCAAGATTGCAGCATATGGTTCTGGTGCATATCAATTATCCATGTCAGAAGGAGACCTCTTTGAAGAACCAATCAATAGCATTCATTTGAAGTTCTATGTTTGAAAAAATCCAAAACATCATAAAAAGTTCTGAAAAAATCCAAAACATCATAAAAAGTCCTGAAAAAATTTAAAAAAATCATAAAAAGTCTTGAAAAAATTCAAAGCATCATAAAAAGTCTTGAAAAAATCCAAAAAAATCAGAAAAATCCTAAAAAAAGTGCAATAAAAATAAGTGGCGAAAACCTAGCAAATAGGCACTACTTGTAATCAAAATAGGCTCTTCCATCTATTAACTTATGTCTTGCATTCACTTTCGGCATCATCCATCCATATCTATCATTTGCACATATCTTTCATTTCCATATCTTATGATGGGAATCCTTATGTGTCATCATGGCTTGATGAAATTTGTACATATCCTTAATCTTTAGGTTGTGTTTACACTGAGGGAAAAAGCTGAAACATAGACTGAACAAGAGAGGGGCAACGAGCTTTTTGAACATCACAAATGGACACAAGATGGTTTGTCAAAATGCAACAAACATTGAAGTATCAAATCAACCACAACATGCTTATTCAATGCCAATGGAAATCGAAACAACATGATCCAAACAAACATCAAAGTAGAACATCAATGATGATAACCAACTTGGATGATCTTAATCTGAATAAATGTTTGAAATATTTTAGGCAAGATTTGAATGGTTGTTTGATTTTCTATCATATCTCTGGAGCAATTCAATGATGTATTGAACTAGAAAAGCATGGAAGGAGTATGATTTTTCTTTGTCTGCTATTTGTGAGCAAATCATTAGTACTATGCAAATTGGTCGCGAGACATGCTCTACTAAGTATCATTGATGACATTTTGGAATTTGCATAGGAAATGGGTTAACTCTTGTCTGTTTATGCAAGCAATACTTAGGTCATCTTGGTTTAATTATACCTAGATGCTTGTATTCTCTTGCTATATCAAATCATGAAAGCAATACTCAGGTCATCAATGGTGCTAACATACCCTTTGATGCTTGTATTAACTTTCAACATTTCAATGCTCTATGATGATACAAAAAGCACAAATAAGCTCTCAAAATGGCAATATTGTACGAATATCCTGCATGGTTAGTATAGATTGCATTCATGTTAGAATCTTCATTTTGCATTTATAGATTTCCTAAAAAGCTGGCAAAGTATCAAGTGGTTCATATCTTTTTGAATACATGACTGAGTATATTTTGACATTCAACAAAAACATCATTTCACACATTTTTCATACATATTTGCATTAGAAAATCATAAAATCAAGGCGTACATCATAATCAAAACATTCATAACCATTCATAAATTATATCATCCATCATATTCATACAATCATGCATCAAATAGATTTCACTCATCTCATACATATACATCATAACCATAAAAATTGAGAAACCATCATATTATACCACATCATGCATATATAAGAAAATCCATCCACTCATCATAAATCAATGCTGCATTTCATATATTTCAAAAATGAATGTCAGAGTGTACAAACATGTCAACTATACAAATGAGATCATCTCAGGGTGTATACAAATGTCTAAACAGAGTATCACATAGTGCTCCCATGCCCATATCTGTAATAACGAGTAGCCAACATCAAAACTCCGGCCTCTACCATATACAATATGATGTAACTCATCATACAAATGAGAAAGCATACATGTCCCCCATGCATACCGTGTCCCCTGCATCACCATACTCTCCAGCACACCACCCTAGTCAATTGCGAACCCCTTCGACCTATGGTCGGGGCACAACACACCTCCAATGAAACCTGGGAGTACAGATGGTAAGGGTGGATATGAATCTGCCATCTCGCCCCATGGGATGAAGTATCATGCAATCTCATCATCTCTGAAAATCCTCCTCAACGCATCAGTGCCTCCAACCTCTCGGCTATCAAAGACCACTATCTCTCCCATCACTGGGATCCTTAAGATATGGTACACATCCTCAGGGGTCACTGTAATCTCTCCGGTCGGTAAATGAAATGTGTTGGTATCACTATGCCACCACTCTGCGAGTGCTGTCAATAAAGCTCTATTGAGGCGCACCTCAGGTATGACAAGCAACGAAGTCAATCCACATGCCTCAATCACATCTCGATCTGACTGTAACAAGTGTGGGATCAATCCCCATGTCTTTAGGAATGTCTCCCATGACTGCAAAACACTCAATCTCTCCTGTTGACACATCAACATTACAAAGCAAAATCAATATCAAATCATCATGACTTATCAATCAAATCTGAATATCAATCAAACTATTTGTTTTTCATCATCATGGAACACAAATAATCAAAATCATGTTTTGTTTTTAAAAACCTTAAACGCAAACATATCAATCAAACTATTTGTTTTTCATCATCATGGAATGCAAATAATCAAAATCATGTTTTGTTTTTAACAACCTTAGAAGCAAACATATCAATCAACTGTTTGTTTTTCATTTTCATGAAAGCAAATAATCAACGTCCTGTTTGTTTTTAACAACTTTAGAAGCAAACTTATCAATCCTATTTATTTTAACAACTTTAAAAGCAAATCTATTAGTTATTATTTATTTTCCAACAACCTTGGGAACAAATTGATCACTCACAACAATATCAAATCATGGGCGCCACAAAATTTATCAAAGGCACTACATAATCAAAGGTGCTATAGAAAACATTAAGGGCGCTACAGAATTTATCAAGGGTGCTACAGGATTATGGGCGCTATGGAAGTTGTCATGGGAACTATGGAAATTATTAAGGGCGCTAAAACACATTATTTCATACTCAAAACATTGATAAACATGCTCCGAAAGGAAAATTTTTAAAAAGAAGAAGTTTAACAGGGTACATACCGCAGGTCCATAGTGTGCCGGCCGCTGATGTCGTCAGATGCACTCGAAATGGTGCTAGTGAATCGGAAGTGCCATAATTATCTCTCCAGAGCTCAAAATTTACAATTTTTACTAGGTTAAAATGAGAAAATGACATGGAAAATGACATTTTTAACCTATTTAAAGGAAAAATTGGTGGATTTTAACACATTTTATCATAGCAGGGGCAATTCAGTCATCAATTTTTCATCTCACATCTTTTTAAGTCATTTTCTTCACATTATAATTTTCAAACGATGAATCGACATCTTCAAAATCATAAAAATCAAAAATTCCAAAAAAAATCTAAAAAATTCACAAAAATCAAAATCTTATCGATTCATTGTTTGAGGGGGCATATACATATCAACATTCGACAGTCAACATCTGGGGAAAATTTCAAAATTCTTTGAAGCAAAGTGTAAAACACATCACTTCAAAGAGGGGCAAAATGTATACACCTAAAAATGGTCACATCACAATAGTCTGGTAATTAATTAAATATTTTTAATATTTAATTAAATCTCAGAATTCAATCTGCGTATAAATAAATTTAAAAAATTTATTTATATTGTTCATTATTTCATTTTGATTAAATAAATAAGTTTATTTAATCATCTTTTCATATTCATTTCTTAATTAATTAAATAAACATTACGATTTATTTATATTAATTATCAATAATCTTGGCTTGAATATTTTATTCAAATAAAGATTAAGTACTCTTTTCTTCTAAATTTCATTCACAATTAAATATTCCAAAATATTTAATTAAAATCTTCTAAATTCTATTTACAATTAAATATTCCAAATATTTAATTAAATCCTTTCTAAAGTCACATTACAATTAAATATTTCAAAATATTTAATTAATTCTTCTAAAGTCTATTTGCAAATTAAATATTCTAAATATTTAATTGAGTCTTCTATAGTTCTAAAATTAAATATTTCAAAAATATTTAATTTCTTCAAACTCACATGAAATTAAATAAATTTATTTATTTATTTATTTAATTTGCATTATCTTCAACAACCGTGAAACAAATTGCCAAAACATAAAAATTAATTTCTCTGTTCTTGTGCAATCTTGTTCCCGTGGGTTGAAGACAGGCTTCCCTTCTTCTCTGTAACCTCCCAACCTCTTCCATCTTCCTCTCAACCTCTCCATCTCTCACCATTCAAACTTACTAGACAACCTCACAGCCGTTGATCCTTGCCAACCAGGATTTTCCCTGCAAAAAGCTATAAAAAGGACTACCGGGTCTTTGCAATCACAGAGAAGCTTTCAATATAATAACTATAGCCAAATTTCAATAGCATAAGTCTTTTAGCATTCAAGCATCATAGCATAGCATAGTAGCATAGCATATCATGGCCAATCATTCTCATTTCATAGCATCCTCAATTTACAGCCCCTGTGCATATCCGTATCAGTATTCTCACCTCCACCAGCATATAGGATAGAGAAGCTCCTTCCTTTGCATACTCATTCTACAGGTTGCCATTCGAAGAAGTCTTGCTTACACAATATGAGAGCAGCAGCTTCAAACAAATCCCTGTAGATAGAAGAAGATGGAACGGCTCTGAAAGGAGCTCCATTTGTTTATTTAAATTCAAATTACTTGCTTTCCTTCAGTTTAAAGTTCCATTATGTGTGTTTTGTTTATTTCATTTTGATCATACATATTTTAACATACATAGAAGCAATGCAACAAAAAGAAAAAGAAAAATATATTGACCAAATCACAAGGCTATTAGAAGATGATTGGGGTTCCTTAGACTTTGAACAAACATTCATGGGAGAATACAAGATCATAAACAAAGAGTCTAAAAAGGGGAAAGAAAAAGTGGTAATGTCAACACAAAATTTAGAAGACCCTTCGAAAGCATCCACCTCAACCACTTTAGAAGAAAAGACAACATGCACAACAAACTTTTATAAAAAGTTACTATCAACAACCTCTGAATCCTAAAGAAATGGAAAATATTTATGGAAGAGGTTATGAGATTATGAAACAACTTGGATATAGTGGAAAGGGATGTGGTGCTAGAGAATAAGGTATCCATGTCCCTATAAAACCTAACATGCAAGAAACAATTAATGGTCTTGGTTATTGTCATTTTCTAGAAATAAACAAGCCTTTGTTAATATCAACACTCTAACAAAATATTTTTCTAAGTTGACTTTAATAGTAGTGCATCCTAAACTGATAAACACTAGTGGTCTTGGTTGTTACCCTTTGCAAGAAACAATTTTTTTTATTTTATTTTTGCTCAATTCCAATGTCAACTTGCAAAACACTAATGATTTGAATTCATTAGATTTTACACTCTCCTATAAAGGAGAGAAAAAAATATCACAATCTAAATAGTTTTGTGTAGGTATGACACCTTGTACTAAGCAAGAGATGTCTTTGTTGCAAAATAATAAAACATCCTTTACTTTTGATCAATAGAGTATCTTAACAAGACTACTCCAAGATTGTTTGATATCTCCACCTCCAAGAACATGAAAGAAATTTTACTACAAGAGTTCATTTTGTGCATATCATATAGTTCTTGGTCATTCTACTAATGAATGTAAGGCTTTGAGTAATCAAATTCAACATCTCAAGGAGTATGGTGCTCTTCCTTGTGTTGAAGCACCTAATTCCTCTAACTAATACTTACTTTCATCCTATTTGGCTCATCCTTTCCTTGCACTAACTGGGGGCAAGGTGTTAGGTAGGCTTGTCCTTGTATGTCACTTGTTGTCTCTTTTGGCTAGTTGACCACCTTTCATGTATATATAAGTCAAAGCTTGGGATGTGAACAACATTCCTTAAGTTGGTTTGCATGTGACATACTGAGTCTTGGGGGAAACCCCTTCCATTTTCATGAAGTAGCTTTTCGGATACATATTACTTGGCATAGGGATTTCCGAGTAAGCTCTCATGTATTCTTCTACTTTAAATAAATTTCTCACAACAATGGTGTTAGCAACCACTTTAAAGTGGGGGCATACATCAACACTCATGTTTTGCTATGCAATTTTATTTTTTCTCATGATGTGTCCTTTTCTTGGTGGCATGATTGGGTTTTATTTCCTCCAAGTGCGAGATATTTTGTTTGAGTTGTACTCTCTTGGAGACATTATGCATGATGCTCCCTAAGAAGAGACCTTGCATGAATTAAGCAAAATACCTTTGAACATACCTTACACTATCTTGCATTTACAATACCTATTATATGGCCACCTAGATTAACACACCTTGCATGCTTGTGGTGCCATCTTGTTCATTCATGAGTTCCAAGCATACAAATTTTTACTTGCCTCATGAAGCTCGAAGTTCATTTTTTTTTCATGAGCTCCAAGCATACAAAGTTTTTCTTGTCTCATGAAGCTCGAAGATCATTTTTGTGTGGTTCCCTATCAAAGTTATTAGGAGCTATAATTTTGGTATGGTTGGACAAGAAGCCAATCTAAGGCATGAATTTCCCTTAGCCACTCATGTGTATGAGCACATATTGGTCATATGTGTCTCACCTTCTTAGATTACTCACCTAGCAGACACTCTAAAGTTCAATGGCCCCAAAGTGAGCACCTTTTTTTCAAAGCTAGATCCACTTATCTTATTCTTTCCTTTCTTCTTTATATCTTTGGCATTATATGTTTGTGTATATTTTTTTGCTACCTATCATACACCTTGTGTGTGTCCTTTTGTGCTCATGTTGGTTTGATGGAGGATCTCATATTTTGGGGGCTTGGCCACCTCCTTTGATTTTTGTGTCCTTTTCCATCTACATTGGTACATTTGGACCCCTCTTGAATGTGTGCTTTAGTGTGAATTTGAAGAAAGTTCATCCTCTCACTAAAGTGGGAACTAAATGTAGTGTCAAAAAATGGCATCACTTACATTTTAACACTTGATTTGGGAATAATTAATGATAAATTGGAATTAATGTTGCCTTGATCTAGTTTTTTGAGGTGTTTTACACATCCACATTAGATCTTGGGCCCTTCTTAAGCTAAATTAACTTAACTCTACCTTAATTTAATGTTGTAAAATGTATTTATTTACACCTTCACATTAAATTTAGGAGGCTTGTAAATTAAGTGGACCTAATCTAATGTTGTAATGTGTTCTACACATTCACATTGGATTTAGTGCCCTTTTTAGCTAAATAGACCCAATTTTTCCTTAATTTAATGTTTTAAAGTGTATTTATTTACACTTTCTCATTGGATTTTGGGCCCTCTTGCATTTATGACCTTTATATCATCATTAATATGCCCCTATGATCCCATATAATGAATCCCAAGGCATATTTAAATCAAAAGCCCAACAATATCAACATATAAGCTTAATTTACACACTCCCTGACACCTTATCAATCAAAATAGGCCCTATGGGACCTATTTTCCACTTTGGGTGAATGAGTCCCATCTAGGTGGGACCCATTCACCACATATGGAAAATGAGTCCCATTTGGCCTATTTTCAAGGATTTAAGCAAAAAAAATTGGTTTTAATTTTAATTTTTTTCTTTGTTAGCCTTCGGGATCAAATAAATGGTCATTTGAGTGTGTTTCCTATATAAAAAAGATTTCAAATCACTATTTCATACAAGCATTCATGAAATCAAGTCAAGTAAGCAAGAGTTAAGGATTCCAAGACTTCACAAGATTGATAGGGGAGTTTTCAACATCATTTCTAAAGCATTCAAGAGTAGAATTCTTCATTAATGGTTGCAACTATTCAAGATACATCATGTCAGAGATTATCAAGCATTAAGCATGTTATTGAGCTAGTTTTTTGATGTAGCATTGAAGATCCAAGATCAAGCATTTTTCTACACCTATTGTTAAGATCAAGATCTACATCCTTCATGGCCATTTCATGTTCAGTTGTAGATTTACAAGAAATTATTTACAAGAAATCATTCAAGGTATCATTGTCTACATTTCATATCCTATGAACTTCATGTTTCATGTCCTTGTTTTATTGTTTTATCATTTGGTTTAATTATCTAAAAGGGGTTTGACCAAGGAAAACCCCTATTCACTAACAATCAACAAGTTTTTCTCCTCTTTATATGTGTGATTGTAGATCTAAGTGCCTTGGAGCTTGAATGATCATTGAAGACTAGGTTGCGAGGGTGGAGAAAGTCATCAACTTGTCAAAAGGTTGCTATTTTCACAAAAGGAAACTTATAGTCCTAAAAAATAGGGTTTCAGATCTGAAAACAAAGGGGAAAAAAAAAGTAGATAGTGAAGACTAGATTCAAACCTTGAAGCTCCAAAAAATCCAAAATAGACTCATTTTCCACATGTGGTGAATGAGTACCACTATAGGTGTTTTTCAATTTTTTTTGTAGATTTAGATACCCTTTTGTTTGAAATTTTCTCTTGTGCAAAAATATAGAACTAGGACTGATTCACTCAGAATAGCGAATGAGTCCCACTAGGTCAAAAAGTTAGAATTTCCAACATTTCAGAGCTCCTTCCAATTATCTTTAGATTCCTAGGTGTACAAATTTCATTTGTCATCTTGTTATTTTATTTTATATGCATTTTTAAGTCATCTAGTTCAAGTTTCCATCATATTAGGTTTTTGCATTTCATCTTGCATGTCATTGTCTTTTCCAAGTTTAAACTTGGTGGTGAACCCATCATTAGATCCTAATCAATCCCTTAGTAGATCTCTTACCTTTATTGCACTCTTGGGTTGATATCTATCAGGCATCCTTGAATGTTAGTTGGAGAAAAGTGATGTTCTATGTCCAAAACCATAATGCATCCATTTTTCAACTAAAAACTTATATTTAAATTAGACATTTTGAAAAAATCCTAACAAATAATTTTTTAACTACTTTCACTTGAATTGAACCCTAAACTATATGAAAAAAATTAAATACACATAACAGACACTCAATCAAGTTGAGGAACATGAAACTCACATTGAAATCAAAATATGAAATACTTTCAATTAAATTGAAAAACTTAAACTAATTTTAAAAAATAGTTATTTTTGAATTTAATTCAAGTTGTCATCACTTTCAATTCCCCATTTTAAACAAAGAAAACCCCACCAAGTACTTAACTAAAATCAAAATTTTATTTTGCTATTCTTTATCCAAGTTTACAAACCTTTGTCAGATACCAATGAGATTTATGACTTCATTCCCACTCAATGTTTCCACAAGCTTAAAATTTAAAGCCCTTTTGTATTAGTCTTTGTGGAAGTTGTTAGTTGGTACATAGTTTCCAAAATGACTATATGGCCAAAAGAGTGAACCAAATGGGAATAGATCAATTAATAAAGAGACTTGGTGGACTCTTGAAAATTTCAACAACCTTCATCGATTCTTGATAGGGTTCCCAAATCTTCTTCATCCTTGCCATTGTTTTAGGTTAAGTGGTGGGTACTCTTCTAAGTTTTATTTGTAAAAGAAAAAAGGGGTCAATGAGCAAATTAAAGTGTTTGAAAATTATTTCAGCATGGTGGTGCACAAGAAGGCTTTCATAAATAGGATGTACTCTGAAGTATTTCAAAATTGTACCCATAAATTGATAACCAATGCATTCAAAAGCTAAATAGTGCTTCACTAACAATGATGTGTTTAATGAAAGATAATATACTTGTAGGAATAAAGATTTCATGAGAAATGCATCCATAGATGCTAAAGTCATTCACTATGAGCATTAAATGGAAAGCTTATCACATGAAGCAATGAACATAAAAGAAAAAAGAAGATTTCTAGGACATTCCCATTATATAGAATAGTTTAAAAGTAAAAAAGATACATATATTTATATATTTATCATAAAAAAATTTGTATTTCATCATCACAAAAAGAGGAATTTAGTAGCACAAGGGGTCTTAGATGCCAAGATTAAATATGACGACCTTGATGACCTCAATGACTTCATGCATACACTCATTTTGCATAGGTGAAAAGACATTCTAATTCAATTCAACAAAGTGGTGAAGGTCTCCATGTTGTTATGCTCAAGCCTAACATGTAGCAAGGTGATAGCTTGACTAGCTCTCTTACTATACAAAGCAGGGATAAATTTAAGAACCCCCCTTGAAAAAGGTATGAAATCCTAGAGAATCTTGTATGCTTCCCAAAAAATATTATTTTATTGGTGATTTTTTTTGTTTTTAGGAAAAAAAATCTCAATTGGTGAATCTTTTGTTATCGCTAGAAGTCTGTGGAAAATCTTAGTGAATTGCAATTTTTTTAAAACCAATAAAATATTTTTATTGGTGATTAAAACCTATTTTCAAATGAATAAAATATTTTGATTAGCAAATTAAACAAGTTTTCAAGCCAACAAAATATTTCTATTAGCAAATTAAACCTATACTCAAACAAATAAAATATTTTTTTTGGTGATTCAAAAATATTTTCAAACCAAAAAATATATTTTCATTGGTGAATTAACCCTATTTTCAAATGAATAAAAAAAATATTGGCAAATTAAACATAATCTCAAACCAATTAAAATTCATTTGAAAAATAAATTGGCATGCCAATAATAAATCATACCATGAGTGGTGGAAATATCAAATGCTAGATATTGTTCTATTCTGGGAAAAATTTTCCACACATCCAAATTCATTCATAAAGTATTTGAAATGGGTACAAGTGCCAACATATTCATTATGTTTGAAGCCAAATGTCAGTACAAACCAATATAACCCACAACCATTCGATGATTTTTTTATGGACGACTATAGTTGCATTTCAAAAGTGAATTTCTGAAGCACTAGACTTGCAAATTCAAACCTCTTAAATAACACTAGAATTGTTAAATTTCCAAAATTTAATGGTTGGTATTTTATTACTTATTAAATCACTTAATGCCATGACACCCAAAATAATATTTTATCATTGATTGGCTATTGGAAGTTAAAGGTTGCTTAAGTTATGACTTATGCCTTTGGATTCATCATGGTGACCAACCCCTTGACCTAGGCTACTACTAGTTCCATGGAATATCAAAGTTAGGTAAAAAATATTTGTTGACAAAAAATCAATGGTTCATATTGATGATTAATGATCAGGTGACTCTCGTGCACCTGCACTACTAAGAAGGTGATGTCATCAATTTTTTGTCGTAATGCAAGATTCTGACATCTATCCTCAGTGGGACTTAGCTTCAACTCATGGTTAATGGTCTAAAAGGAATCGATAGTCAATGCTAAGTTCATCAAAGATCAATGGTAATCACAAGATGGACAACTATATTTTCATTTTGGAAGAAAATGTCTAAAGCACTAGACTTGTGAATTCAAACCTTTGAAATAATTCTAGAACTATTAGATTTTAAAGTATCAATGGTTGATGTTTTATTTTTTTTAAATCATTGAAAGTCATGACTCAATTTTTTTGAAATAATATTGTCACATCAAGTGGTGAATTAAATGTTCAAGTGTTGAGTATTTGATGTATTCATTCTATATGTACAAGTTCACCAACTTGATTTTCTTCATATAATTTATAATATATTTGTCCTTACTTTCTTTCTTCTATATTCTCAATTTAATTGTGATATGGATTCTTCATGGTGTGTCATGCTACCCAAATATTTTTGGGAGAAAAGAAGTGATGATGCATATGTCAGGTGAAAGTTGGGTATGGTTTTTACAACTCTTTATGTGTAGGTTGGGGACACTATAAGAATAATTGTGGGTAGGGAATTGCTTCAGAACAACCCGCATGCTCTATTTTTTGAGCTAGCTTCGGATTTCTTGTCCAATTACATGGATATTTTTCTCAATAAAGATTTGGTGAAGACACTGGTAATACATTATTTGCAGCCTTTCATTTATTCTATTTCTTCATTGGAGTTGGCATTGGAGCATTGCAATTTTGAAATTGGGTTAGCATGTATTGGTGGAATCTTCTACAAAGTTGAATTGTATGCTTTTACAAAACATGCTCTTGCCATGTTTAATATGAGGTGTGGTCTATTATGTGTTACAAAAGAATGAATCATTAAAGAGTGGAGTTTTGGAGGAAGGATTTGGGTGATTCCCTTTTCTTCTTTGTTATTACTTTGATAAATTCAATTCACTTCATGCTCAAACACTCAGTTGAAGGCCTCTAATATTGTTACAATTTATTTTAGTAATGACTTGTGTCTATATTTTATTGTACAACTCTTGTAATATGTATTTTATGATTGGTTTTTTGTCACAGCTAGTGGTTTTTTGGCCAGGTGGTTATGTAGTATGTACTTCTATTTTCAACCATGTAAATTAAAATACTTTTCATTGCTCCATTCTTGTAAATCCTTTTTTCTTTATTCAATATAAAATGCAGCTTTTAAAACTATTAGTAATTATCAACATAAAGTTTTGATCATAAGTGAGCAAAATTTATTGTGACTTATTAGTGGACATTGATAATGATTAAGCTACAACAATCCATTTAATTCTCTCTTTTTAATGCTTCAAAATAATCTACATGTCATTTAATTCTCAATATTTTTATCAATTTTTGTATATCCACTAGATTTTCATGATTCATTGAAGAAAATGTGGTTGTGGTACCATAGATTAACACCATATGTACATCTAAAGTGAGAAAAATGTTTGATTTGATCATATACTTTTGATCATAAGTGAGAGAAATTTATTGTGACTTATTAGTGGACATTGATAATGATTAAGCTACAAAAAGCCATTCAATTCTCTCTTTTCAATGCCTCAAAGTACTCTAACTTTCATTTAATTTTCAATATTTTTTATCAATTTTTGTATATCCACTAGATAGTCTTTCATTGAATAAAATGTGGTTGTAGTACTAGGAATTAATACCATATGTACTTGGGAAATCCTTAAGATATTCAAAATTAGGTTTCTCTTCTAATCCAAAGTGAGCAAAATTTTTGATTTGATAACTTGATATTGAAAATGGCAGAAAGTATGACACATGGCACGTGCTTTCTTTTTATCAATTTCTATCCTTTTTATCAATTTCCACATATCCACCGAATTGTCTTTCTTTGAAGAAAGTGTGGTTCCAATACTACAAATTAATGCCATATGTATATTTGAAGTAATTGATTCGATATATTAAAAATTGCATGATGTATTGTAGATGATGATGTAATTAATCTGGTGATCAATTGAAATAAGATTTGTAATGATTTCATATCATTTAAGTGGATATTTTGATATATTTTTAGCTTTAGGTATAGTTTGTGTGTAGCCAGAAATCAATCAAAATAAACATTGTAAATGTAAG
>VDFB02162706.1:0-39898 GCA_007258455.2 Sequoia sempervirens
TGGAGCTCATCAATAAGCTCATCAATCCTCGGTATCGGGTATCGGTTATTGATTGTCCTCTTATTCAGGACCCTGTAATCAATGCACATGCGCAACGTTCCATCCTTCTTCTTCACCAATACAACAGAAGAAGCGAACGGTGATTTGCTTGGTCTAATGTGACCCATAGCAAGTAACTCCTTTATGGTCTTCTCTATCTCATCCTTCAGTCTTTTAGGATGCCTGTAAGGAGTTATCATAACGGGTTTCGCACCCTCCTTGAGCTCAATGATGTGCTCTATCCCTCTGTCTGGAGGTCTACTTGGCAGAATATCACTGAACACCTTGTCATGCTTGATTCTCAACTTCTGAATGTCAGGATGATATTTTGTCTTTTGTTGTCCCTCCTGTAAAGGTGCTAAATGACACTCTGCAGCCCACTCTACCATGTCATGACGCATGAGCCGCTCCATTCGGCGGAAAGAAATTGTTTTAAGGTCGCTGTCCCGTATTGCCTTAAGTATGTGTGTCTTCCCGTCGACCTCAAAACGAATCTCCATGTCCTTGAGACGAAGTGTGACCTCCTCCAATGAATGTAACCACTTCATTCCCAGGACTAAATCAATGTCTCCCATATTAACAACGTAATAATCTGCCTTGAACTCATAATTGTTCAAGCGTAAGGGAAGATCCTTAATCATGCGCTCGCATCTCAAAGTGTATCCATTTGCCACTTTGACTCTGATGCCCTCGAACTCCTCAGTGATGAGTCCTCGTTTCTCCACAAACCTAGCATCTATGAAATTATGCGTGGCTCCTGTATCCAATAGGGTAATAACCCTCTGACCTGCTAATACACCACGAAGCCGGAAAGAACCCTCCTGCTGGATGCTAGACAAACGGGCCTCCTGTACCTGAAGCTCGGGCTCTATCTCTGCTCTAGGCTCTGGAGCCTCTGACTCTGAATCATCTGAATGCTCTGGCTGATCGGAATTTTCTGATTCTGAGTCCTCATAATATGCCCACATCACACGATTTGCCTTGCCCTTAGGTCTTAGAGGACAATCGTGACTGGCGTCATATGGTCCCTTGCAGTAGAAGCAAAGCTTCTTCCTGCGAAGGTCATTCAGGGCCTCACGATCCAAAGGTGGGAATGCTGATTTACCTTTCGAATCGTTTTTATAATCTGATCTGTCTTTGTTATAATCAGATTTATCCTTATTTCTGTTGAAGCCCTTGTTATCCCGGAATGATGAAGAACCTCTGGAGTTGAATTTACTCGACGGGGCTGCAAACTCCATGTTTCGTGCTTTCTTCATCGCCTCCTGTAATGATGAAGGATCGAAGCTTTGATCTAGCCTCTCAGTGGCTCTGTCAAACCCTCTATGAAGAGTACAACCAATCTCCTCTCTGATATGCTCGGAACCATGACGGATAGCCTCTGAAAGTCACTGATATAAATCTCAAGACTGCCACTCTGCCTCAACTGTTCCAAGTCTCTGAAGTAGGTTTCCGGATCCTTCCTATCAAACCTCTCAACCAATCTGTCTACGAACTCCTGGTATGAAGTGATCCTGTCATGATGTAGCGTCACCATGCCATGGTGCCACCAGTCGTAAGCTACTCCCTCGAGGTGCAGTGTAGCGTATCTAATAGCGTCTCTCTCCGCCATCGGACGCAAAGTGAGGAATGTATCAAGCTTGCTAATCCAAGCTTGAGCTGTCATCTTCCCACTACCATCAAACATCACCAAATTAAGCCTGTTGGTTGCATGTTTGAGATCATTGTTCTGGTATCTGGGTCTCCAATCCTGACGACCTGTATGATGCTCTCGTCTCTGAGTGACAAAACGGTCGAAAGACAGCCTTTCTCTGACTGTAGGAGGTATCAACTCCCATTCCTCGTTCGCTGCCATAAGCGAATCAGCGAACAACTCCTCATGATCCTCATCTGGTATAGCCTCATCGGGCTCCTGTCTCGTGAATGTAGGCCTAGTAGGCCTATCTGCTGTCCGTGACACTGTCCTAGGAGCTCTCCGTGACTCTGCATCACTCCTGTCATCGTCACGATGTGGTGACGGGTTCCCTCCCTCGAAGCTACCTTAATTCTAAGTATATCAAGTACTTGTCGTAATACACATCGGAACGACGCTGTCCTCGCGACGAAGATCTTTTTGAGTGCAAGTAAGACCTCCTCTGATCGCCCCGGACTGCTATTCTCGCGGGATTCGCCCCAGGGTAATATCCTGCATTATTTGTTCTCGTTATCTCGCCCATGATTTCCTCGGGTCGCCAAACCGCTATTCTTCAATCAAGGTAACGTCAAGGAAGTATAGTACCCGTATGTATCAAATTCTCCCACGATGTGTGTGATGGCTAAACCCCTCGATGGCGTGATTTTAGCTCGATACCAATCGTAGGAAACCCTAGTTTCCCCCTGATACTGATTCTGACTGTGTTTTTAGGTTTTTCTGACGTTTTTGATTTTTTTGCAAATTTTGAGTTTTAGATGCAATAAATGAACAGTACGGCTTTTCTAGAAATTAATATTAAATTCAATAAAAATGCTAGATCTTCAATATGTGTAGAAAATACAAGCTAGAAGGAAGGCGCTTCTTTATTTTGCTCGACTGGTAACAATACAATATGATTTTGAAGCATGCAATAAAGAATAACAATTTTTTTATTGTGAAAAAAACCTGGTAATCAGCAAGCTGAAGATTTGTACGGCTGCAATAAAGAATGAAACTTCCTCCAGTCTGAAGATCCCAGATACCTCCAGCAACCCCAGCGCCCACACAGGTGAAGACTGGCAACCCAAGTGATAGGCGTTTTCTTCAAGAACAAACACGCCTTTATGAAACAGTACGGCCCAGGTACAGTATAGGTACGGCCTGCTGTCAGCAGCAAATAAGATTTGTACGGCCTCCTGTGATGCCTCTGAATGGTGAAGAATATATGCGCCCAGGTAAATAGATGCTTTCTGAAAGATGAAATATGCTGAAGCTCTGTAAATAATAAAGGCTATGAAGATCAATGATTTCCTCTGTGAGAGAAAACCTCTGCTGGCAATAGATCAAGTGTTATTTCACACTCTCTGAATTGCTTTCCGCTGGAGATGGCTCGTTCCCCAAGGAATTCGAGTTCAAACCCTAAGGTTCTGTGCTCAGATCATTTTGATCAGTTTCTCAAAATCCAATAATCACATAATGGCTCAAAACCCAAGGCAAATCCACTCTTATGCTGAAAAGTGCGATTTCCTTAAAAATAGGGTTTTATTAAAATATTGACTTTTAATTCTTTTATCATTTCAATAGTCTCAGTCAAATACTTTAATATTATTTAATTGTCACTTTTTGGCCCCTTCTGATGATGGGCGCACCCCCTCAAGGCAAATCACTTAAGTTATAATATAACATTATAACTTTATATTATAAATCATTAAATAATTAATATTTAATCAATGCAATTAAATATTAATATCTTCCTCGATACTCATCCGATGACTGATCCGTCTGATGCTGACGAACTCTGAAGTGATTCCGAATACAGCCACAGCCATACTGCTAAAATTAGCAGGGGTCCCACACTGCCTGCCAGGAACTGCTAAAAATAGCAATTCTGCAAAAAGTCTCCGATCGAGCCAAAACGAAAGACTACTGATCAATCTCTGCTGACTGAAGCTGAGCCAAGCTCCGAAGTGACCCTCTATCCAGTCTATCGGCCTACGAGGGTCGTGTGATAGGCCAATCCTGTACTCTGAGAGATGTCACTGAGAAGGGGACATGACACTCAAGTTTCAATCCGATGGGAAGAAGATAGTTCTAAGAGGAATGTCCAATGGGGGCCCTCGGGTTGTGTCATTCAATAGAATGGCAAGGCTGATCCGTCACGATCAAGCTGAGTGGGTTGCAGAGTGCATGATCCTTCTTGCTAGTCCGGTTGAGACTAAAAGAGACTATCCTCCTGATGTTCAGTCTCTACTCACAGAGAAGAGCAAAGTCTTTGCTGATTTGCCTCCTGGACCTCCACCTGAACGGGGTTCAGAACATATCATAGAGCTCAAAGAAGGAGCTAAACCGGTGATTACAACTCCATATCGGTACCCCAAGAGGCAAAAGGATGAGATTGAGAAGAACATTCAAGAACTCTTGGAGATGGGTTTCATTCGCCCAAGCAAGAGCCCCTTTGCTTCTGCAGTGGTTCTTGTGAAGAAAAAGGATGGTACCATGCGCATGTGTGTGGACTATCGTGCTTTGAATCAAAGCACAATCAAAAACCGATACCCCATTCCGAGGATAGATGAGCTCATTGACGAGCTACATGGGGCGAAGTTCTTCTCGAAGATCGATTTGAGATCGGGTTACCATCAGATTCGAATGAGAGGATCCGATGTTGAGAAGACAGCTTTCAGATGTCACTGTGGCCATTTCGAGTTTCTAGTCATGCCATTTGGGTTGACTAACACTCCTGCCACCTTCCAGTCGTGCATGAACAGAGTTTTTCAGAATCAGTTAAGAAGGTTTGTGCTGATATTTTTCGATGACATTTTGATTTATAGCAAGACTTGGGAAGATCATCTCAAGCACTTGGAGGAAGTGCTTAGCATCTTGGAATTTGAGACTTTGTTCGCAAAAGCATCCAAAAGTGAATTTGGAATGGAGGAGTTACTGTACCTTGGCCACATAATCAGTGCCGAGGGAGTGAAGGTGGATCCAGAAAAGATCAAGGCAATAGTTGATTGGCCACCTCCTGAAAACTTGACTCAGTTGAAAGGTTTCCTAGGTCTTTGTGGTTTTTATCGGAGATTTGTAAAAGGCTACTCGCAGAATGCTGCTCCTCTTATTGATCTCACCAAAAAGGGAGCCTTTTGTTGGTCAGAAAAGGCTCAAACTGTTTTTGACAAGTTTAAGAAGATCATGAGTTCGTGTCCGGTTTTGGCTATTCCGGATTTCTCCAAGCCTTTTGAGTTGCAATGTGATGCATCCGGTGAAGGAGTTGGGGCTGTCTTGATGCAAGACAAACATCCTATTGTGTTTGAGAGCAGAAAACTGAGGGGTGTTGAAAGAACATATTCAATCTATGACAAGGAAATGCTTTCCATTATGCATGCATTAGCCAAGTTCAGGCAGTACTTGGTGGGAAACAAGTTCTTGGTCAAGACTGATCACAATAGCCTCAAACATTTCATGCATCAGAAGGACCTGAACGAGAGGCAACAAAAGTGGGTGAGTAAGCTTCAAGCTTACAACTTTGACATTGAGTATGTCAAAGGGAAAAATAATATTGTGGTTGATGCTTTGTCCAGGAGACCCCATCTTAGCTCATTGTGTGAGCTTACTACGGATTGGAGGGATATGTTGCTTGCTGATTATGCCAAAAATCAGTTTGCAACCAGCATTATTGAGGGTAATTTTCAGGATGAAAGGTACAAGGTGATTGAGGGGTTGATATACTATAAGGGGAGAATCTTTTTGGTGGCTGATTCTAAGCTTAAGAAGAAGATTCTTTTGACATTTCATGACATTCCGGTTGCTGGTCACCAAGGATTTTTCAACACATATAGGCAGATCCGAGAAAGATTCTCTTGGAAAGGATTGAAAGGAGAAGTACAACGCTACATTCAGGAGTGTCCTGTTTGTCAAATGAATAAGAATGAGCATACATTACCAGCTAGTTTGCTACAACCACTCCCTATTCCCAATCAAAAATGGGAAAGCATCTCGATGGATTTCATCACAGGGTTGCCCAAGGCCCAAGGGAAGGATTGTATTTTTGTGGTAGTGGACAGACTCACCAAATTTGCTCACTTCTTCGCCATTACCAGCTCTTTTTCAGCAGCCCAAGTTGCAGATCTGTTTTTTCACGAGGTGTTTAGGCTGCATGGGTTGCCAAAAAACATTGTGAGTGATAGGGACAGCAAGTTCCTAAGCACTTTTTGGCAAGAGGTCTTCAGAATGAGTGGTATTGTGCTCACTCCAAGCACTAGTTACCATCCCCAAACAGATGGGCAAACAGAAATAGTGAACAAGTGGTTGGAAGGCTACTTGAGAAACTATGTGTCGGAGCAGCAAAGAGCATGGGTTAAGTGGCTGCACATAGGCGAGTACTGTTACAATTCTTCATTTCATATGTCAATTAAGATGTCTCCTTTCTTGGCTCTCTATGGGTATGAAGCACCTAGCTTTTCCGATCTGGTGTTTGGTGATAGCAAAGCACCTCAAGCCAAGGACTTGTTGCAGAAAAGTCAAGACATCCTGAAATCATTGAAGAATAATCTGCAGATTGCACAGAATCAGCAGAAGATGTATGCTGATCAGAGGCGTGTTGAGCGTTCTTTCGAGGTTGGGGATATGGTTTATCTTCGATTACAGCCTTACAGACAGTCTACTCTCAAGAAGAGTGGAGCTGAGAAGCTCAAACCTCGCTTCTATGGGCCATTCAGGGTCATGTTGTGACCTTTTTCACACATCGCCCCATTCAAGATGGGGACCCCTAATTTTTGCTCCATTCTGGTCTTTTGGCTTTGGTTTTTGGTCTCTCTCTCCGTCTGTCTCTGTTCTATGGTCTACTTCCCGGGATTCCTCTGCCGTTGAGCTTAAAATGCAAAAATTCTGGCCAAGTCTGAAAATTAGGGTTTTGTCTTCCTGGTCAGTACAGGGGTCGAATAAAGTGAATAACTTGAAAATTGAGCTTAACATTGATGTTAGCATGTTTCCAGCAGGTTCTCAGCAAAATTTCATCAAATTCTGAGGTACTTACTATTTTTAGTAAGTGTGAAATTCCAGACAATCTGTCAGCTATTTTGAGATTCCGACAATCACACGGCATTCAGAGTGTATCAGACTGCTTGCATGCCAAATTTGAGCAAAAACGGACAACTTACTATTTTTAGCAGTCCGGCTTCCGCAGAATTCAGGGTCAGATGCAGAGATTTTCTTTGCATGTCTGGATATTCCTTCTGGGTTTTTCGAGACCTTCGCGATGACATAACATGCAAGTCGAGGCGTCACTTTCGGGATGCCTTCCGAGGCTATTTTTAGGGTTTGCATGTCGAGGTTTCTTTTGCATGTCGGTGATTCCTGATGGGTTTTTCGAGAGCTTCGCGATGGTGTGACATGCAAACGGAGATTCCCACTCAGTAAGGAACTTGCTATTTTTAGCAGGTATGCCCCGGCAGCCGCCTCCCAGTAGTTCAGGTTCACGAGCCGATCGCAGTGCCACAGAAACGAGAGCAAACAGAGTTCACTTGGGATGCATGCAAAGCAAATTAGGGTTTCCAGCTTCGGAGCCTAAAAATAGGCATCAAAAGTCAAAATCTTCAAAATCCACATGTAAACCAATCGCTGGACAACCGTTTTTCAAAGCATTCACAAGGAAATTTCTTTGCATGTTCCGAAAGAGCACTTTACTGTTAGCTTATAAGTCAATTTTGGAAAACCGGGTTAAAAAATAGTAAATTGATCAAGATGCTGTTGTCGCTATAGTATACATTTGATGAGGAGCCTCATTCGAATTTCAACTCGATCGGAGCATGGGAGCTATCAAAAACACGAGCTTACTATTTATAGTAAGCCACCTGCAGAAACAGGCTAAAAATAGTAGGTCAGCTAAAGATGGCAGTGTTGACAGGACAATGAGGTTATGAGGATGCTACGTTCAAAATTTCAAGTTGATCCAAGCTTCATAAGCGCAAAATCAAGAGGACTTACTATAAATAGCAGGGCACGTGAGCTGGCGAAAAATGATAAAATTTTGTCTAAGTCTGGAACTTCATCCAGTTGCTATGGCAAAATGCGCCCATCCCAGCTGGAGATAAAAAAAAAATTCAAAGTGATGCAAGTTCGTCCTGCTCAGGGGTCAAAATGCGCCCAAGGAGAGAAAAAGTCAAAGTGGTCAATGAATCTCATCCACCAGCAAGGCCAAAATGCGCCCTCTTCTCAAGACTGAGCATTCAAAAAATTAACTAAGGCATGAAGTTTTATCCTCCTCAAGGCAAGAAATGCGCCTAAGATAGAAATGGTCAAAGGAAGTCAATGTTTTCATCCTTCATGGGGTACAAAATGCGCCCAAAGGAGAGAAGGGTCAAAGAAGTCAACGAGTTTTATCCTCCTCCCATGCCAAAATGCGCCCAAGGGAAATTGATGGAAGTTGAAAAAATTTCTAAGTGTCGGATATCCTCCTCACCCCTCTAAATGCGCCCATCTTCCTCCTAGGTGGAAATGCGCCAAGTTTAGAAGAAGTCAAAGAGGGTCAAAGATTTCCATCCTCCTTGCATGCTCAAATGCGCCCAAATGCATGCATGTGAAGACAAAACCAATGGCATGCAAAGAGACAAAACGTATGCATGCAAGGAGGGAATATTCCAAATGAGTTGAAAGGCAAGTTTTAAAATCCACTTCATAATGCAAATCCGCCCAAGTGTAGAAGCTGGTCAAAGAGTCAAAGGCGTTGGAAGAAGTTTCATCCTCCAGCACATATAAAATGCGCCCATTCTTCATCAACCTCCAAATGCGCCATGCAAGCTGGGAAGAAGACAAAAGGATGTTGACTTCTTTCTCTCCCTTTTGAATGCGCCCAAATATGGATGAAGACAAGTGAATATTGCTAGGCATTGTGAATGTTTTCCATGGTGGTGAAATAAAATACAAGTGATAAAAAATTTCCTAAGGCGTGGTGAAGGGATATGTGGTAAGGCGTGATTTTTTTTTAAATCACCTCTTCAAGTGCTATGCGCCATGTTAAATGAATATGAGGTGGGGCGTAGCAAATAAGTGATGAGTGATGGGAATTTTTCTAAGGCATTGGAGCTTCAAAAATATTTTTCAAGCGTGAAGTAAAATGCGAAGTGGTGGTTAGAAAAATAAAATGTGCCAGGCACCTCTATGAATAAAATTTTCTAAGTGAAGTTGATGTCTTGCTCACCAGCCAAAATTTTAAGGTGAAAAATTTCCAAGGCAAAATTTTTCCAGAATGATTCAAAAATTTTCTAAGGCACAAGTATTTTCTTTCTTAGAAAATACGCCTAGAGCTCTGGGGTGATGGAGATTCTCTTGAAGCACGAGCAGAGTTGCCAGGGGTGAAGTCGGTGAATGCCAGCTGCACGGGTTAAAAAAAAAAAAAAATTCAAGTCAGAGCAAAATTCTCAGAGGGGATCGAAGAACGAGAATAAATTTGATGAAGAATAATTTTCATGTCCAAAATCTCGAGAAATAAAATGAACTCGCTTCACAGCACCCATGGGTTCGAGCGCGCTTTGGAGAAAATTTTCTTCCGGGTATCGTAAGATTATCGGCGAGGAGTTGTTTTAAGGTCTTCCCACAGCCTTGTCGAGAATTTGGGGATGAAGATTTTAAGTGGGCACCAGGTTGATGTATTTCCTAAGGGAAATTTGAAAATTTTCTAAGGCAAAAATGAAGAAAATGTGTTTTCAAGGTAAGATCCTCCAGACGATGAATTTGAAAGAAACTGCCTAGGTGAATTTGCTTCAATCCTTCGCGGAAGATGCTTACTTGGAGCCGTAAATGAATAAAATCGAGGCTATCGAGCTCCAGCAGGGAAATGAATTTCTCAAAGATGAAGTTTGCTCCATGCGTATGAACTTGAACACAAAGTTGGCGATGAACGCTCGGAGATCAAAGCATGAAAATCAGGTAAGTGAGTTAAGTTTATATCATGAAGTACTCTAATACTCTTCTCCTTGCTTGTTTTGCAGGAGGAACATCGAGATCAAGCGATGGTGACTTGAAGTGGAAGCACGATGAAGATGAGTTTCAATCTCGAAGGAGGAAAATTTGCAAGAAAATGGCTAAGTGTTGAAGAAACATTTTCAAGGCTCAAGATGAAAAGAAGAATGAAGACCCTCAAGTGGAAGAAGCCAAAGGACAACGCCAAGAAAGAAGATCGAGAACAGTGTGAACGCGTCTACAATGGAATCTTCTAGAAGGATGATGGTGGACATTATGGCGCATTTATTACCCCACTCTCCTCTGTGGCGGTTTTTAGGGCAATATTATTTAGGGCTGAGGTGGCACGATTTTGGCCACTCTATTGATTGTAACCCTAGCTGTCTTTTGTGACTTGGCTAGCTATATAAAGGGGGAGTCCCCCCATTTGTAACTCAAGAGAGATTAGACTGCTAGAATCAGAGAGACATTGAGAGAGTATTAGGAGAGCTAGATAGTGTAGCATTGTAGAGCATTTTGCATAATTTGAGAAGAGAAAGTTTCCTTTGAAACTTTGAGGAAATTGTTGTGTACCATTACATTTATGATAATAGATCTTTTCATTGATGATGGAATCTGGCCTTTGTCAAAGTGAAATGCTAGCAAGGTTTCTTCTTTCCTTTCAGATCCAAGCAGCTTAATTTCCCCATGCAAGCAGCTTCTTGGATGTGGTGTTTTATTGATGGCTTCGCTTTATTCCATACCACTAGCTGGCTTGTTGATGATATCCGCCTTTCATGCTGGTCAACTGACATTACCTTGAGTTTAACTGCTGGTTTACATGCTTACATTGCCTGATGGTGTGTATGTATGTTAGTCATAATTCCAACCATTCTTTGCTATTCCCTTGAAGATCGTAACTGATTTTAATTTTGCCGTCCGGACGGAGGGTTAGGTGAAATCCGGTTGAAGTCTATTGAAACGATGCTCCACATATCCTGCATTTAGAGTAGCACATAAATTTCTTAGGCCTTAACCCCCTTTTACTTTCCGCACATTTCCGATTAGTATTAGGAATCCCGTGCTCACCTGCTAAATCATTTGAATTACGTGAAAACCCTTAGTCCGCTGTCTGCTGTCAACTGCCGAACAATTGTGTAAGTCCCCTTGACATACCAGCAATATCACATCGAGCCAAACTGAGCCTATTCGCACTCAAGGAACCTTGGAGTTGAAAGCATGATCTTACTCGCAATCTTAGCATGCTGAATACTTTGTTCAAGAGAGGATAGAGCGTCCGTTGGGAGACTTTATTCTGTGTTGGTGCGGTCTCAAAAACCACGTCAACAGGTCATTAGAAAAGTTGGAGCAGTAGCTTATGAGTTGGAGCTACCTTCTGATAGCAGAGTACATAATGTCTTCCACGTGTCTCGCCTCAAGAAGGCACTTGGAAATAATGTGGTTGCTTCATCACAGTTGCCACCTTTGGATGAAGAGGGACAGTTGGTCCTAATTCCAGAGGAGATACTTGATTTCAGAGAACGTTCTTTGAGGAAAAGAACCATCAGAGAATACTTGGTGAAGTGGAAAAATTTGCCTTTGGAGGATGCAACTTGGGAGAATGAGGAGGTTCTGCAGCATCCAGGTTTGCAATTGCTTGAGGACAAGCAATCTTGGGGAGGGCGGACTGTAATGTCCCCGTCTCAAGCCTGACCTTTTCAGTGACCGTTGGCCTATTCCGGAGACCCGTAGGCTAGTCGGAAGGTAAAATTAGGGTTTCCTATTTTGAAGGATGTTCTGGCTCGGAGTTGATTGATTCAATTGCGGATTCTTTCTGGGTTTTCAGAGAGCTTCGCAGTGGTATGTTCGTCTTGGCATTCTGAGCATCTTCAGGAATTTACTATTTTTAGTAAATTCTATTTCTGGCAGTAAACAGGTTGGTCTCAGGCAGTTGACTTTCCTCTTCAGTTGACTCAAATGGCGTATTCAGTTTAGGGCTTCAGAATGCAGTTTCGGAGAGATAAGCTCATTTTACTCAAATAACATTATATTTTAATGTTATTTTACCACCTTGGCCTAGTCTATTAACTTAATGTTATTTTAAAAGGTGGACTTGAAGGGTGGCGCCATGATTGAGTCTACATTGAATTTATATTGAATTTATTAAGGTTGAAATAAGAACCTTAAGTGGGACGCCTTTTCCTAAGTTGTGAATTTAATTAAAAGTCAAAGTGAAGAAAGGGGACGCCATCTCTTGGGATTAGGGTTTGACTCAAAAAGAGGGTTAGGGTTTCGAGAAGAGTCAACCAAAAATTATAAAAAGGAGCCCTCGGTTATCATTGAGATCATCTTTTGTCTACAGTATTGTTATGCTGCCGGTTTGGCTCTGGAACTGCTTCGGGGAATGAAGGCCTCCTAGCTCGGGCATTGCTTCTTGCTTGCAACACAGCAACTAGTGATGAGATAACTTAATTTGTGAGTTGCATTTAGTTTTGAGCATTGTATTCAGCTTGTGCATTGTTAGATCTGTTTTGCATAATTGTGGTTTTCCGTATATTGCACTGTTTGCTACAGCAGATTCATGTTTTTATTCATAAATCAAAAAACAACAAAAACATTGTTCTGGGTATTATCCCATTATCATTGCTAGGTCTAGGCGTCATCTTCCTCTAATTTGCAGATTTTTTAGAGAAGACAGTGATTTTTAAGAGCAGATCGCCCTTCCTTGAGGGCCGTACCACCTGTTGATTGCATTGAATTCCGTGCATAAATAATATATGGCTGTTTGCTCTGTTTTCAGTGTCTTAGTCTAGGCGCCATCATTCTTAGGGAATATTGCTCTTTGTTTCAAGTCAATCAGATGAGTTATGTAAGAGTTATGAACATATGAGTGATTTCACACACTGCTGGTTAGTGATTTAAAAGTGCAGATTTGTGAAAAAACCAGAATTATTATTTTGATCATTGAGAGGTTTACTGTTTTGGCACTTCTAACCAAGCTAAGGAGAGTTCTTTATGATGTAATGTTAATCTATCAAATTCCTAAGCTATTGGCAGGCGAATGATCATCATTTTGTAAACTGACAGTAGTACTGGCAGTCATTTTCAGTATTGTGCAATTATGATTTGTAACGCTCTCTTTCATTGTGAAGTTGTTTTGAAATAGATACATCTCCGCCCTATGGTAGCTACTTTCCCACTCTGGGTTAGCAAGCACATTCTGGGTGTTGAGTACTTTCAGCTTTCAATATTTCTTTCAA
This sequence comes from Sequoia sempervirens, assembly GCA_007258455.2. Lineage (NCBI taxonomy): Eukaryota > Viridiplantae > Streptophyta > Pinopsida > Cupressales > Cupressaceae > Sequoia > Sequoia sempervirens. The sequence continues at coordinate 12,904 of VDFB02162706.1, forward strand.
GCATTGTACTTTGTAACACTCCGCCATATGGTCGCCCCTCACTCCATACTGGATTGGGTAGCACATACTTGGTGTCGAGTTCCTTTTCAGCACTTAGTGTAGAAGATCCTCTGACCATATGCTCGTCATCATCGGCGCCATTCTTGGTTAGAGTTCCTGCATAAGCAATTTGATTTAGATCCTCTGACCAATGCTCACACCTTGCCCACATCGGGATCCTGGTGTACATTCTGGTTAGAGTTGCTTCAGCACGTTTTGGTTTCGCTGCTAACCTTAACGGGTGCATTTGTTTGTAATTGGTAATTTGAAAAAACGAAAAAATTGGCTCGGAATATTTCACAGATCTACAAGGCCCTTAGCTGATTTAAGGACCTTACCAATTTTGTCTAGAGAAATGCAGTCTTGACCTTTCCTTTCCTTATAATTCTGGTTATTTTATTCAAGATACCTTCAATTTAAGGATGAAATGTCCAAGCTTGGTGATCAAGATCTAAAAATTTCCGAGCAAGACCCCACTTTGCTTTAAAAAATGCTGCATCAATTTATCTTGTAAATATTTTGTCTAAAACCCTAGTTAGATGCTCTCTCTTGTTGGAAATGCTCATCTCTAGAATCATTAAGATCTTGCTGTCCAAAGTTTTGAGGACATCATCCTTTTGAGAGAGACAGTGATAGAAAGCATTGTGTAAATGAAGGTCTATATGTGAGCCACTCTCTTCTTGTAATAGTGATAATTGCATCCTCTCCACTTCATTTTGGGTTCACTTTGACTCTGTTGTCCTTTATGCAATGATTAGTGTACAAGTGGCACATTTTAGTATTAAATTTTAGACAATATCTAACTTGTGGGAGATTTGTGGTAAAGACAAATCATAATAGTTTGAAAAAATTCCTGGGCCAACCAGATTTGAATGATAGACAACAAAAATGGCTAAGTGAGCTCCAAGCTTATGGCTTCAACATAGGATACATGAAAGGGAAAAAGAATGTAGTTGGTAATTTTCCAAGAAACCTACTTTATGTTCTGTTTCTATTATTACTGCTGATTGAAAGGCTGCCATTATGGAAGAATATGCTAAAAATGCATTTTCTACTAATCTCCTTGATGGGGAAGTGAAGGATGGCAGGTATTCAATGACAAATGTCTTATCCTCCATAAGAATAGAATTTTTGTAATTTCAGAATCTAGGATGAAGGAAAAGATTTTAAGAGCCTTCCATGATACACCATTAGCGAACATTCAAAATATTACAAGACATATAGGAAGATCGAGGAGATATTTTCTTAGAAGGGACTTAAGGAGGATGTCCTCAAACATATTAGAGAATGCATTGTCTGTCAACAAAACAAAGCAAAGCACATTTTTCTACAAGATTGTTACAACCTTTGCCTATTCCTAATTAGAAGTGACAAAGCATATCCATAGACTTCATTATAGGCCTCCCCAAGGTACAAGAAAAAGATTGTATTTATATTGTTGTGGATATGTTAACTAAGTAAGCACACTTCCTTTGCTATTTCTTCAAAATTCAAGGCTCCCCAAGCGGCCAATTTATTTTTCAAGGAAGTGTTTAGGCTACATGGATTGCTCAAAAATATTGTAAGTGACAGAGACAACACATTCTTCAATGCCTTTGGGTAGTTGTTTCATTTGACAAGTATAGAACATATGCCAAGCACAGCTGCACAAGTTATCACCCACAAATAGATGGACAAATAGAAATAGTCAATAAATGGGTTGAGGGATATTTGAGAAACTATGTTTTAGATCAACAATCAGCTTGAGTTGAATGGTTGTATTTGCAAAAATATTAATATAACACTTCTTATCATATGTCTATTTTTATGTCTCCATTCATGGCACTATATGGTTATGATGTTTTAACCTTTCTTGATTTAGTTTTCATCGATAGCAAAGTGCCATCAACTAGTGATTTGGTTAGACATGGCCAAGATATATTGAGAGCATTCAAAAATCTCCAACAAGCTTAGAATCAACATAAATTCTATGCAGATCAAAGTAGTATAGAGAGGCCATTTGAGATTGGAGACTTGGTTTTTACTTTTTATTAGATTGCAGCCATACATGTAATCCTCCATCAAGAAAAAGGGAGCTGAAAAACTTAAACCCAGATTTTACAGGCTGTAGAGGATCTTGAGGAGAAATGGAGAGGTTGCTTATGAACTTGAGATGCCAAAATATACTAGGATCCACAATCTATTTCATGTTTTGTGCTTCAAAAGGGCACTTGAGCAGAATATCACATCTTCAATAGAGTTGCCTCCTTGAGATGACGAAGGAAAGTTGATATTGGTTCCAAAAGCTATCATTGGTCATAGAGAAGAAATTGAGGAACAAGACCATAACATAATATCTCGTGTGGTGCTTAGAATCAACATAAATTCTATGCAGATCAAAGTAGTATAGAGAGGACATTTGAGATTGGAGACTTGGTTTTTACTTTTTATTAGATTGCAGCCATACATGTAATCCTCCATCAAGAAAAAGGGAGCTGAAAAACTTAAACCCAGATTTTATGGGCTGTAGAGGATCTTGAGGAGAAATGGAGAGGTTGCTTATGAACTTGCGATGCCAAAATATACTAGGATCCACAATGTATTTCATGTTTCGTGCTTCAAAAGGGCACTTGAGCAGAATATCACATCTTCAATAGAGTTGCCTCCTTGAGATGACGAAGGAAAGTTGATATTGGTTCCAAAAGCTATCATTGGTCATAGAGAAGAAATTGAGGAACAAGACCATAACATAATATCTGGTGTGGTGGAAAAATATTCCAATTGAAGATGCTACATGGGAGGGTGTAGAGATACTTGAGCATCCGAATCTAAAATTGCTTGAAGGCAACCAATTTTGCGAAGAGCAGATTGTCATGTCCCCTTTTTAGAGTTTAAAATATTTGGGAGACCAATAGCCTTTTTTTTTGGCTGCAAGCTAAGAGATAAAGTTAAGGAAATAATTTAATTATTAATTTAAGCTGTCCCAATAACTTTATAGCATTGTACAAAGGATGAATTATGTATTATTATTATTTTATTAATTTGGGCCCAATGTAATATTTTATTAAAAGTGTTTTTGAACACATCTGGAGGGAATGTTAGGCAGGAAAAGAAAACTCAAATTAAAAAGGTGAATAGAAAGGGATGAGTTTGGCATAAAAGAGATTATCCATTGTTATTGTTGTCAAACCCTTTTTACAGAATTTGAACATTTCTATTCATCTTCACACCCGAGGATGAAAATCCTTTGGTTCAAGGAATCTGAAGGACAAAAACCCTTTGGTTTATGGAATCTGGAGGACACATACCTTGTAATGTCCCCTTCTCAGCAGTGATCGTTTCTGTTGACCGTTGGCCTATTCCGGAGACCCGTAGGCTATGCGGATGGTGAAATTAGGGTTTCCTAGTTTTGAGGAGGTTGTTGCTTGGAGTTTGGGATTCTGATTGCGGATTCTTTCTGGGTTTTCAGAGAGCTTCGCATTGGTGTGTTCAGTTTGGCATTCCGGGCAACTTCGCGAATTTACTATTTTTAGTAAATTCTATTTTTGGCAGTGGACAGTTTGGGTTCAGTTCAGTTGGTCTTCTTCTTCGGTTGTTTCAGCTGGCACTTCAGTTTTGGCCTTGGGCGCATTATTCTTGGAGAGATAAGTATTTTCCTTATAATATTATATTTTAATATTATATGACCCTTTTGCATAGCAAGCGCAACTTAAGTTGTTTTAAAAAGAGGGACTTAAAGGGTCTAGGCGCCATGGAGGAATAAGTTATATTTTATAAAGTCAAATATTAAGCTTTTGAAAAAAGACGCCTATATGAAGGTTTGACTTTATTTTAAAATGTGAAATAAGCAAAAGTGAAAATGGACGCCATCTTTTGGAGGGAAAAGGTGAATTTGAAATTAGGGTTTTGGGCGCCCTCTGGAAGCTTCTAGATGTTTCTCCCTCGTCTATATAATCAGGCCTCGCTCTTCATTTGGGATCTTTTGTCTACTACACCGTTACGCTGCTGAATTGTCTTCAGGCACTCGCTTCGAGGAAAGCACACCTCCTAGCATGGGCTCATCTTCTTGCTTGAAAGATAGCAACTAGTTGAGAGGTTAGCTTGTATTAGGTTTAAATTGCATTTCCAGTTGAGTAATTGCATTTTGGAGTTCTAGTTTACATTTTCTGTCATATTTTGATGTTGCTGAATGTCATTGAGGAGTGTAAGATTTGCTCATAGCTCATGAAATAAAAATGCTATCATTCTGGGTATTGAATCTATCAATCTGTTTATGAGGGGCGACCATTCTTGCCAGTTTCCAGATTTTTATTGTGTCTCTTTGATTTTATTAAGGAAATTCGCCCTTGCAGCTGGGCCGTACCATCTTGAAGTACATTGGAGTTTGTGCAAAAATAAATAAGGCTTGTTTTGGGTGGTTTAGGGATTGCATCTTGGGTGCCTACATTAGTATAGTAATCTGCATTTGATCTTTCGTCAATAGGATGTGTTTAGAGTGAGTTATGTGCATTTTAATGGGTTATCATGCTGCTGTTCTGTATTAAATCTGTCAAAAACAGTCATACCAGATTTGAGGAAATTCATTATTGGTGTGAGGAGTTGATATTCAAAGAGTTAGTGAGTTTAGAAAGGGTGCTTATTTTGCTATAGCTTTGGAAGTTCTTATTCTTATGATATTGGCAAACTCTCTCATTTGATTGTAAGCTGAACAGTAGTACTGTCAGCAATTCTCTCCTTTCATTTGATTTACATGTACTTCCCACTGAATAAGTGGAAGAGGCTGGCTTGCCGCCTATTTACTATTTTGCATTGTAATTTCCTAAGTCTCCGCCATATGGTCGTCTCCTATCCATCACGGATTGAGTAGCACATACTTGGTGTTGAGCTAATTTTCAGTATTGCATTAGATAGGGATCCTCTGACCGAATGCTCGTCGTTCACCGGCGCATCTCGTGGTTAGAGTTCTTATTCAACATTTTCCTTTGAGATCCTCTGACCAATGCTCACACCATGCCCACATCGAGATCCTGGTGTACATTCTGGTTAGAGTTACTTTTCGCATCGTTTTGGTTTATGCTAACCTTAACGGGTGCGTGTTGCATTGTAATCAATTGTGAAAAATAAAATAAAAATTGGTCCGGTTCATTACAGTGGTATCAGAGCCATGATTCTGCCAACCTGTTCCCATCAGTGATTCAGTGGTCAGATGAGTGACAGTGATTGCAGATACTACACCAGAGGTCAGGCCAGAAGACAACAGACACAGTTTCCGCTAGTGCCAAAAGCAGATACTCTTTCAGAAGCTTTGAGAGAAACAGAAACAGCAGTGGATAAGGGTAAAACAGCTGAGAACATGTCAGATAATCTTAGGCAGGCCATGGAGGAGAAGGATGCAAGGATGGAAAAGAAGTTTGATGGAATGATTGAGATGATGTCTCGATTACTTGCTCGGATGGATCAGCAAGCTTCTCAGAACCATACTCCGAATCAAAACCATGCTACAGGAGAAAGCAGTGGTGTCAATGGAAACAATGGGAATAATGGGAACAATGGAAGCAATGGGAATAATGGGAACAATGGTAATGGAGGCAGCAGAACTATTGGACAGCATGATACCATCTCTAGCGGGTCAGCCTCTAGACCGCTCTTCCCTACATTCACTCCAAGGGAAGAACAGCAAGTTGAAGCTACCGTTCCTTTGGTAGACGATGCTAGGCAAGCCTACATGGAGTACTCCACCCTACCACCTGATCTTAGGGACCAATGGTCCTTTGATCAATTCATGAATCAGAGAAACAGAAGACACGGAGGAAGAGTTGATAACCGAGCTAATATGGCTCCTAGAACTGATTTTCATCAAGCCTTAGGGAAGGTAACATTGGCTCACTTTGATGGAAGTGATAAGTGTTCGGCAAGATCGTGGGTTCAAAAGTTAGATAATTACCTTTCACTTCGTCCCATGCCAGAAGAAGATGCCATCAAGTTTGCAACACTTCATTTAGAAGGAGCTGCCCATGAATGGTGGTACCATGGTTTGGTCACCCTTGGCCATAACCTTATCCGAACCTATGGAGAATTCACTAACAAGCTGATTGAAAGGTTCGATACTAAAGATCCTGAAGTAAGATTTCGTGAGCTTGCACAACTGAAGCAGCATGGCTCCTTGGATTCTTACATTGCTGATTTCCAGAGGCTTTCTGTGATGGTGCCCAACATCACCGAAAGAAGATTGGTCGTGTTGTTTTCTGAAGGTTTGGTTGAACCCTTGAAAGGGTGGGTTAAAGCTTTCGATCCACCAAGTCTTGATGAGGCAATCAAGAAGGCTCGTAGTATGGAGTTATCAGCCCCTAGGCCTAAATTTCCGCCTAAGCCTTTTGGCCATAAGAAGGATAAGGATAAGAGACATTCTTCTAATCAGCACAAGAAGTTCCCACCTAAGTTGACTGAAGAGCAACGTGAACAGCTTAGAAAGGAGGGCAAGTGTTACACATGTCTAGAGCCTTGGACTAAAGGCCATAGATGTCCTGGAAGAGGGCGTTATAATCAAATGGGGACCTATTCTGATTATGAATCAGCATCTGATATGTCTGATCAGCAGTCTTATTTTGGGGACAGCGAGGATGAAAGAGCCACAGAAGAGTCCGATCATGAGCAAGGAGTTGGGGGCCCTATTGCCCAACTCTCTAGTTTCCAAAAGAACGAATCTTTCAAGGTTCGTGGTGGAGTTGGAGGTCATCGTATTGTTGCATTGATTGATACTGGTGCAACGCATAACTTCATTGATGAAGGTGTGGTTGCCAAGAGAGGTCTCAAAACTGAAGAATTTGAGGGCTTCAAAGTCATGGTGGCTGATGGGTTTCATATTTCCTGCACACGAAGAGTTCCTAACATGTCCTTGCAGTTGGGAAACTATGAAGTCAAAGATGACTTCTATGTGGTTACTATTGGTGACACAGATGCAGTTTTGGGCATACAATGGTTACGTTCACTTGGTGAAATCTCTCTCAACCTACAAACAATGGAGCTCAAGTTCCAATCTGATGGCAAGAGAGTTGTTTTGAGAGGAATGTCTAATGGTGGTCCTCGTATAGTTTCTTTCAAAAGGATGGAAAGGCTGATTAGACATGACCAAGTGGAGTGGGCTGCGGAATGCATGGTTCTTCCTGCTAGTCCAGTTGAGACCAAGAGGGAATATCCTCCTGATATTCAATCTATACTCACCAAAAGGAGTAAGGTGTTTGCTGATCTACCACCTGGGCCACCACCAGAAAGGGGTGCTGAGCATGTTATTGAACTTAAGGAAGGGGCCAAACCAGTCATTACAACACCGTATAGATATCCTAAGAAGCAGAAGGATGAAATTGAGAAGAACATAAGAGAACTCCTGGAGATGGGCTTCATTCGCCCTAGCAAGAGTCCTTTTGCTTCAGCTGTGGTTCTTGTGAAGAAGAAGACGGCACCATCCGCATGTGTGTGGATTATCGTGCCTTGAATCAAAGCACAATAAAAAATCGGTATCCTATTCCTCGGATCGATGAGCTCATTGATGAGCTACATGGTGCTAAATTCTTCTCCAAAATTGATTTGAGATCGGGTTACTATCAAATCCGGATGAGGGGCTCAGATGTTGAGAAGACGGCATTCAGATGCCACTATGGTCATTTTGAGTTCCTAGTCATGCCCTTTGGCTTGACTAATGCTCCAGCCACCTTCCAGTCTTGCATGAACAGAGTCTTCCAGAAGCAGTTGAGGAAATTTGTGTTAATTTTCTTTGATGATATTCTCATCTTCAGCAAGACGTGGGAAGAACACCTCAAGCACTTGGAGGAAGTGCTTAGCATTCTTGAATCAGAAAGTTTGTTTGCAAAAGAGTCCAAATGTGAATTTGGAATGAAGGAGCTGCTCTACCTTGGCCATATAATCAGCGCTGAAGGGGTGAAGGTTGATCCAGAAAAGATCAAGGCTATAGTAGATTGGCCACCTCCAGAAAATCTGACTCATTTGAAGGGATTCTTGGGTCTTTGTGGCTTCTACAGAAGGTTCGTAAAGGGGTATTCTCAAAGTGCTGCTCCTCTTACTGACCTCACTAAAAAGGGGGCTTTCATGTGGTCAGAAAAAGCTCAGAGTGTGTTTGATAAGTTCAAGAAAATCATGAGTTCTTGTCCTGTATTGGCCATACCAGATTTCTCCAAACCCTTTGAGTTACAGTGTGATGCATCAGGGGAAGGTATTGGGGCTGTTTTGATGCAAGAGAAGCATCCAATTGTATTTGAAAGCAGAAAATTAAGAGGGGTTGAAAGGACCTATTCTATCTATGACAAAGAAATGCTTGCAATCATGCATGCATTAGCCAAGTTCAGACAATATCTGGTGGGAAGTAAATTCGTGGTCAAGACTGATCACAACAGTCTCAAGCACTTTATGCATCAGAAGGACTTGAATGAGAGACAGCAGAAGTGGGTGAGTAAGCTACAAGCTTACGATTTTGACATTGAGTATGTCAAAGGGAAGAATAACATTGTGGCTGATGCTTTGTCCAGAAGGCCTCACTTGAGCTCATTGTGTGAGCTTAATGCTGATTGGAAGGAGTTGTTGCTTGCTGATTATGCCAAAAATCAGTTTGCAACCAGCGTTATTGAAGGTACTTTTCATGATGAAAGGTACAAGGTAGTTGATGGGTTGATACACTACAAGGGAAGGATCTTCTTGGTGGCTGATTCTAAACTTAAGAAGAAGATTTTGATGACTTTTCACGACATTCCACTTGCTGGTCATCAAGGTTACTTCAAGACATATAGGCAGATTTGAGAGAGGTTCTCTTGGAAGGGATTGAAGGATGATGTTCAGCGTTACATCAAGGAGTGTAGCACTTGTCAAATGAATAAAAATGAGCACTCTCTTCCAGCTGGTCTACTGCAGCCACTTCCCATTCCAAATCAAAAATGGGAAAGTATCTCTATGGATTTCATCACCGGGTTGCCTAGGGCCCAAGGCAAAGACTGTATTTATGTTGTAGTGGACAGATTGACCAAATTCGCTCATTTTTTGCCATCACTAGCACATTTACAGCAGCTCAAGTTGCAGATTTGTTCTTCCATGAAGTGTTTAGATTGCATGGGTTGCCTAAAAATATTGTGAGTGATAGGGACAGCAAGTTCCTAAGCACCTTTTGGCAGGAAATTTTTAGGATGAGTGGTACAGTGCTTACTCCAAGCACTAGCTATCACCCACAAACGGATGGTCAAACGGAGATTGTGAACAAATGGTTGGAGGGCTATCTCAGAAATTATGTCTCGGAACAGCAAAGAGCATGGGTAAAATGGCTCCACTTGGGAGAATATTGCTACAATTCATCTTTCCACATGTCAATAAAGATGTCTCCATTCATGGCCCTCTATGGTTACGAGGCTCCAAGCTTTGCTGATTTGGTGTTTGGCGATAGCAAAGCTCCCCAAGCCAAGGATTGGTTGCAGCAGAGCCAAGATGTTTTGAAATCCTTGAAGGACAACCTTCAAATGGCACAAAATCAGCAAAAGATGTACGCTGATCAGCAGCGTGTTGAGCGCTCATTTGAGGTTGGTGACATGGTATATCTTCGGCTTCAGCCCTACAGACAGTCCACACTTAAGAAGAGTGGAGCTGAGAAGCTGAAACCACGCTTCTATGGACCATTCAAAGTTGTTAGGAAGGTTGGAGCGGTGGCTTATGAGTTGGAACTACCTTCGAGTAGTAAGGTCCACAATGTCTTCCATGTGTCTCGCCTCAAAAAGGCACTTGGACACAACGTTGTGGCTTCATCACAGTTACCTCCTTTGGATGAAGAAGGGCAGTTGACTTTGGTTCCAGAACAGATTATTGATTTCAGAGAGCGTTCCTTGAGGAGAACAATCAAAGAGTATTTGGTAAAGTGGAAGAATTTACCATTGGAGGATGCTACTTGGGAGGATGAGGAGATTCTACAGCATCCAGACTTGCGATTGCTTGAGGGCAAGCAATCTTGGGGAGGGCGGACTGTAATGTCCTCTTCTCAGTAGTGATCATTTCTGTTGAAGGTTGGCCTATTCCGGAGACCCGTAGGCTATGCGGATGGTGAAATTAGGGTTTCCTAGTTTTGAGGTCGTTGTTGCTTGGAGTTTGGGATTCTGATTGCGGATTCTTTCTGGGTTTTCAGAAAGCTTCGCAGTGGTGTGTTCAGTTTGGCATTCCGGGCAACTTCACGAATTTACTATTTTTAGTAAATTCTATTTTTGGCAGTGGATAGTTTGGGTTCAGTTCAGTTGGTCTTCTTCTTCAGTTGTTTCTGCTGGCACTTCAGTTTTGGCCTTGGGCACATTATTCTTGGAGAGATAAGTATTTTTCCTTATAATATTATATTTTAATATTATATGACCCTTTTGCATAGCAAGCACAACTTAAGTTGTTTTAAAAAGAGGGACTTTAAGGGTCTAGGCGCCATGGAGGAATAAGTTATATTTTGTAAAGTCAAATATTAAGCTTTTGAAAAAGGACGCCTATATGAAGGTTTGACTTTATTTTAAAATGTGAAATAAGCAAAAGTGAAAATGGACGCCATCTTTTGGAGGGAAAAGGTGAATTTGAAATTAGGGTTTTGGGCGCCCTCTGGAAGCTTCTAGATGTTTCTCTCTCGTCTATATAATCAGGCCTTAGCTCTTCATTTGGGATCTTTTGTCTACTACACCGTTACGCTGCTGAATTGTCTTCAGGCACTCGCTTCGAGGAAAGCACACCTCCTAGCATGGGCTCATCTTCTTGCTTGAAAGATAGCAACTAGTTGAGAGGTTAGCTTGTATTAGGTTTGAATTGCATTTCTAGTTGAGTAATTGCATTTTGGAGTTCTAGTTTACATTTTCTGTCATATTTTGATGTTGCTGAATGTCATTGAGGAGTGTAAGATTTGCTCATAGCTCATGAAATAAAAATGCTATCATTCTGGGTATTGAATCTATCAATCTGTTTATGAGGGGCGACCATTCTTTCCAGTTTCCAGATTTTTATTGTGCCTCTTTGATTTTATTAAGGAAATTCGCCCTTGCAGCTGGGCCGTACCATTTTGAAGTACATTGGAGTTTGTGCAAAAATAAATAAGGCTTGTTTTGGGTGGTTTAGGGGTTGCATCTTGGGCGCCTACATTAGTATAGTAATCTGCATTTGATCTTTCGTCAATAGGATGTGTTTAGAGTGAGTTATGTGCATTTTAATGGGTTATCATGCTGCTGTTTTGTATTAAATCTGTCAAAAACAGTCATACCAGATTTGAGGAAGTTCATTATTGGTGTGAGGAGTTGATATTCAAAGAGTTAGTGAGTTTAGAAAGGGTGCTTATCTTGCTATAGCTTTGGAAGTTCTTATTCTTATGATATTGGCAAACTCTCTAATTTGATTGTAAGCTGAACAGTAGTACTGTCAGCAATTCTCTCCTTTCATTTGATTTACATGTACTTCCCACTGAATCAGTGGAAGAGGCTGGCTTGCCGCCTATTTACTGTTTTGCATTGTAATTTCCTAAAGTCTCCGCCATATGGTCGCCTCCTATCCATCACGGATTGAGTAGCACATACTTGGTGTTGAGCTAATTTTCAGTATTGCATTAGATAGGGATCCTCTGACCGAATGCTCGTCGTTCACCGGCGCATCTCGTGGTTAGAGTTCTTATTCAGCATTTTCCTTTGAGATCCTCTGACCAATGCTCACACCTTGCCCACATCGGGATCCTGGTGTACATTCTGGTTAGAGTTACTTTTCGCATCGTTTTGGTTTATGCTAACCTTAACGGGTGCGTGTTGCATTGTAATCAATTGTGAAAAATCAAAATTTTTTTTGGTCCGGTTCATTACATACCTGTTGTGACCTTTTTCACACATCGCCCCATTGCAAATGGGGACCCCCCTAATTTTGGCTTTGCTTTTCGGTCGTTTTGTTGTTGTCTCTCTTTTCTACTGTCTGTCTTTTCGGGATGGGCCCGCCGTTGAACCTTAACGTGAACTTTTGGCCAAGTCTGAAAATTAGGGTTTTCATCTTTTCTAGCCGATTTGAGGTCAAACGAAGTAAATAAATTGAGATTTGAGATTAACGTTGTCAGCATGCTTCCAGCAGGTTTTCACAGAAATTTCATCAGATTCTGAGTACTTACTATTTTTAGTAAGTGCGCAATTGCAGGCAATCCTTCAGCATTTTTGTGAATTCCGACAATCACACTGCGTCCAGAGCACATCAAGCTACTCATAGGTTAAATTTGAGCTAAAACGGATGACTTGCTATTTTTAGCAGTCCAGCTTCCGGGACAAATTTCAGGGCTCAGATGCAGAGTTTTTCGGCGCATGTCGGCATATTCCTTCTGGGTTTTTCAAGGGCTTTGCAATGGTGTAACATGCAAGTGAAACTGGTCACTTTTCAGAAACTTACTATTTTTAGCCAGTGCTTGCATGTTGAAGTTTTTTCTGGGTTTTTCAAGATTTTTCGGGCAGTATGACATGCAAAATCATCCAGCAGCCGAACGGTCACTTTTTCGGCCACTTTCTATTTTTAGCAGGTACCACATGGGCAGCTGTTCATTACTCCAGAACTGCAAACTGATCGTCATGCAACTGAAACGAGGTCAAACGGAGCTCATCTGAGGTACATGCAGAAAATTAGGGTTTCGAGCTTCAGGGCTAAAAATAAGGAGTTAGACAACAAGGTGCTCAAAACTGAAGTATCCATCATGGTCAGTATCTTCCAGGGAGTCTGCTGGCAAAATTTGAAGGCAATCGGAGAACTTGCTTTAGTAAGGTATCCTCGGCGCGGGCTATAAGTAGAAAGTCGATCTTGGGTGCAGCGCAGACAGGCAAGTTCACCAACGAAGAGCACGCTGTCCAAATTTCAAGTCAAACGGAGCTAGGGAAGCCTCAGAAACGAGCACTTACTATAAATAGTAAGTCACTTTAGAAGCAGCTATAAATGGCGGGTTGACACCAGATCTCAACGGGTACAAGTCAAACATGTGATGAGAAATCCATGGCGCGAATTTCAAGACTAACAAAGTTGCAGAGAATGGAAAATCAGACAATTGCTATTTTTTAGCAGGTTGGGGCAGAGAAATTAGGGTTTCCTAAAATCAAGGGTGAAACACAACAACCAGGCAGAAGCAGCGTCCAGTCACGATCAATACCCTTTAGGCAATCGGCATGCAAAATTTGAAGACATTCTGAGCAATTGCTATTTTTAGTAAGTTGCTAAAAATAGCAGGTGCATGCAGTTATCAGGGCCCAACAGCTCAACCACATCCCGAGGTTCAGAACAAAGCAAAATCCAACGTTTTTGGAGCTTGGAACTAGCTTGGAGTGCAAAAATTGACAAACTTTCTAAAAATAGCAAATTAGGGTTAGCGTGATCGAGTCACTCCAAATTCAACAAATGGCATAAAATTCACTGAAATTGATGAATTTTCAGGTCCAACTAGTGAAAAATGCCTTTAAAAGCCGAAGGCAGGTTGAAAATTTCCTAAAGTGCTGCAAATTAGAAGGAGACACCCTCATATGCGCCTAGGTAAAAGGAGTCACTTGGAAATTTTCTAAGTGTAAAAAAATTGGAAGCTCTGGGGTCAAAATGCGCCTTGAAGAAGAAGAAGCATCAAAAAAATTTCTAAGGCACCCAAAGTGGAAGTAGCACCTCCAAAGTGCGCCTTAGGGAGAAGAGGGTGGGCTGGAAAATTTCTAAGTGTTTTAAATTTGATCCTCCATGGGTCAAATGCGCCCCACTTTGAAAGTGACTCAAGATTTTCTATGTGGATGAGATTTGATGCTCCCCATGGCATATGCGCCCTACTTCAAGGAAGAAGTGAACAAAGTTTGTAAGGCGTTTAAAAAATGGAGGCTCCTACCATCATTTGCGCCTTAGCTGCTTGGAGTAATAGAAAAATGGTTAAGTGTTGCAAACTGAAAGTGCCTACTCCAATATGCGCCTTCAGGGTGTTGGATGAGGAATTTTTTCTAAGTCATTGAAATTTGGAGCTCCCTATGCTATTTGCGCCCTTGAGCTTGAAGAGTAAAAATGTTCTAAGTGTGAAAGATTTGAAGAAGCACCTCCAGAATGCGCCTTAAGAAGAAGGACACTTGAAATTTTTTCTAAGTGTTGAAACTTGCAGCAAGGTACCTCAAATGCGCCCTCCATGAGTTGAGAGTTGAAAAAGTTCTAAGTGTTGAAATTGAATGCACAGGGTGTCAATTGCGCTTAGCCTGGAGAGGGTGAGAACTTCAAAATTTCCTAAGTGTCGAAAATGGAACTTCAAGGGTAGAAATACGCCCAAGAGGGAGGTCTTTGAAATTTTCTCTAGGTATAAAAAATTGGAAGTAGACATAGTCATATGCGCCTGGGAGTTGAGGGGAGAGTTTGATATTTCCTAAGTGTTCAAAACTCAAAGTGCACACTCTGAAATGCGCCCTTGACTTGCATGGAAAGTTTGTTAAAATGTCTAAGTCATGAGATTTGGAGTTCCAAGGGTCAGATGTGCCCCAGCTGCTGGAGGAGTGAAAATTCTACCAAGACATGAAAATTGAAAGCTCAGGGTATGATATGCGCCTGGCTATTAAAAGGTTAATAAAATTTCTAAGTGTTGGAACTTGAAGTGGAAGCACAAGGTGGTAAATGCGCCTTTGACTGGGGGGTGAGCTGGAAAAGAATTTAAGTGTGGAACTTAAATTGAAGGAAGATCCCATCATTTGCGCTTGGAGCTTAAAAGAATAAAACTTAAAATTTTCTAAGGCATTTAAGCTTGAAGTTGGACACCTGAAATGCGCCCTAGGCATCAAAGAGGCATAAAATTTACTAAGTCAGAAGACAAATTGAAAGTCTACCCTGTTGATGCGCCTAGACTTTCCTGTGGAGCTTTGAAAAATGCCAAGTGCTAACACTTGATATAGAAGACCTCATTTGTGCCCATGCAAAGTGATGAATATTTTTCTAAGTATAAATATTTAAATTCCACCTCTAGAAGAAAATACGCCTAAGTCTGATGGAGGAGATGAAATTTTCGGAGGCACGGGTAAAGTCGGTTGGAATGAGTCAGAATACTCCAATTTCATAAGGATGATGAAAATTGTCAAAGCAGAGCAAAGAAAGTGCGCCTGGAATCGAAGAAATGGATTAAATTTGATGAAAATCATTTTTTCTAAGGTTCAAAATTCAAAAAATTAAATGAACCCGTTCGTTGGGTACCCATGGATTCGACGCATTCTGAAGAAAATTCTCTTCTGGGTATTGAAGATCTTCGACAAGGAGTGGATTTCAAGGTCTTCTGCACTTCGCCAAGGCGTTTAGGATGGAGAATTTGATTGGCGCTTGAATAATGAATTTTCCTAAGGGAAAATTTTAAAAAATAAAATTTCTAAGGCAGGGGATAAAGTGTGTTAAAAAATGCCTTGGTGGATGAATCTGAAAATGATCGCCTAGATGATTTTTGGTCAAATTCCTAATGAGGGGATTTTTCTCGAGCCTGAGTTGGATGAAATATCAGAGTGAAGTGCGCCGAGCAGAATGCAAGATAGGCTGAAAATTTGGCTAAGGCATGAAGAATGTGAAAGCAAAGTTGTGCTAGAGGAAGGCGATGAACGCTTGAAAATTAGAGCGTGAGAATCAGGTAAGTAAGTTGAGATTATATTATGAAATGTTCTAATTCTCTTCTCCTTGCTTGTTTTGCAGGAGAAATGTTGAAGCCGGAGCACGATGACTGGAAGTGGTGAAGCACGATGATATTACAACCTTCGGAGGAAGATAAAGTTATGAGTTTCAATCTCGAAGGGAGAAAGTTGCAAGAAATTGGCTAAGTGTTAGCTCAAGTGACAAAGAAGTTGAAGAGCAACGTCAAGAAAGAAGATCAAGGACAGTGCGAACGCGTCTACAAACGGAATCTTCTAGAAGGATGATGGTGGACATTATGGCTCATTTATTACCCCACTCCTTTGTGGCGGTTTTTAGGGAAAATCATGTTTAGGGCTGAGGTGGCACGATCTGGGCCATCCAGCCGATTGTAACCCTAGCCGTCTTTTGGGACTTGGCTAGCTATATAAAGGGGGAGTCCCCCTCATTTGTAACGAAGTAGACAGTAGACAGTAGAGAAGATTAGAGTAGAAGTCAGAGTAGAGAGACAACTAGGTGATAGCTTAGAGTAACTTAGTATAGATTGATAGTGTAGTTTGAAGAAGAGGGAAAGTTTTCCCTTTGAAAACTTTGTAAGAAATTGTTGTGAACACTCTCTCAATAAAAGAGTTTTTCATTGATGGTGAATTTCGTCTTTGTTGTGAGTAGCTAGCAAGGTTTCTTCGTCCTTCCGATTCAAATGGTAGAGTAAAATAGTTCTAAGTAGTATAATTTTTATTCCATGCAAGTAGATGTTAACTGTGGAATGTGGTGTTTGATCTAAGCAACTTCGTCTATCCATACCACTAGTGTATTTGCTGATGGTGAATGCGCCTTGTGTGGTCAACTAGAAACGTTTGGGCTGAACTTCAATCACAGTTTGAATGGTGGTATGCGTCGTTGTGATGGTATCTTCATGTCAAATGGTGATTTGAACATCCTTAGTCATCTCCCCTGAAGATTGCACCGACTCCGTGGAAGTTGTCCGAAGCGAGGCAAAGCAGAGCCTGGTTGAAGCTTGTGAGAATTGATCACCATGTCCACGCCTTAGAGTAGATTAGAGCTCTTTAAACCCTGCATTTTTAAATTCAGTACTTTCAAGTTAGTTCAGGGAACCCGCACTTCATAGACAAATCTTTCGAGCATTTGAATTCCTTTCTCCGCTGTTGAACAATTCCGTAAGTCCCCTTGAAATACCAGCAAATCACATCGAGCCAACTGAGCCTATTCGCATTGAAAGAACCTTGGAGTTGAACGCATGAACTTTCTTGCAATCTTAGCGTGCGGAATACTTTGATCAAGAGAGAATAGGGTAGCTGTTGGCAACTTTATTCTGTGTTGGTGCGGTCACGAAAAACACATCAACAATACCCTTTAGGTTTTCATGTTGGATTAGAGGACGAAAACCCTCGTCAATTTGAGGCGATTCCATTTAGAGTTCACAATTATGTTGAAACATTGCAATTGATTCCAAATTTAGTTTGGTGGTTGAAGATTTCATATTCAATATCAGACTTGTGAGATTGTAAGGTAATATCATAATATTCTAGCTTATTTGTTGTTTCATAGAAAATTAATTTATAATTTTGTTGTAACCCTATTGTACCAAGTTGTGGGTGTCATTCTATTGATAGAGTTAGCCGCACCACTTTCTTTATTGTTACATTGTTGTGGATTGGTTGTCGTACATATTTGTGGTGATAAATATTGTTTAGTTGGCCATTGTACTAAGTCAAAAGGGAGGCATGACTTTATTATTGTGAAATGGTTGTTCATTGGTTGTCTTACCATGCTGGAAAGGGGATCGTAACATTTCCAAAATACTAAGTCTTTGTTAAACAGCTGCCATACTATTTCTCCTTCAGCAGTCATAACACCTTATCCCATAAAAAGGACTTATCTCTGAACTTGTAAGTGGTTTGCAGCATATTTGTAACTTCACTGTTATTTAAATATTCTGAATATTGAAGGGGTTTCTACAATATCAAAGATTGTATCTGTCATCAGAATTTTGTGGGTTTTCAATTCATCTAAGTTACCGATTTGCCACTCCTAGCCCCTGGATACGATACGATTCGTACCGGATTCGAAATTCGGATTCGGTACGATTCAGATTCGGACAGGGTACAAAAATACAACTATGGATTCGCCTTGGATTCGAAACGCCACTGTGGATTCGTCCAGGATACACCCAGCCGAATCCGCAACGAATCTGACTCGGATCCAGATGTCAAAACGCCCACGCCGCAGAAAAAGTGCCTTTTTTTGCATATTTTTATTATTTTTTTGACTAAAAGTTTTGTGAAGATCCTGTTTTTAGAAATATCTACTTCGGATGTGAAGTGTATTCTTAACCATTCTGGTTTTAGTGTCTTATATCTATTCTAAGTTCTGATTAACTTTGCCTGCAATGCAGGTTTGTGTCAGTATGATCAGCAGGTCTCTAACAGCATTTTTATTATCTTTTGAGATTAGGCCTGAAGATTTGCATATATTAAATTATTTTAGCCAGTAAAGAAAGCAACATTCAAGCATTATACTAGCAGGCCCAGTGTTCCTTAAAACTTAGGAGTTAGAAGTACAAACATGTAGGCACTTAAGCAAAAAGCATATATGAGAAATGAGAGAGAAATAAACAATTACTAAATCTAGAAGTCATTTAATTACAACATTGAAATAGTACTTATATATGCGAGGAAACTACAACCTTATTAGCTACACTCTAACTCCTTAAATTACTAAGATCTAATTTTGACCACTTAACCCTTAAATGACTAAATGATATTAGCCCCTGCCCTTTGAATCTCAAAGTTATTTATATCATGACATTCAAGTATCACTAATATTTTAATAATTGACTATGAAAGTGGTGGCGTATTTTTGCTATGTTATTTGACTATTAATATGTTGGTATATTCTGAACTTAATTACTGCTGCAAATATGTATATATTTCTGAATTTTATATGTTTTTTGTATTAACGTACCCAAACCCAATTTTTTTTTTGACCGAATCCCGTACCGGATTCGCACACTTGTACCCGAATCTAAAAATGAATTGGTAACTTAGCAATTCATTATAATAAAGTTTTCAGAGGATTGGAAGAGTTTAAGATATTAGTATTGCATGCTGCTATTTAGTATTTTGTTAATCTTCCAATATTGCAAAAAGATCAGACTTCGAAAAATATCAGAAAGGGATATTACATTTAATTTGGCTATTAAAATTATTGATTGGAATATGATTTAGTCATTCATTTTTGTTTTGAGATTCTATTGATTGAAACTAGGCTTACCTACCAAGGTTTATTTTCACCCCAATATCTAGTTTTGATCATCTTGGGCTGACTTCAACCCTTATTGGATAAAACATCTAGAATGCAACACATATTTTTGAAACATACAAATAAAGTAAATGAAAAAAAATATATGTTCTACAAAGTTTCCAAGATGGGGATTTGAAACATACAAATAAAGTAAATGAAAAAAAATTATGTTCTCCAAAGTTTCCAAGACAGGGATGACAAAGGATGGGGAGACACATTTTTGGGACAGATTTTTTTGAGGCCATTTTAGGGGACAATAGAGGACGGCAAAGGGGATGGCTATATAAAAATTTGGGATTTTTTTTAAATAGACAAATTTTAAATATTCATAAAATAACATTGATAAGGCATTCATCATATACATTAAAGTTGAATTGAGAGTTCACATGAGAGTCGAACAAATTAATATATGTCAAAACTCAAATTTTAATTGCTTCCATAATTATGACTATCATTTATTATATACATAAATAATTAATTGTAAATACTATCATAATATTATTAGGTTAATTGATACATATAATATATAACTATATACATCCCCTATTCATGGGGTGGTTAATGTTCATCTTCCTACTAACAACAGAGCAAATGCAAGGTGGATCCCTCTAGATGAGGGCTGGCACAAGCTCAACTTCGATGAAGTGGCAAAAGGAAATCCAAGACTATCAAAGGCTGGTTGCATTTTAAGAAATCATTAAGGTTTCTTAGTGGGAACAACAGCAAAAAACTTGCTAGATACTACTAATAATGAAGTAGAATTTCATGATGCTTTATTAGGACTATGCATGAGCAAAAATCTAAATATATAGAAAAAACTACATGTCAAAGGGGATTCACTATTCACAATCAACGCTCTCCAAATGTGTCAAACCCCCTATTGGAAACTTAATAATTTACTAAAGCAATGCAGTGAGATCTTGGACACGTTTGAAATTACACACTTGGCCACATGTTTCGTGAAATGAATGGAGCTGCAGACGAACTAGCAAACGTGGTGAATGAGATGACTAAGGACTATCATTTTGCTAGCTCTCCTAGCATGTGGCAAGATGTAGCCTCTGATCTCCCATCCTTCCTATCTCACTAAGAGAATATAATTATATGATAATATGTTGGGAAGCTTTGCTTGCTTTAAGTTAGAAATCATACAACAAAAAGCATGTGAGATGGAGGAAGAATTTATGGCTCCACACTCCCGGCCACTAGATGGAAGAAATAAAGCCATAACCTAGTTGTTTCAGTTGCATCTCACCTCCCACATAATGGACACCACAATTGTCTCGAAGCAAAAAAGTGTCAAATAGCTTTCAAAGGCAAGCTGTTAGATTTTAGGTTGAAGAAGGTGTTCAAGACAAATATTGTGGTTGTGCTGCATGCAATAAAGCTAGTGTTGGGGGACACTTTTCTTTCACCTCCCATAGATACAAGGTAAATATGGACATCTCCTCCATGTTTGTGGCAATTCTTTTGGATGCAAGGGAAGCAAAAGAGGATATCCAAGCAATTGTAGGCTTGATCATCAAACCCCAATGGTGCTGTGCGCTCAAAAATATTGTGGGCCATGTTGTAATTGGTCTAGGCTTTCACCCGGATAGTGGGAAATGGCCTCTAATTAACCCACATTATTTTGGACCTTGGATACCATTCATGATCAGGGCAATGGGTGAGGACAATAATGCTCGTCATCACAAAGAAAAATGGGGTATTGATTTCTTAAAGGCAGTTGCAGGTGTTTCCTTCGCATTGGAAGTCGACAAATCTTTTGCACTAGTGCCTAATAGCTCAGACTCAGAGGGTGGGGTAGCAGAAGTTGGAACCTCTACCAAAGTCTAGGGATAGCCTAGGTTAGTTAATTAGTAAAAGATATATTATAAATTTACTATTAAAGGTTGTATGTTTTTGTTAGATACTACAGGTTACAATTTTTGCTCTCTAATGGAGATGCCCAAAAATGTATTTTTCAAATTTTGAGAGTAATATATACTGTATGACTCCCTTAAGCCAATTTCATCGATCAATATATATATATATATATATATATAATATTATAATTTTTTATTAAAAATGATGCATATGTTATAAAATTTATATAAAGCAAATTGAATCGAATTAAATTAAAGAAGCATTGAAAGTTTTTTATGCCCTTTTGAAAAGGCCATGACTATGTATACAGACCACACACACTATATAGGGTTGTGTGCGCCCTATCATTGTGTTGTTCCTTGTCATAGGTTTCTCCCCTACTATGCATAGTTGGCCTTATGTACAGGGCTGCCCTATGGGCAGGGGAAAATTCATTGTATATGCAATTGTTTTTTAATGTTTTATCTTTCTTTCAAATTGAACTTTCAATATTATGATTTGTATGAGCATCTATATTTCTTTCTATACAAAATTTTCAAAGAATAGTTACAAATTCTTTTCATAAATGTGTATCTTAATGGATTGGAAGCATTTTGATAGCATTATTTTAAACAGTAATGCAGAAAAAAATTAGGTGTCCAATGAAGGACAGCTAATTCTAGCAACTAATACAACCTCAAACAATTTGCAACAATAACTAGCTATTAGAATGGTCACAACAAATAATCTTCCTTATTATTGAAAGTTGCACATTTAGGATTTATCATGAAAATGGAACTCTATCAATCACATCAGCTCACAGGCATAGAGCCTGGCAACAATTACACAGCAAAAACCAAAATAAAAAACAAAATCTCTCAACTACAAGGGTGAACATTGACTTGGAATTTATTCCAAGTTTCAAGGTCTACCTTCTTTACATACAAGATTTTCTTTTATATCACCTTAATCACCGCACTTGGAAGTCATTCCAAGGTCTAGGGTCTTCTTTCTTCACATACATAGTTTTTTTTATCACTTGAATCACCACACTTGGAAGTCATTCCAAGTTCCAGGGCCTGCCCTCTTCACATACAAAGTTTTTTCTTTTTAACATCGCTTGAATTGCTGCAGGGACAGTCAAGGAATGTCTAAGATGTTCGCAACTGTCTTGGGGAAGTCTGGCCATCCCCTTGGCTAATGCATTAAAACAAAACGTGATCACAATACTTCAGTATAGATGTCTTTAAAAACTATTGACAGTAAAAATAAAAAACAAGCACTTGGTTTTATTTTACACAACAAGATGGCTTCATTGAGCACAGCATGGAGGCCTTAACAATTTTATGTTGCAGATGTTTTATTTGCACATGAGCATGGTGTTGAAGATGCCAGTGTAATATGGAATATGCTTAAACCCTTACAGAAAAACTAAAAACCAAATGTACTTGAAAAATCAACTTTATAATGCGATCTTCAAATAGGAATTCTTGAAAATGTTAAATGGAATGGAACATGCATAAATAAATTAGTCTAAGCATCATCCTATTGTTCTTTACAGAGTTCCAAGAGATGTTTAATGTTATTAATCCACTAGCTTTTAGTGGCATATATGAGTTTGTGAGGACATGTTTGAGGAAAAAGACATGAAAGCTGATGTGGACCTAGCAAATTTCTCTTGGATTCTTTGCTTCTTATGTTACTGTTGCTCTTTAATATTGAATTGCCATTGTCTTAATCTAATGCAGCCATGAGACTCACACTGCTACATTCAATGACATCAACCATGATACTAAGCAGGGGGTCCATTACCTTTTCAAATTCACCACTAAAGGATGCCCACAATAGGCATGTTGGGTTCAGGTTTAGTATGTTTCCATCCCTTTAACAGTCGATTTCTGGGTTGGTACCTTGATCTGTTTCTGCATTTATTTGCTGATAAGAAAATCATAATGGGAAAAGCAATTTGCAATTAAATTGAGCATTGGTGATTAGGACTTTGTTGTACCCATAATAAATTTTTGCTTCAATAAGTCATTTCGCTAAAAATGAGCTAAATCATACAAAATTGTTGTCAAAAATCCGTTTTAGGTCAAACAAAACATAGGCTTTTTGTGGGTTTATGTCAAGGAAGATATGTACAAAATTCTGAAAATTTGAAAATTAGGGTTTCAAACCCCTGTTTTTAGGAAAACCCCTAAAAATAGGACCTTTCCAGAATTAGTTGAAAATGTGATGTCCCCTCGCTAGACAGTTCTCGGGAACAGAGCATTAGCCCTTTATTGGACCCTTGTGGGCTAGCCAGTTTGGATAGAGGGTCAGTGGTGCATTTTGGAGAGTTTGTTTGTTCGTGTTTTCAGTGGACAGTGTTTAGATCACAGTGAGTGTTGGCATTCCAGGAGTTCATCGCTTCTGACGGCACGAGATTATCCTGAGTTTTGAGCATATTACGGAATTTTAAGTGATTAAGTTAATTTATTAACTTAAAACGCCTTTTTAATAAAGTCACATTGACTTTATTTATATTTTATATCACTTAAATGTCAAAAGGGGGATTATAATATTTTAATAACTTTAAATATTATAAAAGTGCGCTCAAACTATTGAAAAGGGATATATTAAAATATTATAATATTTTAATGATGAGAAAGGCCGTACATTTCTTGAAATGCGTGCCTTTTGGTATAAAGGCATTTCCTGGCAATAGAAACTCATCTCTTTGACTATTTCGAATTGCCTTGTGCATCTTTTCTCTGAGCATTCTCCTGAGAGCAGGGTTTGATCATTGTGTCCATTGGAGAACGGAAAACTCTTCAGTGTTGAGTACGTTTGAGGCTGTGAGAGATCAGCTGAATCCGTACAGTTGAGGGCTTCACACAGAAGTTCTACAGTTGCAGACAGAGCTTTATTTATGCAGTATTTGTGCTTGATAATAATTGAGGGTTTCTTGGTGGCGTACTTCTTGCTTCAGGGATTCTTCTTTCAGAGATTCATTTCCTTCTTTTCATGGCCGTACGGACTGCCTTGGTTTGTGTGCCTTGAGAAAGGCGTGTGAAGTGAAAGGGAGAAACGCCTTCTTTTTGAGCTGGTTTTGGCTTCTATCCTTGGCGCCTAGTCTATTCAGTGCATTGTGACCTGTTTCTCAGCAGGAGAAACCCCTTCTGGAGCCTTGGCGTGCCTTCATGCTGATTTTCACCATTTCCGGCTGTAGATCTGGCTATTGCTTTATATAAAATAACTGGAGTTTTTCGGGTATGTCTGTTATGCATATTCTAATTGTCTCAGTATAATAATAGCTTCTGTATTTCCAATTTGTGAATTTTTGCTTTAAATTTCATTTTATGAGCAAAAATATGCTGCGCCCCTTCTCTTCTGTCTATTAAGATTTCTTTAAAAAACTAAAAAAAACAATTAAAGACTTAAGAATTTGGGGGTTTTGAGCGGAGAGCCAGCAGGGCTCATCACAGTGGTATCAGAGCTCACATCCTGCCAGCTTGTGGGGTTTGAGAATTTATGAAGTCAAACAGAGAGGGTTTTGGTAAGTCCTATTTCAGAGGTGGTCCTAGAAATCAAAGAGGCGACCAGAATCCTTTTCCACCATTTCCGTTTGCAGATCAGGAGGAGGAATTAGATTGGGACAATATGGCGAACAGGGCTGGAGAAAGTTCTCATCGAAATAATTGGGAGGATGAGGACAGAGAAGCCAAAGACGTGCTTAGAGGCATGGTTGCAGGACAAGAGCAGGTTGCAACTATTCTTCAACAACTCAGCACGAATGTTCAGAATTTGTCATTAAACAGAGCTCGTAGTTTGGATTCAGATAGAGATGGCAGTATCCATAGACAGCCACAGAGGATTATAGATCCAGTACGCACCTATGAGAGAGCTACATATCCCACGTTCACCAGAGATGATGCTGAGGAAGTGGATGAAGTTGAACAAGGTGGTGAAATAAATTTTGCAGATAATATTATGGCGATGCATGATGAGTGGGATAATTTGCCACCAAGGGTTAAGGAGCACCTTAACTTTGACAGGTTTATGAGCCAGAAGAGAGAGCACACCAGGAACAGGAATGACAGGCGTCCTAGACACAAACAGAGTGATCTTAAACAGGCAACCAGCAAACTAACCTTAGTACACTTTGATGGCAGTGGCAGAGTTACAGCACGTGCCTGGGTTAGTAAACTGGATACTTTCCTGACACTACGCCCCATGCCTGAGGTGGATGCCATTCGCTTTGCAGCACTTCATCTAGATAGCGTAGCACATGACTGGTGGATTCATGGTATGACTACCCTTCATCATGACAGGATTACCTCTTACCAGGAGTTTACTGATAGACTGGTAGAGAGATTTGACAGAAGGGATCCTGAGCTTTTCTTCAGAGATTTAGCACAGCTGAAACAGTTAGGTAGCTTGGAATCGCACATTGGTGAATTCCAAAGACTATCTGTTATGGTGACAGGGATTTCAGAGAGAAGGCTGGTCATATTATTTATTGAAGGTCTTTTCGAGCCCATGAAAGGTTGGATAAAAGCATTTGATCCACCTACCTTACAGGAGGCAATGAGGAAAGCTCGCAGCATGGAGCTATCTACACCTCGTAAGCCTTTTAGCTCGAGCTCGAAGCCTACAACATCATACACGGAAAATAAATCATATCCAAAGAAGGCTGATAATACAGATCAGAAAAAGAAATTTGCAGCCCCTTTAGATTGAGAAACCATGAATGATTTGAGAAGGAGAAAACTCTGTTTTTATTGCAAAGGTCCGTATGATTTTAATCACGATTGCCCCCTCAAACCAAAAGGGCAAAACAAGCATATGGAGTGGTTTTATGAGGAAGAACCATTGACTGATTTTTCTGATCAGCGAGCTCCAATCTATGATATAGATGGAGAAGAATCAGAAAATGAAGCAGAAATTGCAGAAGAAACAGAACTTAAGGAGGCTCATATGTCCAGCATGCAGAAAGAGGGTTCTTTCAGACTCCGTGGGATCCTAGCTGGTCAAAGGGTCATATCTCTCCTTGATACAGGTGCAACCCATAATTTCATCGATTCACGGTTGGTAGAGAAACGGGGTATTCAAACTCAGCAGTTTGAAGGTATACGTGTGAGGGTTGCAGATGGGAACACTCTCGATTGTGAGAGGATGATACCTGACTTGCCTTTGAAACTTAATAATTTCGAGTTCAAGGCAGATTTTTATGTGGTAAACATGGGTGGAACTGATGTAGTTCTTGGCATGAAGTGGCTTCATGCAATAGGAGAGTTCACGCTTAATTTGCGTGACATGGAGATGAAGTTCACCATTGATGGCACAAATCATATTCTCAAAGCCATCAGGGACAGCAACCTTAGGGAGATTTCACTTCGGAGAATGGAGCGTTTGATTTGTAATGATATGGTAGAGTGGGCTGCTGAATGCAAGCTAATGCCTTCACAGTTGGATCAGCAAGCTTCTCCATACCATCCAGATGTGCAGGAACTTCGAATCAAACATGCGAAGGTATTCAGTGCTATTCCACCAGGCAGGCCTCCTGATAGAGGTATTGAGCATATTATAGAGTTGGAGGAGGGCACGAAACCGATTATGATTACTCCTTACCGGCACCCCAAGCGTCTGAAAGATGAGATTGAGAAGACTATTCAGGAGCTGTTAGCTATGGGGCACATCAGGCCGAGTAAGTCACCTTTTGCTTCATCAGTTGTTTTGGTGAAGAAAAGGGATGGTACACTTAGAATGTGTATCGATTACAGAATGCTCAACAGGAAAACCATTAAGGACAGGTATCCTATTCCTCGGATAGATGAGTTGATAGACGAGCTTCATGGAGCTTGCTACTTCTCAAAGATTGATTTGAGAACAGGTTATCACCAGATCAGAGTCCGAGAAGAGGACATAGAGAAAACAGCGTTCAGATGTCACTGTGGACACTTTGATTTTTTGGTTATGCCATTTGGGTTAACCAATGCTCCAGCCACGTTTCAGTCGACAATGAACAGGGTTTTCCATCCTCATTTGAGGAAATTTGTTTTAGTGTTCTTCGACGACATCCTGGTTTATAGTAAATCATGGGAAGAACATATGGTTCACTTGGATGAGGTTCTGAGTATACTTGACAGGGAGTCCTTGTATGCCAAGGAGTACAAGTGTGCATTGGGCATGG
>VDFB02162707.1:0-50099 GCA_007258455.2 Sequoia sempervirens
AAGGATCAAAATAAAGGAGTGACTATGTACATTAACAGAAGGCCAAAAGCATCAAGGAATATTTTAGGGTTTATAAATAGTACATGACATGGGTCAACAAATAAGCAACCAATTGCATATTCGAGGTCTTGTGGCTCATGTATTACGTATGTGCGATAAAATCCAATAGCTGGCAGGGAAGAGTTGCTGTCGATTACAATTTGAATCACTTAGTTACAAACACAGTTACTATGGGGGTGGTACGTACTATGTACCATTTTACCCAACCTCCAATTAATGACTCCAATAAACCATTTTATTCTTATGTTTTTTTTCATAAGTCTATTAGTTTCATTTCAGTAATATTTTTTTATATTTAATTTTTGATAGGGGGACATTGATCGTACAGAGAAGGCTCTAGCCCAGAGAATAGATTGTGATGTATCTTCAGGCACTTCTACCCGACAGGTTTACCTCATTGTAATTGTACAAATTAGATACGAGCAAAACGTTTTATTATTATGTTTTTTTCATAAGTTTTTTGGGTTAATTTCAATAATGTTTTTAATATTCTTATTGCAGTCGACTGATCGGGGAAAGGCACCAGCAGTAGAGGAGAGAATCCATAGTGAGGTGCAGTCAATATTTTGTGATGATGACATCGCTTATTCAACAAACCCTTTCGATACGATAAAGAAGCTCCAAAAAAAATGCAATGAGGAAATGACTAAGTTGATGTTCATAGTGCCTCAAACAGATGAGATAAGAGAGAGGGTTAAAGTATTGACTGGGAGATTACAAAACTTGCAAGTAAGTTGTCATGAGGTCTTTAATTATAACATAAGTTCATTCATGGTTTTATATTTTGTACTCTTTTATGTCATGAACTAAAATATGTGTTGTTTTTACAGGGTTATTTGGCTCCTCATGATGCTCTTGACCATGATCAGGGTATTGCAAGTGCTTCCTAAGGAGTAAGGGTTGGTACAAGTGTCCATCTTGATCTTCCTACTTATACATCACATCATCTAACCCCATCATTCGTGCCTATATTGTCGTCTGAAATGTTGGAAACACATACCATGCAGGCATCCATTAATGCACCCTCTGGCAGCGAACACATACCAGAACATGCGTCAGGACATGTACCTGGGGATGCAAAGGCCACTAGTACTGGTGATGTTTTAGTAGTATTTCCTGGATCTTCCCGTAGTACTAGTATGAGAACATTTCCGGTCACACTTGTGGTGACCGAGGATTTCGTTCACATAAAGATAGAGAAGGTCCCAGGTACTTTAAAATGTTTTAATTATTATTCTATATAAACCAATTGAAATTTACTTATTGATCACTCTTTTTAGACTATTGATCCCATGATAATTTTGTAGGAAATGATGTTTTTTATAAACATCTAAGTGATATTACATTGGAGATCTTCGGGCCCACCATACCTACACGGTGGAATGCCCAAAATGAAGATTTAAAAGATGAGCTCATTAACCATTTAGTTGTGTTTTTCGGTGATAAAACATTCAATCGAACCAAGGTCCTTAAGAAAGCTGGTACCTATCTAAAGTATGCGAGGGACCAATATAGGTCACATTTAGAGAAGAACAAAAAGTATGAGCATCCCCCCATGATTCTGGAGAGGGAGTGGAAGGACCTGTGTTCGATGGAAGGGAGAAGGCTGAAAAGAAAAAAGGAAAAACACCACCGGCCAAGGAAGGTATGTGATATAGAAGCATAAATCTGCAAAAAATCTCGATTAATCATGATTTTTTCCCCAATTTTTTGAAAAAATCATTGACTTTTTGGTCAATGATTTTTTTCCATTTCAAACTGCAAAATCGCCAAAAAAACTTGTTTAAAATCTGCAAAAAAATGTGAATAAAATTGAGCTAATTTTCGCGCAAAAAAAACCATGAGACCATGGCTTGTTGCTTACTATTATGCCTTGATAGATTTTTTCCAAGCATCCATAGCTTGTTTGAAAGCACCTGTTTTAGGCTTTTAGCCATAGTAGCAAGGCAATGAACTGTTTGATAAAATGCTTTGGTAGACATGTATGAAAAATGCAAGAGATAGACAAGGCGTTGAATCAAGCTTCAAAGAAAATTCAAAGAAATGTAGTCTCATGGTGATGGAATGCCATGACGAATGCCATGACAAGCAAATTGCTATGGATTGTCATGGCATTCCATCACGATGAGACTACATTTCTTTAAGGCATTTTTTCAAACAATTCACGCCTTGTCTATGTTATTGCTTACTATTATGCTTTGTAGATTTTTTCCAAGCATCCATAGCTTGTTTGAAAGCACCGCTTTTTGTGCTTTTAGCCATAGCAGCAAGGCAATGAACTGTTTGATAAAATGCTTTGGTAGACATGTATGAAAAAATGCAGAGCATAGACAAGTAAAGGAACGGCTTCAATGTTCAAAGAAATGTGGTCTCATGGTGATGGAATGCCATGCGCATATGACAAGCAAATTGCTATGGATTGTCATGGCATTCCATCACCGCGGAGACTACATTTTTTAGGCATTTTTCAAACAATTCACTGCCTTGTCTATGTTATTGCTTACTATTATGCTTTGGTAGATTTTTTCCAAGCATCCATAGCTTGTTTGAAAGCACCTGTTTTAGGTTTTTACTTTTTAGCCATAGCATGAAGGCGTTGAAATGTTTGATAAAATGCTTTGGTAGACATGTATGAAAAATGTGGTAGCATAGAAAAGAAGTGAAATAGAAAAAAATGCTTCAAAAAAATGTGGTCTCATGTGAATGGATGCCATAGCGAATGCCATGACAATTGTATGGACTGTCACAGCATTCCATCACCATGAGACCACATTTTTTGAGGATTTTTTGAAACAGTTCACTGCCTTGTCTATGCTATTGCTTACTATTATGCTTTGATAGATTTTTTCCAAGCATCCATAGCTTGTTTGAAAACACCTATTTTAGGCTTTTAGCCATAGCAGCAAGGTAGTGAATTGTTTGCTAAAATGCTTTGGTAGACATGTATGAAAAATGTGGTAGCATAGACAACTGTCACCATCAGATATTTATGCAGTTGTAGTATGTATTGTGCAATGTAATCAGTGATATGAATATAACCAATGAAAATCTATTTTCTATAATTCATGGATTGAACTCTGTATTTTATTTGCTCTCAATGTCTGTATGCTATGGAAATGCCATTAATTTTTTTTAAAAAGTAGTATGCTATGTGTGATACTATCAACAATGTAATTATATACATTACTCTTTTTTTTACATAATCTAACGTATTTCAAACTTTTCATAGGCTGCCCTTACACATCGAAGGCAACAAAGGAAAGACTAGAAAAGCATGGGCAACACAAACTTGGCTCTGGTGGTTATATGAAATTAGCATGAATTGTGAGTATCAATAAAATGAAATATTGCATCAAATTATAATAAAATTGAAAACAATTTTGGTTTTATCACACCATAGAAGAAAAATTCATGATCTTATACAAAAATGTAGGGCTCAATTCAAAAGAGTTCCCACGTAAGAGGACTCAAGATTGCCTTCCAGCAAGGCTATGGAGCTCGTGAATGCCTAAGAGTCTTGACTGGGCAAACACAATCTTCCATTGCATCCGACACGCAGTAAATAAACTCAATAAAGTTTATTTAAAATTGAATACTTGTGCAATCTATTCAATATTAATTTCCACCATAAAGTAATTATACTCTGCCTTTTAAACATTCAAGCAATAATAATACTGCACATGACATTGGAATGCAGCCTGGTGAGGGTGGAGCACAACGCAGATGAAGGTCATGGTGTGCATCCCGGTACTTTAGAGCATGTAGAGCGTGATCAACATGTTGAGCATGATCGTGCTAGAGAAGATCAGGAAAGATGTGGCCCCATCGGGTAAAGAGGACCACTCTAAAGTTCTTTTAAACATATTTAATTGCAATTGGTGTATTAATTAATGTAACCTTTCGTGTTTCAACTTTAGAGCATGTAGAGCGTGATCAACGTGTTGAGCATGATCGAGGCTAGAGAAGATCAGGAACATGATGTGGCCCCATAAGGTAAAGAGGACCACCCTCATGTTCTCTTAAACATATTTAATTTCAATTGGTGTATTAATTAATGTAACTTTTCGTGTTTCAATTGCAGATCAGGATTTAGAAGGTGTTCAACATGTTGAGCATGAGTCTATAACAAAAGTTCAGGAACATGATGTGGACCCATCAGGTAAAGAGAACCACTCTAATGTTCTTTTAATTAATGAAATACTTGTAACAATAATAATAAAACATATCAGTTTAACATTTCTTTTTATTGCGCCAGATTCCCTTGTATGCGTCCACGATCCATCGGCGAGAGGGCAGAACAACTAAAGGGGGATAGATATTGATTTAGAAAATGATACTCCACTTCAGCTTTATGTAGCTTTAAAAAAGAAACAAAAAAAAAGTGATTGTAATCATATCATGACAACCATATTTTTGATAATATGTAAAAACTGAAAGAATGAATATTATATGTTAATGAATGAATGTGAATATGTTAATTAATGAATGTTATATGTTAATGAATGAATGTTATATGTTATTAATGGATGAATGAATGATTAATGTTATATGATTGGGTATGGGGAATTGAGAGTGATGTGAGGGAGGGGGGAGGGGCCAAATGAGCTTCCACCATCACGTGGTTGGCCTTGTTAAGTAGAGAATATTAAACTATTCTCGAAACAAAGAGAAGCTTAATAAGGTAATGCACTTTTCAATATAAGAAATGCATCATTTGAAGCATCAAACCAATATGTAGTCTACATGTATGATCAGTCGTCAGTCTCTACAATGGTACATTTCCACGAATACTTTTTTTAAAAAAAATTTGATGCTTCATCGCAATTTCGACGAAACCCACCGACGAATCAATGAAAAGGTTCGACGAAGTTGCTATAGTTGCGACAAAGGTTTTGTCGTAACTCCTTTCCCATTTCATCGCAATTTCAATAAAATTTTGGTGTTGTTTCCATGCTACTACTTGCTCATTTCGTTGCACTTTCGACGAACTTTTGGTGTTCTCCCGATGCTACTCCTTGCTCTTTTCATCGCAATTTCGATGAACTCTTGGTGTTATTTCGATGCTACTACTTGCCTATTTCGTCGCACGTTTGACGAACTTTTGGTGTTGTTTCAACGCTACTCCTTTCCCATTTCATCGAAATGGCGACGAACGATTGGTGTTGTTTCGACGCTACTCCTTGCCCATTTCGTCGAACTGGCGACAAACTTCTGGTGTAATTCGTTGGTGGATACATGAAGTGTTCGTTGATATTCCGATGAAAGTCCGAGCCATTTCACAATGTCGATGACCGATGATTCTTCACCGTTATTTCAACGTTTAATTCGTCGTCGGCCTTTCGACGAAAAAACAGCGACGCAAATATTTTTTCCATTTCGTTGCTTGTCCGACAAAGATTTGTCGAATGACCAACAGACAGCCGTCAGAAAATGGTGTCAAATTCAGTAGTGCCTCTTTCTCTTCTCTTAATTTTGGCATTTTATGCTTGTGTATCTTGTCTTGTTGCTACATATTTAACAAAGGTATGTGTCTCTTTGTGTCTTTGTTGGTTTGCCATGAGATCTTAGACCTTGGGGGATTGATCCTCCTCCTTGACCTTTGTTTTCTTATCTTTCCAACATTTGTACAATTAGACCTCTCTTGATGCATGTTTGACTACTTTAGTGTGAGTTTGAGCTAGGGCTCATCCTCTCACTAAAGTGGGGGTTGAATGTAGTGTTGGAAAATGTACTCCTTTACATTTTCACACTATGTTTGGTCCCCTTAATAAATTGAGCTTAATTAAGCCTTCAATTGCCTAAATTTTTCATCTACAAGCCTAATTAATTTCAATTTCTGAAAGGGGAATTTTGATTTAGTTAGTGCATTTATTATTTTTAACACCCTAAAATGAATAATTTTTTATTATTTAGGTCAAGACCCATTCGCCCTTGGGAAAATGGTTCCCCATTAAGATCTCAAATTCAAAATTTAAACTTGTTTTTGGAGGCATCTTAAGGTCCTAAATTTAAGTTTTAAGGGTTGGCTTGTAATTTTTAATTTTCAAGAAATTAGAGAATTTTCTATAAAAGCAAAGTCTTTTTATCAATTCAAATCCTAGAAAATTCATGAAAGCATTCATCCAAATTTCACAAGAGCTAAGATTATTGTCAAAGGTGTTCAAGAGCATATTTCTCAAGCATTTGTTGCAACATTCAAGATCTCAAGCATCATGTCAAAGTTTTCAAGCATTATGCATGTTTTTGGAGCTAACATTGTGATGTAGGTTTCAAGCATTCAAGTCAAATTTCAAGCATCAAGATCACATCATCAATCAAGCCATTTCATGCAAGATCAATGCCTTGGAGAGATCTACTAAGTTGTAGTCCTTCAAGGGTTTCAAATCAATGGTTTCGTGAGTTGCAACATAGGACTTATTCATTCATCATTCCTTTCATGTTTCATTGTTTCAATTCAAGGTTTGATTAACAAAATAGGGTTTGACCAAGGCAAACCCCCATTCACCAAAAATAAACAATTTTTCCCTCGTGTGTTTTGTAGAGCTTAGGTTGAAGAAGGATTGAAGATCTCTTAAAGTGCAAAATTGGAAAAGGTCAAAGTTGCAAAAGTTGTCAAAGTTGTTGTCAAGTCACAAAAACTCACTTTTAGAATTTATTTTTGAACTTTCGACTGTGAAACCCGGAGGAATCAAGAGTGTAGAAATAGGACCAAAGGACCTAGAAATTTTATTTTAGAAATCCCTCCAACCCATTCACCCTTGGGCGAATGATTCCCATGGGACTCTCAACAACAAAATTTTGATGACAGGTGGAAAAATACTTAACCTTCTTAGATCTTCCTAAAATTTTTAGGTTCCATTAGATGAAGGTTTAATCTTGTGATTTCATGTGTTACTTTGCATTTTTGGGTTTATTTTCTATTTTTAATATTTCTCCCAAAAGTGTTGTTTCAACAGATATGTCATGTCCTATATCATAAGGAAAACAACAAGATCTCCTTCAAGGTTGACTCACCTAAGGGCTGAAATTCAACCTTGGCTTAAGGAATCTCTTTTTCCTAATGAGATAGAGGGAGATAGGTGCATTATACCCCATTTTACCCTTTCTATTTATTGTAAATTATTGGTGAACCCCCATTTAAATAGAAGGGAATCAAAATCCCTCCATCTCAAGGGTCAACTATTGTCTTCAACAATAGGGTGGTTCTTGCCAAGATAATATGTTATTTTTTATTTTCTATTTTTATAGGGTTGACTACCGTCTTTAGTCATGAGGTAGTTCCCACCAAAACATAATTTAATCAAATCTGTAATTTCTATTTTTTTATCATTAGCACCTCGTCATTGGCTTATCATATCCCTCTTTCATAAGCAACTCCTTTATAGCCCTTCTATCATTGTTATTATTCTATTTTCTAATTACTTACCACCAAGGGATTCATTTCTAGTTTCTAATGTGGGTTATTTCCACAATTTCATCCTCATATTTTATTAAGGAGTGGATATCCATAAATCTCTTCCACCAAAAATAGAATCTTAAGATCAAGATTTTTCCCATATAGTTATCAAACGTGTTTCCAATTTTTGCTTAGATATTATAAATTTTCATTTTATACACATGGATCCTAATGATGATGTCAATAAATTTATTTGTGTGTCTAGTCAAGTTTATTTATTGGCATATAGTGACTACTCTCTTTGGTTATTTTACAAGAATAGGTACAAGGACAAGAATAAGAACAAAGGTCAAGATGAAGATTGAGATCTTTCCTCTTGAGTATCCAATACCCTTTACACTTGATGATTCATGTTAATACACTATTCCTCTACTAAATTCCATCCTATCTAGCCTATCATAAGGCTACTAAAGTGGGGGAGAAATGTAATAACAAAATTTGCATATCCTACATCTTCCTTATTATATGTGTATGTCCATTTATCCATAGCTCATTTGTGTGTGTCTTGTGTCATTTTGACCCTTTTTTCCTACTTTACGTCAACTCTATCCATCCATATTCCCTATCATATATTTTTTCCATGATCTTGTTTAGAGATTCTATATTCATTTTAATTTAATTTTGATCATCGTTCCATGTTATAACCCCACCTCAAATTTCCCTTTAATTATCCCCTTTACACCCTTATCAAACCATTAAATCTGGTGTTGAGCCCCATCCTATGTGAAAATCTCATTTTTTTTCCTAAGTCTTGTCTTTATAATTTTAAATTAATGAAAACACCCACCACCCCCTTCAAGATTAAGGTCCCCTAGAAAATGGGGCTTAATTTTCATTTCAAAATAGTGCCCACAATTTGACACCTAATAGGGTGGCCTTGAATTCTTATCCTCCTACAAAAACTTTAAAAGGGGAGCTAATTAATTTCTATGGATTCCCACATACTAAATTTCCATATTTTAATTTCCTAATAAAACTCCTTAAAACAGACCAACTTTGCTTCATTTTAGATAGAAAAAGTGAAATTTTAAGTTGCTCACATGGTTTTAGTTGTTTCTACTCAAACAAAACACCCCAATGGTGCTTGAAAAATTCTAGGAGTTAGCTTCATCTTAAAATTCTTAGATATCTTTTACTTTGATATTGGACAATATTGCAATGGGTTTTATAATAGTAGTTGGTTGATTTCCACAAATGTCAACAAGTTGATCCATTTCCTTTTATGATATTTATAGTAAACTTATTTATCTATTATTTCTATATGATACTCTTCATACCTCTCTCTTATACACACCTCCAATCTATCACCATATATTTCCATCAAATTTTCAATTCATTTTTTCATCTCCCAGTCTCCCTAATATATTGTTCAACCCTATACCTTAGTGTGTTACTATTTCCTCTTGTTTTTTTCTCAAATCCACCATCAACCTACCTTCATACTTTATATTTTTATATCCTATATCATCCCATTTTATTGGCATAAAGCTCTCATGGAGTCATTTCTCCATTTCAATGTATTTACCATCACACTTTGTGAATGCAAACAAAATATGACTTGAGTTCTTTATAATTATGGTTTCAAAATTTCATACCAATTCTCTTTAAAGCCCCAAAACATTTTTGTTTGAACCATCACCTCATTCCAAAAATAATTCCCCTACCCTAGTTTCTTTGTTGAGTTTCCATGAATCATTTACCATCATCATAATTTTTTTCATGGTTATGCCTTGATTTGTAATAATTTCTTAGGATATAATACTTTTAATGCAAGTAAATTAAAGTTTAAATTTAAGCATACTTTATTGGAAAACCTCTTTTTTTATCATCATGTTTCTCACACCTCCCCTTATATTTATGACTTAACATCATTGCTATATCAAAATAATGGGGGGAATGGGGATGTACATAATCATCATAATCAATACCCCTATTAAACCAAATAGATTTATATAATTCTCTATATTAAGGGAACCTCCACATGTTGTATTAGAATAGCTTTTGGATCAATTTATTATTACTTTACCTTAGGTTAATCCAATATATATGTACAACTTAAAGTTAAGTATTTTTATTCTTATTGACACATAAATGGACACTCTATAGATAAATCCATCAAATTCCAAGATCAAATTTAATATATTATAGATAAAGAGATGATACAAGTTGAGGTAATCATATGGACTTGCATGATGAGTATCCTTATAATGTTAGTTAGCCTATTGGTTTTATCGATCATAGAAAACCATATGTTAAAGTTACACATGAGATAAAAGAGAAAGAATAAAATATAAAATCTTATCTAGATATTTCCAAGCCTACATAAGACTTGACATCTTTACATCACACTTTTGTTGATGAGGGAAAACTTCATGATGGCATTTGCTAGTCACATGGGAGCATTGATTTTAGTGATTCAATTTTAGAGAATATTATAAATGTACCCAATTGGGATGGTTGTATTGGATACATATCTTCACCTATATCTCTTACTACTTTCCACATTTTATAATTCTTTTTCCCTTCTTGGCTTTATATTATTTCATTTCCATATTCCTAATCAGCATTTGGATGCTGCAAAGACACCTTTAGACATGCATATTGACACTATTGGTTTTGAACATGGGTTGTGTTATTTACATCACTTCTTTCATGTGTTTCATGTTATTTTCTAAATTTTCCTTTTTCTTATGCCATTTATGTTATGATTTTCATTTACTTTTTCTTCCATTTATCTTGCGTGTCATTATACTTTGTATTTTTGTTTATGCCTTGTTTCTTATGCATATCATATTGCCATTTCACCACCTATATTACGTCTTAAGCTTTTTTTCCCATTTTTTTGGAATTTTTCCTTTTTTGTTCATCCATGTTTAACTCATGAACTTTCCTATGTTCAATATTTAACTCCTATATTTTACTTTCCACATTTTCCACTTATGGTTTCCATGTTACTCATTACCATATATGATCCTATGTTACACGATTTGTTAATTTTCTTATGTCCAATATTTATGATATCTTTTTACATGTCATAGGGTGGAAACATAAATGTATGCCTCACTTATGAGCTACTTGTGAATTCAAAAAAATAAATTTTATGAAAAACACACCACCTTTGATGGAAGGTCCTAAAAATTTATAATTGAGCCCACCTCATTCTTCCTTAACAACATTGGCTTATATGTACTGCGATGGAAAATTTGATTGAAGGCTCTTGTGTGGCACCTAGGTGGTAGCCATTTCCCTTCAAACCACCTAGAAGGATTTCATTGGACATAAATTGCCAAATTGAATCATGTTTGTTTATCAAATGACATCACCATAACATAAATTTAGCATGAATTTAGCCCTCATAGTAAGCTTTCCAAAAAATAGATATTAGTATATTTGTTTAATTTTATAGTCACTATAATTTCATTACAAAAAGTAAATACCTCTATTTGACAGATATGGAAAAATAGCAAACAATTAAAAAAAACATGTCTTTCTATATTGATGTCTTTTTTTCAATAAAAAAATAGCATATATTATGTGATAAGAGTATTCCCAACAGTATTAGCAACAGTATTAGCATTTAGATTGACGGTCTCCTCCACCATAGTATTAGCAACAGTATTCCCTAGATATCATTGTTAACTATTTATGTTTAATCATTTAAGAAAAGATTTTATTTATAGCTCAAGTAATGTGTTATGAAAAAACATTACTCAGTAAAAATAGTAAAAAGCATTAGAAGTGCTTTATTGTAATTTGATTTCTAATTAAAAAATGAAAATTATATAATCTACATATAAAATTTCACAAATCATTAATTTACATTATATTCAAACTCTTAATAATTTGCTTGCTATAATTGATCTAAAAAATTAAAATGTTAATTTCCATGATCCACCAAGGCCAAAAAGTGAAAAACCCTATTGTCTTGTCACCACATGTATATTTTTCTTATCTTATCTTTGTCCTAATGCTTCTCATGTTTATATTGTATGCTATATATTTATGACACACATATGTTTCCATACAATTGTCACACTCATATCTTATGTTCAAATCTCTTACATGTTTATGATCCTTATCATGCTTATCTTGTACATCTCACTTGTTCTTACTCAATCCTTATTTAGCATTTATGACTATCCTTATCTTATAATTTTCCTACATTTTGGGAAACATAGGGTTAGGAGGGGATGAATAGATTGTATTTCCCGTACTAAATGTGCTTTTATGAATACATCTTGCCCATATCATTGTATTCTTACATTTTTGTATAATGTTATCTTTTACAATATGTACATCATATTTATCTCCTCTCCTATAATTCCTTACATCCTTTATATGCAAGAAATTGGAAGGGACCATATATGTCACTAATGTTCCTTATGTTCCTTACTTTTTTTGTGACAAGATCATAGCCATTCCTGTTAGATGCACATGACAATTGAGAGGGGGGTGAATTGGTTGTACATTAAAACATCAAAACCATCATTAACATTCAGATCTTTATTACCCCTTAAACCCTTAATTAGATTTAGCATGAAAGTAAACAAGTGAAACAACAACACATCAAAACACCATGCACAATAGAACACCGGATTTATGTGGAAAACCCAATAAGGGAAAAACCATGGTGAGGATTATCTCACTATATAAATGAATTGCAACACTGAATATAATAGGCTCATTGTCGAAGGGTTCACTTCCCAAAATAAAGAAGGGCTCACTATCGAATTAAAAAGAATAAATTTAAAAGAATTGTTACAAAGAGAACTCCATCTTAGAATAAAAGGAAGATCCACCACAACAACTCTTCACCATCTCCAACCTTCAGCTCACTTTCTTCAGTAACTTTAGGTACACTAAAAATCTAGACACCTTTTGCTCACTACTTTTGATAGCCTTAGTCATCAAAGCTTGCACTCACATCACAACACTTGATCACATTTTTCACCACAACACACACACACACACCATTATCCAACACTCTACCTTACATTTATACCATCCAAAACCTTGAAAAAATTCTCCAAGGTTGGCTATACATCAACACACTTCACCACACTTCCACAAACAACACGCCACTTCCGCAATTAACACTAACATGCTAGGTTGGTCAAATGTGTATTAACGCCCTTAACAACTAAGTTCATACTTAGTTAGGTACAAAGACAACTTTGTGGACCACATAACAAAACTCCACAATATCCATACAACATCTCAGAATATTCCATCACCAACAAAATATTTTGCAACTCTGACACAACCACTTGAAATTGAGAACGTTATCATTCTATGCAACTAGACACACTGGCATAGACATATAACTCACTAACCAACTATGCAAAACATCTCAACGCTTGAAACCTCAAGGGAAAGTAGATATAGACATTATAAGCACATCCCCAAATCCACAAGGCAAGAAACTTCAATGTGAAGAAATGTGGAGTAATCTCATTTCTCCCAGACAATCTTCTTCATAGACACACACACTAGTGAACAAAACTTTTTTTGTTGTACGATCTAGAACCTGAAACTATGGATATAACACCTCTAAACACCTCTAATCAACACATCCAAACTATGCAAGCATAAATTCAACTATGAATAAATGTGGATCACAACACTGAACACCACTTTGTCACACTATAATCTCTTTTATTCAAATTTTATCAAAAGTGCATGGAAATCAAGTGAACTTACTACAACTAGAAATCATATTCATCAAGACATCAATGAAAACACTGATGAAAAAACCATAGCACCTTCTTATCAAATCAAGAAAAGCTCTTGACAACAATCTCCTCAACTATGACAACACCAACATCCTCCCAACAACTTCAATATACAATCTCCATATAGTTGGCATTAATGGCCAACACTAGCAACATACTTGCAATAGTCTCCCCTTTTGTCATTGATGGAAACACCAAAAATCTAAAAAATCATCAACAACAAAAGCAACCAAAAACAACTCTACAACAAGCGACACTCCCCCTAAATAGGGCATCTATTCTCCCTTTACATATGTTTCATAGACTTCTTCTCCCCCTACCCAAGGATTTACTCATTCTCTTAACACTCTTGCTCCTAAACATTCTCCTGTTGTCTTCTTCAGACCATATTCTCTTATGCACTATGGTTTTTCAACCAATTTGCTCCCCCTTTGACATCAATGGAAAAGGGCCATAGACTCATTCAATTCACTTTCTTGTATTGAACTCTTTTGCTCTGACCCTTTGAAAACATTCAAAGGGAAAAACTTTCACCTTTCACACATCATCTACATAGAATTTTTCTTTATTTTTCCATTTTGACATCTGCATACACCAGCAAGCAACTACACTGCACTCACTTTTCTGCACTCTCCCCCTTAGGGGTGCAAAAAATTCTCCATATGACTTCACCAACCAACAATTCTACTACCTACTCCCCCTAAGACTTAGCCTTCATCAATCTAGAACAAAAGAATAAATATTGAATTGCACCACCAGACTGATGCACAATCTTATGCATCTAGTTGAGAAAAGGAGGAAATAACCCCTAACTTTTTCCAGAGATACTCAAATGTATCTTTAGGAAGATCCTTTGTAAAAATATTTGTATTTTGATCCCTTGAAGGCACATACTCCATTTTTACTTCATTTTCTGCAACCTTCTCTTTTAGAAAGTGGTTCTAGATTGAGATATGCTTTGTTCTTGAATGCATCACTGAATTATTTGATATATTGATGCCACTTGTATTATCACACAAGATATAAATAGGTTCATTATATGATGTTATGATATCCTTCAATGTTTGCTTCATCCACAACACCTGTGTGCAAAAAGATGTTGCAACAATATACTCTTCCTTTGTAGTAGATAAAGATACCAAATCCTACTTTTTGCTTAGCCAAGAAACCAACTTGCTTCCAAGAAAGAAATTGCTTCCACTTGTACTTCTCTTGTCATCCACACAACCTACCCAATCTACATTTGTATAGGCACTTAAAGAGAAATTAGTATCATTTGGATACCATAGACCATAGTTCGGAGTACCCTACAAATATTTGAATATCCTCTTTAATGCTGCCACATGTGATTCTCTAAGATCTTCTTAAAATCTAGTTACATGACAAACTACATGCATGATATCTAATCTAGTAGTAGTTAGATATAGCAGTCCACCAATCATTGAGCTATACTTTCTTTGATTAGAATTAGGACATTCATCATTTTTTCTCAACTTGCAACCAATAACCATAGGAGTACATACCAATTTAGATTCTTCCATTCCAAACTTCTTTAGCATTTCCTTGACACATATATATTTTTTAGACTACAGTAATTGGGTAGCCCCCCTATAAATTGCAATGCACCTGGTAAAAAAATTTCACATGACCGCTAATGTTGGTGTGACATGCCCTTCGATACCACAGGGACAGTGGGAAGACTAGACCTCATGACCTCTTGCATGCAACAGGATGCTTTAGCTAATCGAGCTAGGCCCACCACCCATTTCCTTGACATATTTTGACTGTGAAATGAATATTCATTTTTTTTCTGATCGATTTGTAGCCAGAGAAAGAAATTCATCTCCCCAAAAATTGACATCTCAAATTCATTTTGCATATCTTTTTCAAACTTACACATTTCCTCATTTCCTCCAAAGATTATATCATCAACATACACAACCACAATCAAGATTTGATCCTTCTCAACTTTAAAGTAAAGATTGCTATATGTGGTACCTTTATTGAATCCTTGTTGCAACAAGTACCTATCCAATATTGCATACCAAGCTCTATGAGCTTTCTTGAGTCCATACAATGCCTTCTTTAATCTACAAATGATATTAGGATTATTTGATAACTGAAATCCTTCTAGTTGTTCAATGTATACTTCTTCCAACTCACCATTCAAAAATGCATACTTCACATCCATCTGATAAAGCTTGAATTCCTTATGTGTTTCAAAGGACAAAACATCCTAATGGCCTACATTCTTTCCATCGGAGAAAATTTCTCCTCAAAATCTATTCCTTCCACTTGTGAGTAGCCCTTACACACAAGTCTAGTCTTATTTCTAACAACTTCTCCATTCTCATTCAACTTGTTTCAGAATACCCATTTAGTTCCTATTACATTCTTGTTTATTGGTCTTGGGACTAATTCCCAACTCTAATTCTTCTCAATCTACATCAATTCTTCTTCCATGGCTTTGGTCCAATTCTCATCCTTACATGTCTCAATCATTGTCTTAGGTTCTACTTTGGAAAGCAGACAAAAATTTACGTCTTCTTCTGTCATAGCAAGTTTTCTTCTTATCAACACACCTTTGCTTTAATCACCAATGATCTGATCTTCAAAATAATTCTTCTACACATACTTAGGATTCTTATGAATCCTTTTCGGAGCATCTTCCTCTTCAACCCGCATCTCATTTTCCTTCTCTTCTTATTTTTCTTCTTCTTTGCAAGAGGACTCATCAGATTCATATCCTTCTATCAATAGTGAGATTTTATGTGGTTCTTCATCTACTTTGACACTTACACTTTCAACTATATTCTTCAGCCTCTTGGTGTAGCACTGATAAGCCTTGCTTCTTCTAGAATATACAAGGAAGATTCCTTCATCTGACCTTGCATCAAACTTTCACAAGCTTTCTTCATCTCTCTTGATATAACATTTACTTCCAAATACTCTAAAATATTTGAGCATAGGATTTCTTCCATACTATAGTTCATAGGGAGTCTTTGAACTATTTACTCTTGTTTGTACTATGTTGAGTATGTATACTGTAATGTGAATAGCTTCTCTCCAATAGACATTTAGTAGATTTTATTCCTTCATCATTATCCTTGTTGCTTCTTGAATTGTCATATTCTTTGGTGCAGCCACGACAAGAGGGTCCTCAAAGAGAACAATCTAAACCATGCAACAAGATTCACACAACAGAAGCAACACCAACTATGGAGGAAAATGCAGATTCAAACATTCATATTATCATAAATTTCAATTACAAATAGCCGACAACATCTGGGCTTACAGATTCGGCTCACGGGCCTGATACAACATTCCTATACGCTCCTTAATGTGAGCTGAAATCTAACATCTCAAATCTAATATTTATCTAACTTCCTTTCTAATGATCTATTACAATGATTTATATCACATTTTGAGATCTAGAATCATC
This sequence comes from Sequoia sempervirens, assembly GCA_007258455.2. Classification (NCBI taxonomy): domain Eukaryota; kingdom Viridiplantae; phylum Streptophyta; class Pinopsida; order Cupressales; family Cupressaceae; genus Sequoia; species Sequoia sempervirens. The sequence continues at coordinate 16,691 of VDFB02162707.1, forward strand.
CATGTCGGCCAAAGATTATTACAATCTCCAATGAAAGAAAATGTAACGTGTGCATGAATAGGTCAGCCTCAAATTTGAATTACTCCTCAGTGAATGCATAGGATGAAGTTTGGACCTATAATTAAGGTTGGGGACACTCCACAGAACAATTCAAATCATATCGTCGAGATCTGCAAATTACAGGAAAGATCCACAAGCGATCAAGCTAGCTAGCTGTTAGTTTAGAAAATTATTCCAGTGTCGGTTCAAGAAACTGCCATTAGATACGGAAGCGATAAATTTCTAGAAAAGGATCCAACCACGCTCAAATCTTGGAATAAGGAAAAATGAACATGTCCACGATGTACACATAGATTCATGAGGCCTAGTGAGAAAATATGATGAAATGTTGAATCTACAAACTTGAATTGAACAAAGAACTTAAACAAGAACAAACTGAAATGAAAATATTTTTGGTTGATGCAAGATTTCCAAGAACCAAGGATGCTCCTACATCAGACATCCAGGGTTATTTGAAAAATGAGTCCCTCACTTTGTTGGGGCTAAAGGAAAACCAATACGGTGTACCTTAGCCTGAGAAATCCAAGAAGAATCCTCCACTAGTCTACCTTTCCACTTCACAAGATATTCTTTGTAGTGTCTTCCACACGTTTTCCTCCCATCTCTGATATCCAAAATCTCTTCAATCTCATTTGATTGTTGTTTAGGAAACTGATTCTCCAATTTTTCTTTACTGTCTTCATTGAATTTTGCTTCATGGTACTGATGTAGATCTGCAAAATGTTGAATATAGGTGATATACCCATGTCATCTGGTAACTCCACTTCATATGCATTTCCTGAATCAAATTTCTTCAAAATCTTATAGGGTTCAAAATTCCTCATCTTGAGCTTATTATATGTGCCAATTGGAAATATTTCCTTCCTAAAATACACCATCACTTCATCTCCAACTTCGAACTACTTATGTCTCCTCTTTTCATCTACTTTCTCCTTATACTTCTAGTTCATTTCTTCCAATTGCTCCTTCACTTGAGTATGCATTTCTGTCATATGTTCTACAAATTCCTCTGCTTCTGCAGTCCATTTATCTTCCATACTAATGTCTCTCAACTCTGATATACCTCTAGGATGAACTCTAATAACAATGTCAAAAGGTGTCTTTTTGGTACTCCTATTCACTAAATTATTCTAAGCAAACTATGCTTGTGAAAGAACTAAATCCCAACTTCCAGTCTTCTCTCCAATCAAGCATCTCAGCAAATTCCCCAAACTCTTGTTTACTACATCTGTCTATCCACCAGTTTGTGGGTGAAAAGTAGAACTAAACTTCAAATCTATCCTTAACTTTTTCCAAAGTGTCCTCCAAAAGTAACCAACAAAATTTGTATCTCTATCTAAAACAATACTTATAGGTAACCCATGCAATCTAACCACTTCCTTGAAAAAAAATTCTGCTACATGTATTGCATTTGTTGTCTTCTTACAAGGTATGAAATGTGCCATTTTATAAAATCTATCCACCACCATAAATATAGAATCATTACCTCTATGTGTCTTCGGTAAACCAATTATGAAATCCATGTTGATATCCTCCCAAGGTCTCTCCAGAACTGTCAAAGGCTTATACAATCCAACATTTTGACTACTCCCTTTTGCAAGTTGATAAACTCTACAACTTTGCAAAAATTTCCTAACATCCTTATGAATCTATGGCCAAAATTAATTCTCACTTACCAATGCTACTGTCTTATCAATCCCAAAGTGTCTTGCCAATCCTCCACTATGTTTTTCTTTCACCAAGTTATCCCTCATTGAACTTCAGGGTATACACAACTGATTTCCTTTGAACAACATATCCTCCTGAATGAAATAATCCAACCACTGACTCCTATCCTCCAAAATTGGTTCTTTACAAGCTTTCCAAGGTTCTACAAAATCTGGGTCTTCCTCATACAAGTTCTTCAATTCATCAAAGCCTAATACCACTACTCTCATCTCTGCCAGTAAATTCCTTCTCCTACTCAAAGCATCAACAACTCTATTTGAATTTCCACTCCTATGTTTCAAAATAAAAGTATAACTCTGCAAGAATTCTACCCATCTCATGTGTCTTTGATTCAACTTACCTTGACTGTTCAAACATTGCAATACCTGATGATCTGTATACAACACAAAATCCTTAGGCAATAAAAAATGTCTCCACTTCTTCAAGGCTTGAACTATAGCATAAAACTCTTGATCATACACTAAATATCTTCTCCTAGAATCATTCAACTTCTCACTGAAATAAGGTACTAGTCTTCCTTCTTGACTCTATACTACTCCAATTGCATTTCCACTTGCATCATAGTCTACTTGAAATACCTTATTAAAATATGGTAAAGCCAACAAAGGCTGCTTAGTCGCCTTCTATTTCACAACTCAAAACTCTGATTTGCTCCAGATGTCCACCTAAAATCATTCTTATCTCCTCTCATTTTTTTTTTCATAGGACTGCAAATAGAACTAAAATTCCTAATGAACTTCTAGTAGAAACGAGCCAATCCATGAAATGATCTTACCTCTCCAATGCTATCTAGTGTAGGTCATTCAACAATTGATCTTACCTTCTCAGGATCCATCTTCAATCCATCCAAAAATATCACAAATACCAGATATACCAATTCTTCCTTCATGAAACTACACTTCTTAATGTTTATCAGCAACTGCTCTTCCCTCAACCTTTGCAAAACTTGTCTTATATGCAACAAATTTTCTTCTCTAGTCTTACTGAAAATAAAGATGTCATCCAAATAAACAATCACAAACTTACCCAATAATTTCTTCAATACCTCATTCATCAACCTCATGAAAGTATTCGATGCATTTGTTAGTCCAAAAGGCATCACCAACCACTCATACAATCCTTCATTTGTATTGAATGTTGTCTTCCACTCATCCCCTTCTCTGATTTTGATTTGATGATATCCACTCTTCAAATCTATCTTTTTAAAGTATTTAGCTCCACTCAAAAAATCCATAATGTCATCCATCAGAGGCAAAGGAAATCTATACTTCGCTATGATCTTTTTTATGGCTCTAGATTCTGTACACATCTTCCGTTCCCCATCCTTCTTAGGTGCTAGCACAGTAGGTATTGCACAAGGAATTAAGCTTTCTCTAATCAAACCCTTCCTCAACAATTTTTGCACTTGTCTATTCAACTCTTCATTCTTTGGAGGTGTCACCCTATGTGCTGCTTTATTAGGAAAACTAGCTCCAGGAATCAGATCCATGCAATGAATAATACTCCTCACAGGTGATAACCCATCAGGTACATTATCTGAAATGATCTCCTCATACTCTTTCATCAAATAGTTTATCTCCTTTGGTTATTCTTTTGCATGCTTCAAGTCTTCAACCTTCTTAGGAACCAAGGCCTAACACATGTTCTCATGTCTCAATCCATCTAGAAATCTTCTTCCATAAAACAAACAAATTCTAGCACTCATGCAAACCTCAACTTTAGGAACATCTTCCAATGGCAACAAAGTCTACTTGATCCCATTAGCAACAATGGTATATCTCTTCTTATATCCATCATGAATAGCCTATATATCATATTGCCAAGGTTTTCCCAACAAAACATGGCATACATCCATAGGAATGATATCACACAAAAATTCATCATGGTAATTTCCTATCTTCAATTTCACCAAACATTGTTCACTTACCTGTATCTTATGCTCATCTTGAATCCATGCTATTTGGTAGGGCTTTGGGTGTTTCAATCTTTCCAAATTCAATTTGGTCACCATTTCTTCAGAAACTAGGTTCTCATAGCTTCCACTATAAATGATCACTCTGCAACATTTACCAGCTACCTTGCATCTGGTATGAAACAAATTCTTTCTCTGCAACGGTTCCTGCTCCATCTCACTTTGACACAATACTCTTCTATTCACCAACACTTCTCCATCTTCTAGTTTATTAGATGATCTGACATGGTCTTCCTCAACAAAGGCTATCCTTCTATTGTTCTCAGTCTTTCTGCTTGTCTCCCCCTAATTGCATTCAAATGATCTATGTCCTTCTCCACCACATTTAAAACAAGTTCCCCTGAATACTGTTTTCTCCTGTCCTCTATCATCTTTTCTATAACCCTCATTCTGGTAACCACCATATCCTCCTCTCCGGTAAGAGTTTCTGTCACCCCTATGGTATGAATTATCATTCTTATTGACTTCCTTATCTTTATTCTAATCTCCAAAAGGTCCTCTTTCTCCTCCAGTAAAAGTTCTTCCTCTCTGAAATCTTCCACCTCTTCCTCTTTGTCTCTACTCATGTCTTTTATTCAACTTCTCTTCTACTTTTAGGGCACATTGGTATGCCTCTTCCACACTCTGTAACTTAATCAATCTAATCTCATCCTATATAGATGACTTCAAACCATTCACATATCTGGCTACTTGGTCGATCTCATCCTCTGAATGTCCAGAACTGATATTCAACTTGTAGAATTCCTCAGTATACTCTATCACACTTGACTCCTACTTCAAATTTTCCAACTTCTAGAACAAACTGATATGATAATCTATAGGCATAAACTTTGTTTTCAACTTATTCACCATCCGATCCCATGATTTTTTCTTCTCCTTTCATCTTCTTTTCCTATCTGTCTACAAATGTTCCCACCAAAGGGATGCATGTCCTTTCAACTTTGTACATGCAAGTTTCACCTTCTTATCTTTAGTGGTACCTTCAAAATCAAAATACTTTTCCATCTTTGTTATCCAATCAATCAATTCATCTGAATCCAACTTAAGTCTATAGTCCGGTGGATTGAAATGTGGATTAGTATTTACTCTAGTTAGGGATCTTATTAACCTCTCTTCTCCCTTATCAAGGCCAGGTTGATCTTCTCTTTCACTTTCTTCCTGTACTTCTACCTCTTCATCACTCACATCATCAACTGGTTGAACTCTCCTCTAGGTCATTTTGACTGCATCTAATCTAGTAGTAATTCCTCTCAACATCTACATTAAAGTTGGGTCTGCATTTCCACACTCTCCATTTCTTCTACCATTTCTTCTTACCACCATATTTACACAAGTCCTTGCAGCTGCAGGTTAGATCCTCAGTTTTCCACCCCACAAAAAATCTTCAAAAGGACTCTACAAATTATGACAATCTCTCACGGATCAAATCTCGCTTTGATACCAATCTGGTGCAGCCATAGTAGGAGGGTCCTCTAAGAGAACAAATTGGACCATGCAACAAGAGTCACACAACATAAGCAACACAAAATATGGAGGAAAATGTAGATTCAAACATTCATATTATCAGAAATTTCAATTACAAACAACTGGAAACATTTGGGCTTAGAAATTTGGCTCACAAGCCTGATACAACATGCTCAATTACAACATTCCTATATGCTCCTTAATGTGAGCTGAAATCTAACATCTCAAGTCTAATATTCATCTAACTACCTTTCTAATGATCTATTACAATTATTTATATCACATTTTGAGATCTAGAATCATCCGCATTGGCCAAAGATTATTACAATCTCCAATGAAAGAAAATGTAACGTGTGCATGAATAGGTCGGTCTCAAATTTGAATTACTCCTCCGTGAATGCATAAGATGAAGTGTGGACCTATAATTAAGGTTGGGAACACTCCATGGAACAATTTTAATCACACCATTGAGATCCAAAAATTACGGGAAAGATCCACAAGCAATCAAGCTAGCCATTAGTTTAGAAAATTATTCCGGTGTCGGTTCAAGAAACTTCCATTAGATCTGAAAGCGATAACTTTTCAAAAAAAGACCCAACCGTGCTCAAATCTTGGAATAAGGAAAAATGAACATGTCCATGATGTACACATAGATCTGTGAGGTCTGGTGAGCAAATATGATGAAATGTTGAATCTTCCAACTTGAACTGAACAAAGAACTAAAACATGAACAAAGAACTCAAACAAGAACAAACTGAAATGAAAATATTTTTGGTTGATGCAAGATTTCCAATAACCAAGGATGTTTGTACATCATTCTTTCTCTCCACCACTACATTCTGTTGAGGTGTTATAGGAGCTAAAAAAATGCCTTTTTATTTCATGATCTTCACAAAAATTGTTAAACTCATTGGAGGTGAATTCTCCACCTCGGTCAAACTTTAAGCTCTTGATTTGCATATCCATTTCATTCTCAACCTTTTAACTTGTTTAGGGATTTTGATTTTTCTTTGAGAAAAGTTACCCAAGTCATTCTAGAGTAATCATCAATTAACAACATGAAATACCTATCACCTTGAAAGATTCCTATTCTTGTAGGTCTACATAGGTTTGTCTACACCAATTCTAAAGGTCCTACAACAAAATATTCTTTAATTTTGAATCTCTTTCTTTTTTACTTCCCAACTTGGAATGCATTGATAGGCTTTGTAATTCTTGGTAGATCTGACACATTCTAGACTATCAAAATTGATGTGACACATTCTTCTATGCCATAGAAAACTTTCATTGATTTGAGTCATAAAACACTTAACATTAGCACCTTTGAGTTGATAAACAGTCCCATTTACCCTTGTTCCCGCAACAACAAGAGTTTAAGAACTTCCTTTTTTGATTTCACAACCACCATCCTAAAATAAAAGATTATGTTCTTTATTACACATTTGTCCTACATTCAGAAGATTATTCCAAAGACCCTTGACATAAAGAACATCATTTGTATTATGCTTGCAATAAAAAATAAATGAAAATTTTCCACATATCTAAGCAAATGTATCATCACCAAACTTAATAAGACCACCTTCAAAATTCTCAAGTTTAACAAAATTACTCTTATCACCTGTCATATGATTTGAGAATCCATTATCAATTATTCAATTATTTTTCTCCTCTCTAGCATGAAAACAATCATCGTAGTTCCTTTGATGTTGTGACCTATTTTTGAGACACATTTCTTCATACATATTTTAGAGTTATTAGAATTATTTCCCACATTTAGAGCTATGAACAATCATTCATCATTTTTATCATCTAAGTAGTTAGATTCATCATCAGATATGCTAGCATCTTCTTTAACATAATAACTTTTCTTGACAAATTTGTACCTTTATTATCCTTATATTTACCACTTGAAACTTTGGTTGGACATCTTGAAGCATAATGACCTATCTTTTACAATTGAAACATATGAAAGGTAACTTACCTCTATATTTTCCAGTCCCCTTTTTTATTCTCCTAACAAAATTTTCTTCTATCTCTTCAAGATCATCCAGATTTGATCCATCATCCTTCTCTATTTTGTTGTCTTTAAAACTAGTCTCTTTTCTTGAATTATTTTGACCAAACTCTCTTAATTCAAAAGTAGTTAAAGAACCAAACAACTGATCTCTAGAATAATGATCTAAATGATCCTAAGCTTCATCAATAGTAGCAACTTTAGAACTATAAGATGTAGGAATATTTCTTAATACCTTCTTTACCACCTCATCTTCCTATAGTTTTCCTCTAAGGCCATTGATGGAATTGAAAACTTTCTCCACTCTATGCATGTATCTTGCAATATATTCATCCTCTAAAATCCTTAGGTTTTGAAACTTAGTCTTCAAATTTTGCATCTTTTCTTGCTTGACCTTATTATCTCCTTCATAGATACTTTCCAAATTCTTCCAGATTTCTTTACCAAATTTGTAGCCCATAACCTTCACAAGTTTTCAATTAGCAAGACCACTCAAAAGAGCATTCTTTTATTTTACATTGTTCTCATGTTCCTTGATCTCATCATCAGTTGTCAGACCATTAGTAGGCATGGTATATCCATCTTCAATTGAATTTCAAACTCCAAACCCTAGGGAAACAAGGAAACCTTCCATCCTAGTTTTCCAAAATGCATAATTTGTCCCATCAAACAAAGGAGCCTCCTTCATATGTACCATCTAGATCTACCTCAAGTGGTTAAGCTTCTATAGAACCCCAATCCTAATACCTGCAAGACACAATAAACAAACACATAGATCAAATGCAAGCAAGAATCAAGATTCCCCATGAAATCCATTAACAATGCTCAAACTAGGAAATAAAATGAAGAACAAAATAAGAAAACAAATGAAATCCTAATTAAACATGCAAACTCTTTATCCCATGGGGGAATTGGTGCTAATTTGATGTGAAAATTGGCCCTTTCCCAACTCCTATGATGCAATATTGATGAGTGATGAAGGTTGATCCACTTTGTTGAAGATTCAAGTGTGCTCCATGATGAAAAACTTGCATAACCTAGTTAAGAATTTGATAAAATGGATGAAAATGCTAATGCTTGAAGATGAAATTGATTATAATAAGTTTGCTCAAATTGTGGATGATGAAATGAGGAATGGAGCCTCCTATTTATAGATTGACAAGTTGGAGAAATTTTCCAAATGAAGCAATGTGGGACTAAAATTCAACCAATGCCAAGGTGCCACTTGTCAAGATGATAATGGTTGAGGGATGTGCACATTTTCGAGAATGTGCAAAGAGGGGGGGATTCAAATTCAAAAGATGTCTTGAAGGATGAGGTGAAAGGGTCTTAAATGCCAAGTAGGAGACATGTAAGAGATAATGTAAGAGGAGTTAATGCCATGCTGGAGGATAAGACATGTGAGAGGGAAAATTCAAATTTGAAGAATATTCCATCTTGATTCCCTTTTGAATGATAATAGAAGAAATAATAAATCAAATAAATTGATTTATTGTGCAAGTGGGAAAAGCTAGAGGATGTGACATGGATTAGATTAGATTAATCAGGATTTAATTAATTTAAGAGAGGATTAAAAGTGATTTGATCCATTTGATTTAGATTCATGGATTAAAATAAATCAAAAGGAGATGAAAATGATTTGGACTTAGTTAAATAAATATTTTGATTTATTTAACCAAAGGGAGGTGATGTTAGATTAAATTAGATAAATGTTTAATTTATTTAATTTAATAGGTAGACTTTAGAGATGAATTAAATAAAATTGATTTATTTAATTAAAGGGGGACTAGGGTTAATTAAACCAAATTGATTAATATAATTAACAAGAGAGAATGACTTAATTAGATAAATGATTATTTATTTAATTAAGGGACGAAGAGTGATGATAAGCTGAAGAGGTGATTTGGGATGAAACAATGTTAGTTAATTAGGATCAAGTGCATGAGATCAATCAGTATATTTTACTTGTCTACAACTTCTTTCAAGGAATCTTGCTATGATACCAACTGTTAGATGCATAAGACAACTGAGAGGGGGGTGAATAAATTGTACATTAAAACATCAAAACCCTCATTAACATTTAGATCTTTATTAGCCCTTAAACCCTTAATCAAATTTAGCATGAAAGTAAATGTAAGTGAAACAACAACACATCAAAAAACCATGCATAATAGAACATTATATTTACATGAAAAAACCATGGTTAGGATTATATCCTATATAAATGAATTGCAACACCAAATACAATAGGCTCACTATCGGAGGGCTCACTACCCAAAAAAAAGAATTGCTCATTGTTGGATTAGAAAGAAGAAATAAAAGAATTGTTACAAAGAGAACTCCATCTCAGAGAAACAGGAAGATCCACCGCAACAACTCTTCACCATCTGCAACCTTTAGCTCATTGCCTTTAGTCACTTCAAGTACAATGAAAATGTAGACACCTTATGCTCACTGCTTCTAATAGGATTAGTCATCAAAGCTTGCATTCACATCACAACACTTGATCACATTTCACACCACAACGCACCACACACCATTCTCCAACACTCTACCTTGCATTTATACCATCCACAATCTTGAAAACATTCTCCAAGGTTGGCTATGCACCTCAAACATGCAATTACAAAATAGGTCGACATAGAACACTTTCACAGTGGAAAGAAGTGAAGGAAAACCACACCATGAGTTAATTGGGACCCAAATATACATCAAAATGCTTCCAAAAAAAACACACCACTTTTGTAATTAGCGCTAACACACTAGGTCATCCAAACCTATATTATCTCCCTTAACAATGCAACTAAGTTCATGCTTAAGTAGGTCCAAAGAAAACTTCACTGACAACATAACAACACTCCACAATATCCATACAAAAGCTTAGAATATTCCATTATCATCGAAATATTCTACAACTCTTCCACAACCACCTCAAACTGAGAACACCATCATTTTATGCAGCCAGACACACTGGCATAGACATCCAACTCACTAACCAACTTCATGGAACACATCAACACATGAAACCTCAAGGGAAAGTAGATACAAATATTATAAGCACATCCCCAAATTTTCAAGACAAGAAACTTCAATGCGGAGAAATGCATAGCCATCTCATTTCTCCCAGACAATCTTCTTCACAAACACACACACACTAGTGAACACAACTTTTGCTACTATACGATCTAACACTTGTTAATTAGGTAGCAAGAAATGGCAACAACTTCAACCCAAGAATTTTGTTCTAGACCAACACTACTAATCATACTCCCAACCTTCTTCATTAGTGTTTTGTTCATTCTTTTTGTCACTCCATTTTGTTGTGTAGAATGTAGAGTTGTCTTTTGTCTATTAATACCACAATATTTAAATTTTTTATCAAAATCATTAGAGAAAAATTCACTACCATTATCAATCCTCAAACATTTTATTTCTTTTAAGTTTGCAATTCAACCATTTCTTTTAAAAAATTTAAATTGATTGAAAATTCCATAGTTACTCTTTAGAAGATATACCCATGTCCTTCTACTGTAATCATCAATAAAATGAAACATAATACGTGTGTTTTCCAATGGAAGGAACATCTACAAGACCAAACATGTCAAAATAAATAAGATCAAACACACCACATGATTTATGAGAACTGAAGTAAAACTGAACGCAATTTTGTTTACCATAAATGCAATGCTAAAAAAATCAAAATCGATATTATGATTAGACAAACCTTCAACAAGCTTTTTAGGCCCTTTTCTCCAATGTAGCCAAGTCAATAGTGTCATAACATAGTCTTCTCTACAAGTAATGTTGATTCAAAAGAAAGGGCACCCTTGGGTACCTAGAAGCCATGAACATCTCCTAAAGGTGAAACCCTCACCTTTTCAAATGAAGTAGCCACATACTCTCTTTTCACATAATTACTATTGCACTCAATAGTGTATTCATCAAACTTATACAATGTGTCAAATTTGACACCTCTAGCGATCACTATAACACCTATAACCATCTTGCATCCTATATTATAAAGGACTACTTGCACACCTACATCTATTATTTTTCTCATAAATAATAAATTATGTGTTAATCTAGGGATATGCAACACACCATTAAGCCTTTTTATTCTACCATCAGGAAACCTGATTCTAACTTTACCATAGAAAACAACATTTAAATAAGAATAATCACCCAAGGACACCTTACCTCCATCAAATTATTCATATTTAGAAAACAAAACTCTATTAGAGATCATATGGAAAGATGCACCTAAGTCAATCAACCATGCATCATTACCTACATGAGTGGCCAAAGCTTTAATGAACACATCACCATCTTCCTTCTCAAACTCATAATCAAAATAAAATTTCTTCTTTTTCTTATTATTTTTTCTTTACACTCCTTACAAAAATGTCTAGTCTTACCAAAGTTCCAAAAAATAACTTTGAAATTTCTAGGATATTTTGATCTCTACTTGGACTTGGATTTATCATGCTTTTCATCCTTCTTTCCTTTTTGCTTAGGTCTTACATGAATATTTAGGGCCTTGTTGACACTGATAGATACATTCCTCCTCATCTCTTCAGAAAGAAAAGAACCCACAACATCTCCAATCTTCAAGACAACAAAAGTACTCCCAATAGCCATAACAAGAGAATCCCATGAATCAAGAAAAGAACAAAGAAAATATCTAAAATCTCTCCTCCTCATCCATTTTTACACCAACTAATGTCAATTGAGTCACCAATATATTGAACACTTCCAAGTGGTCTACAATTCATCCACCTTCTTCCATTCTCAAGGAATTCAATTTCTTCCTCAAGAAAATATTGTTCACTAAAGATGTAGCTTGATATATCTCACCATGTTTCTTCCATAGTTTCTTTGCAGAGGAATATTCATGGATATTGATTAAAATGGAGTTTGATAGAAAATATATAATTAAACCCTTCCCTTTATAGTCCATAACTTCATATTGAGCAACCAAAGTAGCATTTGTAGGTCTTGAAACATTATCATCAATAGTATCACATATATCTCAATCAATTAGCATATCCTCCATATTTAGCTTCCACATCTCAAAATTGTTTCCCATAAACTTCTCTACCTCTATTCTCCCAAATGAGCTTGTCATTTGAAAATTATTGTGCAACAAGATCATAAACTATCTTCTACACAAGATCCTACTTAAAACTGGATTAGTTCAAGAAAGCCAACAACCCATAACTGAAACTAAAGGTGATCAAGCTATGATACCACTTGTAAGGAAGCTAAGGTAGTGGAAGAACTTGCTACACTAATATTGAGAGGAGGGTTATGCAAAAGAAAAAATATATTTACAACATTGATAAAAATTAAATAGAAATAATCATAAATACCATTCATACCACAACACAATTGTTTACATGGGGAAAATCTTTCAAGAGAAAATCCCACACTCCAAAACCTACCCAATATATTATTTTGAATCAAGATGATTACAATATACTTACAGAGAAATATTTTTCAAGAGTATCTCCAACTAGAGATTTGGAGGCAATGAGCAACATCTACTCTCACACCCAATATAACGTAATACATAACCATAATACAATTCCATCATAAAAGGAGGTTTTCCTTCTAGGGAAAGAAAAGCCAACATTATCTCTACCATCAAATGTGTGACCTAATGATGAATGACCCATATTTACAAATAAAACATATAAAGAAAGTTTGGCTTTCAAGAGTGCTACCCTCAAACCCCCATCGAGCATACAACCCCAGACCCCCCTACACCCCTCGTGCCCAAATTGTAAGGTTGAAACATCATTTTTCTAACATCCCTTTTATTCCACATCACAAACTGTATGTTTTAATTTACCTATACACATGCATAGGTACATCCCAATTTAAGTCAAAGTAAAATCTATGGTTTTAAAAAGATAATTTGGACTTTAAATACTATTAGATACATTCTATTATTAAGTTATAATATTGGGAGAGGAAGAATTTGGGACTATAATAAAAAGAGCAATTAAGGGTTAAAAATTAAGTGTCAAGAGAGCTAATATGAAAATAAATACAATGAGTGTCCAAACCATGACCTAAAGGTGCTAATAAAATGAGTGAAAGTTAAATAGAACATGCAATATAATCATGATGAGGTCAAGTGAATAATAAGATGGAGCTAGATGCTATCAAGAACCAAGTTTATTATTGCTACTACTTTGTGGTGAATTAGAAAATAATGAAATTGTTGTAGTAATTCGTAGTTAAGCTACACATCATAATATTGCATGCCTTTTGATGAGACAATTCTTTCATAAAAAACATATTTTTCTTAGATGCAACCTTATGTATTATGAATTTATTAATCATGGACCCTTAGCATATATACTATATTAGGTCTCTTTCTTATGTATCTAGACCTAGTTATTTTTATGAGTATGAAAATAAAAGTTTCTATAGTAAAGCTTCATCTTGTTGTCCAAGTAAATATGCATCTTCCCACATCTATTAAGGAGCTTGAAGTGTTGCATCCTAAACCTCACCCTGTATCTAGAAAGGAACAAAAAATTTAGGCCTCCTAACCTCTCCTTCTTGTTGTTGAATACAATTAGTTGGACTTACCTCAATTGCAAAAATAGACCAAATATCATGCAAAGAGAAGTTCATTATCAACTAATTATTTTTTATGGATGCTACTTTTCTGAAGTAGAGACACGTGTCAACAAGCTTTTTTACTTGATGGAAAAAATTGAGATTAAAAAATAGGACTTATGGTTGATGTTTTTAATTAAGAATCTATGTGGGGATGCATTAAAAAGTGGTATAGCATATTTCCTAGTTATCATTTCTCTTCTTGGGATTTTTTTTTTTAGCCTTCAATAAGAGAAAAAAATGTGGATTTGAACCCTCTCATTTTTCCAATAATCTACAAGTATTAAATGGTAGGAGGGAGAGTTTGTTTCATCTTTTTATGATAGGTTTTTTGCTACTTTGTGTTTTATTCTTGAAATTTATAAGCTAGATGTAGGCAATGTGTATTGACATGTTTTGTGAGGATTTTCAGCCTAGGGTAAGTCTTCTCCCACTTGAGTTTAAGACTAAGAACCTAGACTAGATCCTTGAGTGGGAAATTGTTGTTGAGGCTTCATATACAATAGTTTCAAAGGATTAGATTTCCTCTTATATAATCTTGACATTAAGCTGTATGTAGCATGTTTGAATATTTTTCATGAAGTTGTACTCTGTTGAATTGTGTAAAATATGTAATTACATCATGATATGAGATGTACCAATTTTGAGATTATTTATGTGTTGCACAAAATTATGTTTACATTAAAAAAGTGTACACTTATTTTTATCATTTGGAAGAACCTATATTTTTAAATTTCTAGGGTTGGGATCAACCCATAAGGTCAAACCATGGGAATGGGACCAATTATTGATTTAATTTAAACCCATGGGATCAATGCCCACTAGTTAGTTTCTATATTTTGGTGTGTATTTTATTTTTTCATTTATTTTTTATTATGATGGAGTAGCTATATCTTCTTTTTACTTCTATGATTGAATATGGAGATAGGGATTCATGAGAGGCTACATAACCAACCATTTAGTTATATGCACTCATTGCCACCCATAAATTTTTACTTCTCTCTTATAGAGGTGGTTGGGTTTTGACATATATACATGTTTCCATATTTGTATTATGACACTTGAATTTTAAATGTATTCAGTGAGAAATTGGACTTTGATATCAACACTTTTATTTTTCCCACTACTTAGATTTTCATACCAACACTTAGTGAGATTACAATTCCTTTGGAGTATTTTTGGTAGATCATGCATCTCCTAGTGAAGTGGAGACAAGTTGAGAATCACCGTGCCACTTAGTAGGAGAATAGGGACTTGTACTAGTAATACATTGGTTGATATAGATACAAATGTGATAGAGTCCTATATAGTAGGATTATCCTTTGTGGTGCATCTTGTGAGCACAAGTGGTTACTATTGATAATGTGTATTCTTATTTTACTTGATGGTAATGGTTTTTCTATCCCTATAATATTTCTTAGGTTTTTGTGATATTGATAAGCATTAGAGGCTATTCAAATATGGTAGAGACATTCTTTATCATATGCACAATAATTTACATAATAATTTACATAGATTGTAGATAGGATATGTACCAATATTAGGGACTTAATCTCTACTTTACATGGGCATGTGATCACTTTCATATTCCACATTACTTAGGTTTATCATTAGCAACCATGATGGGTATTTTGACAATATATTAGTAATTAAGTCCAATAGGTAGAGGGGAGGAAACTTAGAACATGGTGATATGTATTTTACAGACTTACCCTTATTGATATCATATAGAGGTTGAACCAAAAAATTCTTATTTATGTCAATGATAGATTCCAACTATGTTACATCAAGTATTCTAAGTGGTTCAATGCATAAAAGATGATAGTAATGGAGTGATTATTATTTGACAAGGTCCTTCAACTATTCAATATTTGTTAAATATGGTGTGGTACAACACTAGCTTTAAGTATAAGTAATTGGATTTATGTCTAATTTAGAGAATTATTAAGTCTTATTTTTCCTTAGAATTCGATATGACAATGCTAAATACTATATGATTGGTCTCTTTAAAAAATGGAAAACAATTATTAAATGCGAAAAATTGTACTTACAAATTTATAGCATGTTCTCAAAAGAACTCCTTTTGTGTCTTTTTTCACTTGAAAATAAAATTGGATAATTTTTTAAAAAAAATATATAGATGTGAGTTGAAATATTTTTGGGTGAAACCATTTCGACCAGAAAGGTTTCAATTGAAAAAATTTCACCCAAAACCCTTTTAAATTAAATTGTTTATGTGAAGTTTGATGAAATTTGACTTTAAAACATTACTTAAAAAATTTTCATTAAAATTATTATTTTTCCATGCACTAGAGATTAAAGTTAGCTATTTGGAGAAAAAATAGGGAAAAAATTTGTTTGCTCTTTTTTTTGCAATGTCCCATCAACCTTACTTTTTTCATAAATTTTTAGAAATTGAAATTATTCTCTTAAAATTAAAAATATATATATATATCAAACCAATTTTAATATATATTTTAAATTACAAGTATAAACTTCATCAAGATTTTTACATTTCATTAGTTATATTCATTTTGAAAAATTCAAAGCAAAAAGGCCACTTTTATGTGGTCCAAGTTGAAAAACTGAATTTGTGTTAGTCATTTCCTTTATAAAAATGTTGCACAAGTTTGTACTTAAATATTTGATAGACTAAAAATAATCTAGAGTGAAGATTTTGTGTATGGAAAGTGGCTAGTATCCACTATAAATGATAATGTACACCACACCAATATAAGGAAACTTCAAACAATTGTAAATAACATATTTGATATCTTGTGTTGCAGTGAGCCATGGATGGCCCAAGAGGATACAAAAGTGATTTGAAGTAGAAATGATGTTGAAGGATATGTCTAGGGTCTTTGGTTCTACATAGATATAAAGGGTAATGGAAACCATGGTTAGGTATAGAGAGGTCAGCATGCATGCACACAAACATGCCAAAATTTTCATACACATCTCTATGCAACTAGTTGATGTATAGGAATTCATTTGTCACTACATTTACTATGCTAGTTGGGTCAACCAAACAAACATGAATGATTTTCTAGTTAAGAAAAATAGGAATATAGAGAGGTCCATCATATACACTAGTAGGCACAACAAAAGAAGAAAAGTAGATGGTGGGCTTAAAAACTAGTCTAACTTGAGGGCCTCAAGGTGTAGGGTCCACCATACCCACCATTCTAGTATATGGTGATGAGGAAGGGAGAGAGAATTTATTTAGCACTAGAGAGGTGGAAGAGAGGTGGAAGTGAAATGGATGAATGAATCATAATTATGACAAGGTTAAAGGGGTTGGTGGATGAATGTTGTGAAAATAGGTTGGTATAGTTATGAAGGTTTTGGTTTGGTGATGTGAAAAAAATATTACTTCTATCATTCACTCATTTTATTTGGATGACATTTGAGACAATAAGGTCATGAATTATGTGTTTCAAGCACATACATATTTCTATGAAATGACTATGTACACATTGGAAATGAAAGATAGTCTAAAAACCATAGGTAGGTAGGAGTGGTTTATTTGTATAAGGGGGTATATAGCCATTAAATGTATCATGTTATTAAATATGATTTATTGTAGAATAGAATGAATGATTCAAAAAGTGGTGTGAAACAAAAAAAAATTGTGACCGCAAAGTTAAGGCCATCACCTTGGATGAAGGTGAGGTTGTATATATCTTAATAACAACACATGCTACATTCTTAAAGAATTTTGTGTTATTTTTTATATTTTTTATTAAATTATGAAGAGGGATTAAATTATGTAGCAAGAATAAGTGAGGAAGAAGAGGATGCATTAAATTAACTAACTATATGTTGGTAATATTCTACGACTATGCAAAAGTGTGGAAATTATGGATACCTCATGAGTAATTTTCTATCCCAAATAAGAGGCTAAAGGTTTCCAATGAAAACCCTATGCACATATGAATTGAGGAGTGTATATAAAATCTTTGAAAATAGTGGTTGATAGTGAAAAATAAATTTGGTGACTTTCTTATTAGAATCCTATTTTTTGTGTTCACCAAGTTAGTAAAAGTGACCTATGGTCTCATGTTCACTTGAAAATATTATAATAATTGGTTAATAATTTGATTGAATGATATAATAAAATGATCAGAAAGGGATCAAAACCAATCCAACACCATTTCTTTTAATGAATGTGGATTTTTATTAACATCTTGTCTTGAAATAGAAAATCACTACACAAGGTAGTGAATGTTGAAAGTTGTGACTATGAATATCCCTTTCCACTGTATTTCTCAAAATGGGGCATCTCAAATCCTACAAGAAGGTGTGTATCTATAATATCAAATGATAATGGAATGTGGCAACAATAGGTGGTGGTGATATTTTCTAAGTTGAAACAAAGAGAAGTTGCTATTGTAAGTTGCCAATGTTTTGAATATGCCAGATTATAATAGGGTCTATGGTATATAATGGAACAGATTTAATAGTAAAGTCAATTGAAATTGGCTATAAAAATAATGGTTATGACATCATGGTTTGGGATGGGATGGCTTGTGAGGTTATGTAGCTACCAACAAAATATTTGAAGGGAAAGGGTTGAGTTTGAGGAATATGTCTATATGAGAAGATGGAGTTAGATGTCAAAATCACAAAAGTGGCCACATGTGTGGAAGATTTCATGTGGGCACTTAGAGTTATCATGGACATGTAAATTTTATTGTGTAATATTTGAGTGAGATTCCTAGGTCTTCTCATAGATAGTCACTATTATAGAAAAATAATTATTCATAATTAGGGACATACCATTAAAAAATATAGGCCTTTCAAATGGTTGCACAACTAAGTCCTCATGGCATCAAGAATGGGGACATAGGTGTGATGTACTTATTTTCCAACATTGAATTTTGATTGATAATCTACAAGTATTATTCTAGTTGGTGCAACTCATATTGAGGAGGCATACAAAGGGTGGCTTTACAATTGAAACCTCCCTTGAAGTCATGATATGTTATAGTAGGAGTAAATAATATATTATAGTAGGAGTAGATAATTTAGGAAGAGTTGTACTATTTGCATCTAAGAAAATTTTTAAGATGTCTAAAGTTGTTTGAATGTGAGTAGTTTGTGGTCTAGAGTGAGATTTTAAATTTTGAACACTATTATGAAAAATATGATTAAAATAGAGACAATGGGTTGTGAAGCTCATAAGAGATAGAGTGTAAAAGATTCACAACACACAATGCAAGTTGATGAAGAATTTTTTAATATTGAATTATTTTAAAGTGAATTGAAAATTTTAAAATGTTAGATTTATCAAAACGTAATGGGTGAACATAAACTAGTGAAGAACATCGAGTTCACCAAAATGTTCTTTGTCTTCTAAGTTAATTTTTTTAGTAGACTAATATAGGATAAAATTAATTTTATGGAAGAAAACTTTTATTATTGTTCTAAATATAGAAAGAAAAAAATATTACTAGAATATTATAGGATTTTTAAACTTAGAAAAAGTGTTTTTCACTAAGTTGAAATAATATGCCAAATGATGAATAGAAAGGAGCATGGAGCCAAAGTTTAAAGGTCTCTATCATGGATGCCTATGGAGCACATGAATATCTATGCAACATAATGCCATCCATATAAATGGTGTAGCATAAAATGCTAGTAAGACATATTTTCTCACAAAATATATGTCCAAATATACACAAAAAATAAGCACAACATAGTATCAATCTAAGTGATACAAAAAATGAAAATAAATAAACCAATATTTATATTTTGTGGAATAAAATGATAAATAAAAGGAGAGAAGATGAAAAACCTTGTGTGATTGAGAGATCCAAAAGAACTTGTAGCTAAGACAAGAGGATAGGTTAGTTCTACTTAGCATCATGACATGAATGGTCAAGCCCCCATTTTTGGCCTTTAAACATCCATGAGCAACTAAAATGTAAATTTGATAAAAGTGGGTGCTCTTAGCCTATGCTTGCATATAGAAACTAAATGTAGTGACAAGGAGCTTTGAATATTACTCCCAAGTCTACAAAGAACAATAAACTAGTACATATAGACAAAAAGGACGTGAAAACCTAATGATACCAAAAACACTATAATAGATTTTACAACAATTAAAGAAACACAAGAGATGGTAGGAGCACTATCACCTCAAGAGATGAAAACTATAAAAATACAAGAGAAATATCACCTAAACAAATGTAGACAAGCCAAGGAAGATTTAGTTGGATGTAGAGTGATTCAAAAACCTTCAAAAGAGTGTTGGAAAGTGTTATGTTGGTTCACATGAATATTTTTTAATACCAAAGAAAGAGATTGTTGTGAGTATAAGATTGTTGTAGAATGAGAGATTGCTTGATAAAAAATCAAGGTTACATGTTCAATTCATGTTGGGTTCACCAAAATATAATGTATGAAAATTAATTTAACCTAGAATGTCCTTTTTCTTCTAAATTAAATGTTTTCATTAAGCCACTATAGGGTAAAACTAGTTTTATGGAATAACTATTTTTGTATTGTTCTAAATATAGAAAAAAATATTATCAAAGTGTTCTAGGATGTTTTAAACTTGGAAAAAAAAATCACTAAGTTAAAATAATATTGCAAATGAGAAAAAAATTAAAATGAATTGATTTTTTTTTGTAAAACTAGGTTCACAATTGTAAATGAATAGAAAGGAGCTTGGAGCTGGAGTTTAGAGGTCCCTGCCAAGGATGCCTAATTGGTGTCTAGACATCTATGTGATGTGTTGTCAATTATATGAATGCTATAGCACATAATACTGGAAAAACATATTCTCTCACAAAATGTGTGCCTAGTTGTACACACAAACAAAAGGACAAAAAAGTAGCAATCTAAGAGATACTAGAAAAAAAAAAGAAACAAACTAATCTATGTATTTTATGGAATAAATGATAAATAAAAGGAGATATGATGCAAAACCTTGTGCAATTGATAGCTCCAACAAAAGCTATAACTAAGATGAGAGGTAAGGGTGGGGCTACTTAGTAGTTTTCTAGGAATGGTCAAGCCCCTATTTTGGTCTTAACCTATGTGTATATATAAAAGCTAAGAATATCACTCTTAGGACTACAAAGTGTAATAAACTAGCATGTGTAGAAAAAAAGGATGTGAAAAACCCAATGATGCTAAAAACACTAAAATGTATTTTGTGAAAATGAAATAAATAGAAGAGAAGGTAGGAGCACTATCATATCAAGATATAAAACCTACAAAAACCCAAGAGAAAGATCACCTCAAAAAATGTATACAAGTCAAGGAAGACCCAGTTGGATGTTGAGTGCTTCAAAAACCTCCAAAGGAATGTTGGAAAGTGTGCAAGTTCGCATGAATATTATTCAATGCCAAATAAGGATATTTTTGTATGTGAGTTTAATATATTTGTAGAATGAGAGATTACTTGATAAAAATTAAAAAATGGAGTTGGAAGGGAAAATATGAGAATCCAAACTACCTTTTAAAATTTTGAAAGGAAATGGCTACACTATTGGAAAAATAGATAGTTCATATAACTCTGGCGGAGACTGACGTGAGTTCTATAACCAATATGAAATACCAACAACACTTTAATAGCCGCTTTATGATATATTTGAAACCTTCATTATCTTTGTGGTGGAAAAAGAGAAAGTTTTGCTAACTTGATCAGGGACTGCTGAAGTTACATAAACTTGAAGAAATGCCGAAATGACTTAGGTAGCGACCAAAGTTGGACTTACAAAAGTTAAGATAACTTTAACAAACACTGCCACACGAGGAGAAAATACAACGCTGGAAATTGACCATTGTGGCAGAAAATGAAGGGGTTCTAAAAACTTGGGCGGTAACCAACATGGCTACCATAAATTCACCGAAATGCCGCCAACATAGAACTTAGCCAAAATTTGGGTGGTAGACAGATTTTTGAGGAATGGAAAACTGTGGTAACAATTGGCTCTGACTGGGTATGAAGACTACTCAAGATGAAGCAAGGAACCCAGAAGTTGAATTTGCATGATTAGTGCTTTATCCATTGGGTGAACGAGTCGGGATCAAAATTTGGACCAAAAACTCTTAGACACCAAAAAGAAACACACAAAAATTGAGACGACAACCTAAACTAACTATGTACAAAGAAATTCTTGATGGGAACTCACATATGGTAGAGCTTGAGTTCATGCCTGTTAAATGGAATGGGAAAAGGGGTATTATCAAGATAAGTCAGGCAGAAAGTGTTAGGACAACATTCCTAAATTACTCTGAATGGATCCTTCCATAGCATCAAACTTTTTATATGCACCCTTCAGCTCTCCGCATTTATCCCACAAAAATAACAAGTATCCGATCATAAATCTCCTTGGTCTAGCCTTCTTGTCAAAAATATTCTTAACCTTGGCTTGATGCAAAGTAATCCTATCCACCATTTCACTCCATTGCTCTTAAATCTTAGCTAGGTACATAATGTTTTTTTCTAAAGCATCCTAGAACTCTTGGTCTTCTATTGCAAACTGCACCTTGCATACTGATAGTTTCAGTGGAAGAGGAAAAACACTTCTTATTCCATACACTAACTCAAAAAGATTAATTCCTATGGCCTTCTTTGGAGTTTTTATTTCTTCCCACAATGCCTCGTAAAGATTTTTGTACCAGTCCTTTTGGTTATCATCCACTAACTTCTTAATGATGTTGACCAAATTCTTATTATTGGATTCATCCTAACCATTTCCTTAAGGATAATAATCAGCCAAATGAGACAGAGAAACTCCATAATCATATAGAAAAGGGAAATTTCACTGGAGGAGAAATTGATAGCATTTTCAGTAACTAACTTATGAGGTACCCCAAACTTGACTAATATATTTTCCTTGATGAAGTCACAGACCACTTCTGAAGTTGTTCTTTTTACAAGAATCGCTTCTACCCATTTAGTAAAGTAATCTATTGCAGTAAGGATATGAGTGTTCTCGTTGCTTGATTGAGGGCTAATAGGCCCTATGAAATCCAGAACCCATTGTTGGAAAGGTCCATGGATCACCACAGGCCTAAGTGGAAGTGTTGCTAGTTGAGGTCTGCCTACAAACCATTTACACTTCTCACATCTTGCTACCCAATAGTACGCATCCTTAAACATACCTGGCCAATAGTAACCATGTCTTAGAATCTTGAGTGCAGTTACAGTGGAGGAGAAATTCCCTTTGCATGCCTCATTGTGAAATATTCCCAACAACCTCTCCTATTGGATTTTGTCAACCCATTTTAAGAATGCGCCATCCAACCCCTTTTTGTATAAAGTGTCATTCCAAATAACATACTTGGCTACCTTCAATTTAAGATTCCTCATTTTCTTTCTTGATAGGTGCTTTGGGAATTCTCCATACGTGAGATAATAAGCTATGTCTGAGAACCATTTGTCTTGAAGGCTAATTGTTAACACCATAGGGAGGTCTTTTTCATCTTCTTTCTTAACCCGATCTTCCGCCATTATTTTACATAATCCTCTACCCCAAACCAACTTTGTGAGTTTAATATCTAGGTCATATTCTTGCACCTTTACAATCCATCCTCCTCTCCTGTTACAACCAACATCCTATTGAGTAAGGATGCTTTTGATATAGGGTTTGGAACATACACAATTGAATGTGAGTGTAATATATAAAAGTGAAATTGTTTAACAACTTTAACAACCGCAAATGCATGCTTCTCAACTTGAGAATAATTGAGCTCATGCTTCTTCAATGGTACACTCATGAAGGCAATAGGTGCTTGTACATTCTGCTCATCAGCCTAGAGTAAGATAGCAGACATGGTGTACTTTGAGGTGCAATAGTAGATGATGAAATCCTTATTGAAACTTAGGTGGACTAGAACAGGGGCCTGAGAAATAGCTTCCTCTATATCCTTGAAAGCTTGCGTACCAGTTTCATTCCACTTGAAAACCTGTTTCTCCTTCATCATTTCCACCATATGTTTAGTAATCTCTGAGAAGTCTGGAAAAAATTTCCTTAGAAATTTAACTTGACCAAAGAAAGATTTAACTCTCGTTTTGCTAGAAGGAAGACTCAATTGAAGGATAGCTTTAACTCTTTCTAAGTCTATTCTCATGACTCTTAAGAAGAAGATTTTATAGAGACTTGCAAATACAAACAACTCTTAAGAAATAGATGTATTTAATAATGTCATAGCTTTGACTCATACCCAGAGATGATGAATATGATTACTTGCAAAATCTAGAGATGAAATTCAACACTATGAAACCCTTGTGAAATCGATTTGCAACCAATTAATATTTCTCCACCAAATAAATGCATCCAACTATTTTCAGATCCCTAGCCACCCAAAAAGTGATCAAATGCAACTCTAAACTCAAGGTGATTTCATCCTTAAGTCATCATGCCTTGCCTCAAGACTGTACGACCTAGATGTGTGTACTTTCTATGGCCTACAGTCAGCAATTTGTACAGCCCAACAAGGTTCAAATCACTCTTAATACCTTTAGCAATTGTTGTCTTCTTATTTTCAATGATGAACTCTTCAGACCCACTGTTGGCCTCCTTTAATGGTTCAACAACTAAGCCCTTAAAGTTGTAACTTAGAGATTAGATATCTGCACTAAGTAGTTATCTTGCTCATCATGAAGGTTCATTTCATTGTCAACCCAGGGACATGAACTTGAAATGGGTCAGCACTATCTATGCACGAGGACTCAACTATAGTCATCCTTATCAATAACTAGAAAGGAAACAGTAATGAAAACAAAATGCTTGAAAGGAACTAGCATAAGTACTGAGCATGATTCGACAACTAAATTGAACTAGAATGAATGACAGAAATAGAAATCTCAACAAATAGATAGGGAGTTACTCTATCTTCCTTGGTTGTAGGAACAAACACAGAACAAAGTTCCAATGGCTGCAGGAACAGACAACTACTAAGACCATAACTAATTACTGAACAAAAAAGTAACTGCTAAACTAAATGGGTGGAATTCACACCAAGTGTGCCCCCTTGAATGATTCTTCCCTAAGCTAACTCAGATGTAGCAAATCAAAATATCAATTTATTCATTGAAAACATGATTACATCATATCAACAACATGACTGCATTCCTTGAAACTGAAAATGCAAGTACAATATCAAAACATCCAACCTTGTGAAGAGGGACATCTGATCATTGTTTATAGAAGGAAAGCTTTTAATTAACCCTAACTAATGAGGCAGTTGAATCCATTAGAATAGAAGGACGCCATTTATTGAAAGCATGAAAAAGAGGAAGGAAGTTATGTATGCACAAGACTTTAGTCAAACCAATTTTGCCTCAACGAGGATTCAGCATAACAACACCTCATAAATCTACTCAACTAATAGACATGATCATTTAAAGGTAAGTTACAACTTCCACATGAGCTGGGAGTTTCCCTCCATTGGAAGTTTTCCCTCCATTTACCTCTTTAATGACCATCTTTTTGACTTCTTTAGCAACCGACCCGCTGACATGAACTTCTTCCACCTTGAAATATTCATTTATATCTTCATCCTAATGTGAACCTACATAATGACATTAGAGTGCACAAAAAAATTGTATATCCATAATCACCTTAGAATAACATTCATTCAATCACATATAAAATTAAAATAGATATATCACATAACATGTTAATATCATCAAAAGTCACAAGGATAAGTTCATGCCCAAAGTTCATAAATTTAGGGAAATGACATAGGGAGTGTCAATAACTAGGTGCTAAAGTCTCATAGTAACAACAAAAAACATATGATAAACCCTTATGAAAAATGAGTCATTATTTGGACTCATCATCTCTCCCCAACCTAATGATTTGTTGGTCCTCTAGCAGAGGGAACTCAATTTATTTTCCTTATCAGAGCCTTGAAGTCACCAAATATTATCTTCCCTTATTCAGTCTCTATAATATTTGAATTTGGGTCCCAATAGAACCCCTACTTGCTTTCCAGTCTGCCCCTCCTTGGCCTCTCTGTATCTACATCATACTAATCTGTTTTGTATTCTAGCACTGGCCATGATAGAATGGGTGGTTCAAATATCAATGGGAGCCAATAGTGCTACTTCATCCTCCCAAGATGTATGTACCTAATGCTCCATTTGCAAGCCGTATAATAGTTTTGTAGGGAATGGGGTTCAACCTATTTGAACCAATCTGGTAAATCATTCCATCTCTATGATATATACCCCAATACTATTCTTCCTATAGTAGTAGCTACCTATTCATATTCTAAGTATGCTTCCTCCCTAACAGACATAATCCTTTTTTTATTCTAGATTATAAAGAATTTGGTGCCATGTGTAGTAAATATTTGTAGGATTGCTTGATTCAACTCTTAGAGATAAGGAGGTATGGAGTTCTCTTTCTTTGTATATTTTGAATTGCTGCCCCCAACTGATTTCATTTTGAATCCATGATATTAATGCCCTTAAGTGAATATCCCCAATGTACAACAATGGATTTCATTCATGGTCATTGGGAATGACATAGTTATGTAAATACAATTTACATAGTAGATTTTTAACTTCAAGAGAAGAGGATTGGTAAGCTTGGAAAAACTCTTGTGGGGTTTCAATGGAAGGGTTTAAACCAAAAATGACCCTTGATAACTTAAACGAAAGATGACGCTCTTTTAAATGCAGTGCATATACCCATGGGGGAGTTCTGCATGCCATCATTTGTGGTACTAGAGCCACCAAATTTTCTACCTTATCCTTTAATGGAGTAATCTTTGCATTCTTTTCCTCAATTTCTGCATTTTTCTTTTTGACTTCTTGTAGTTTGTTTTTTTCTTTATTCCATTCTTCCTCTTTCTTATGCATTTCATTCCATAAGTCTAGGGCTACTGATGCCCATGAAAAAGTATGAGGTTTATGCCTTCCTACTAGGATCTTTCCTTGCATTGGTTCATGATGTTCAACTTGCTCTGTTTGCACTAGTTCTTGTTGTTCAACTTGCTTTGGTTGCAGTGGTTCCTGATTTTCAGCCTACTCTATAACAATAGTAAGTTCTACCAATCTATGTTTGCTTGTTCCTCAGGAATTTCTTCCACTTCTATATTTACCTACCCCTTAGGAGCTTCTTCCTCCTTCCTAGGTTTCCTTCTAAGTCTATGGATCCTTTTTGGAGGCACATCAGTAGCTGACTCAGTTAGTTTTTATTTCTTTAGATGTCTTTTTTTTTTCCCAGTGGCTGCAGGATGACCAATGTCTTCAGTTTTCTGTCTTCTAGGGCTAGGTTTTACTTTTCCTGGAGATTGTTTCTTAGCCTTCCCTTTACTAATTTATGCTTTTCTAATTTGTTCTTCCTCTCTCTAAATGGAAACCCTAGTGCAAACTGTAGTTTTAGGAAGAACATTGACATTAGGGTCTAAAGATGAACTATCTTCATCCGTATGCTCTGATTCAGATGAACCAATTTCTACTGCAGACTCTGCTATAGGAAGGTTTGTGCTAGGGTTTACCCTAGAAATTGAAGCTCCAAGAGTAATTTTAATAACCCCCTCATCCCCACTAACCCTATGAGTTAGGGGTTGACCTCTAGGACCCACATTTTCTAATCTAAATTTATCAATGTTCAAAAATTAATCCCATGGCATATTGGACACATCTTGCAAGGATTTTTCTACCAACAATTTAATCAAGCAGTGATGGGAAACAAAATTTTCCCTACCTTTCTGTGTCTCAGCAGCCATGATTGCATGAAGATTGTATAGAACATTTGGCATGATCATCCTCCTACCATGTCTCATGTGATTTAGAAGCTTGAAATGTATAGAATGAAGATAGGACTGGCAACCCTCATAGGTAATATATTTGATAATGTAGATGACAACTCGTTTCCATTTTTTTGGAAAATAAGTTCTTGTCCCTTGTTTTTCTATAACAGGTGGAGGATCACTAGGTTTAGTGAATTTTTCCCCAGCTGATCTAGCATCACTAGAAGTAGGGTAGGGTTCTCCTTCAACAGACAAACCTGTTACTTCAGCAATCCTCTCTTCAGTGGCTATAACTTCTAGCCCTTTCACCATTTCCTTACCATCAAAAAGTGTTTGTGCAAATTCCAAGGCAATGCCATCATTGAAACTATCTAGTTTTAGAAGTAATCTAACCATCCACAATTTATGAATTCGTCTAGAGACAGTGAATCCTGTAGGATTACCTAGTGAACTATAGGTTCATTTTTTATCAGTTGACCTCCCATTGCTTCTACTTACAGTATGGAAAACACCTCTACAAAGGCTTCTTTCCTACAATCCTTCTTCTGAAAACCCAATTTCCTTTCTACTTCCTGCAACTCTTCACTAGTACTAATGCCAATGGCATATGACTTCTCAATTTACCTTTTTAGTGGCATTATGATTATGACTAAGGTAGTAAAGAATACATAAAGGAGGGATATCATTAAAGAAAATGGCGACGTCTTAGTGTCATATCATGCATACAGGATGCCACTTCAACTACATCATTTCAAATTTGCTGCCATGTTGGTGCATGAATGACATGTATGACATGTGGGTTCACACTCCCCCCCAACCTATATAAAGGAATGTGTTCGCACAAGTTGGGATGTAATTATGATGTAACAGGGCATAGTAATAATATGTGTTATGTGAGATATCAATATTAAAGTACATCAATTAAATAAATGCATGTAAGGTAATTAAGATATATTAAGTTGTTATGCGCATACCTGAAAAGTTGGAGTGCCTTTTACAAAGAATATGGAAAGAAGTACCGGTCACTAGAAAAGTATGCTTGAGCTTATTAAATGAAGTGATGATGGATTGAAATGATGGTGGAATGATGGTGAAGTGGTGGTGGAGTTGTGGAAGATAGAGAAGGGATGGAGATGAATGGCTGGATAGGTTTATTGATGGAGAAGTTAATTCCCATAAAAAGTGGAAATCTTTATTATGATTGCATGCGTACCTTTGACTAGTCAGAAGGATGGACACTAGGTCTGCTTCCTTTGGTTGCAGCAACTTCAGAGTTCTGGTATTCAATAAATTGTTGCATGAACTCTTTTTTTGAGGCCGGTTTATGGTATAACTTGAGATGATGAACATTGACCAGGAGATTGAACCTAACAAGATCAATTGTTGTAAGCTAAACAACATCATTAGAGAAGACCTCTACAACCTCATATGGCCCCAACCACTTGGTTTGTAGTTTTCCTACATTGTCCTTATACCTGGAATCATAAAGAAGTTCCCAATCACCTGGTTGGAACTTTTCTTTGATGTATTTATCATGCCATCTAACTCTCTAGTTTTGCACCATCTTAGCATGGTGGAGAGTTGATTTCCTCATCTCATCTAAGGAATTTAGTTGCATAACCCTATCCTTCTATGCCTCAAATATATCTATTCCAAGGTCTAGTGTTGTTCTAAGATTTTGGTGTTCAAACTCTATAGGCATCATTGCTATTTTTCCATATAATAGTTCAAAGGGAGTAAAACCAATTGTGGTTTTCCAATTGGTTCTATAGGCCTAGAGAGCTTCTAATAGCCTATTTTCCCAATCTTTTCTATGGATTGCTACTGTTTGGTCAAAATAGATTATATTTCCCTATTTGTTACCTCAGACTAGCCATTGGATTGAGGGTGA
Organism: Sequoia sempervirens; assembly: GCA_007258455.2. NCBI lineage: Eukaryota > Viridiplantae > Streptophyta > Pinopsida > Cupressales > Cupressaceae > Sequoia > Sequoia sempervirens. The sequence goes on from VDFB02162707.1 coordinate 46,175, forward strand.
TAGGGTGTGGATTTTCTATTCCTGACATTATACTCATTCACCAATGCTATGACAAGAGTGGATGTGAACTGAGCCCCTTGATCAGTGACTATCTCTCTAGGAACTTCATAGTGTGTGAAGATTTCTTCATAGAGGAATTCTACAACTTTATTGTCCCTAGCATGTTTAAAGGATTTGACCTCAACCCACTTAGTCACATAATCAATACAAACCAAGATGTAAGCTTTTCCATTTGATGGTGGATCAATTGGACCTACAAAATCAAGTCCCCATTTATCAAATGGTGTGATAACTACTTGAGGGTATAGAGGCATCTCATCTGATTCAGTTGGTCGGCCCATCCTCTGACATCTATCACACTTCCTAGTGTACTTTCCTGCATCCTTATGAAGTGTAGGCTAGTAATACCCTATATTGAGAACCTTCATGGATGCTCTCTTAGCTGCAAAGTGCCCCCCACAAGGTTCATTATGGCATGCATGTAGGATATCATAGGTTTCATCCTCTCTTACATATATTCTCATCACATGATTTGGTCCAGTATAGAATAAGCAACTTGAAATCCATGAGAATGGAAAAAATTTCTCAATAAGAACCCTTCGCTCTTTTGGAGAGAAATGAGGGGGAACTCTCCCTATAACTAGATAATTGGCCATATCTACATACCAAGGTGTGTGCACACTGATGGAGATCAAATGTTCATCAGGAAAGGAGTCATCAATGGCTTGAGTGTCCTCTGATGTAGTCAATCTGGAGACAAAATTTTCCACAACATTTTCCTTACCTAACTTATCTATGATGGTGATATCAAATTTTTGTATCAACAACAACCACCTTGCTAACCTCCATGAAATCAATGGCTTGTTCATAAGGTATCTTATGACTGCATGGTCTATATGGAAAAATATTTGATATCCTATGATATAATGCCTGAACTTGTTGAGAGCATAAATGACTACCAATATCTCCTTCTCTATCACTATGTAGTGTAAGGAAAGCTAGATGCGGAAGCAACTCTCCTAACGTCAAAAACTCGGGGAAGAATGTAGAGATACCTTTTAAGTTTTACAATTACAGTCCAATTAAGATGCACTAGAAAGAGATTACTGAAATAGAGAAATAGACAAACACATATGAACACCAAATATACATGGGAAAACCCTTACGGGAGAAAAACCCACCACACCAAGAGAAGTCACTTTGTATTACAGTAATAAAGATTACATACAAAGATTTGACTTATCTTTCTAATGTCAGTTTATAGCAGCATTCACCATGAACAACCTTGATACAAAAAATTCACGTTATAGTATTCATAGAATAGAATTCATCCACTGATCATACAATCACACATCAATCCGTTGATCCATCGAACCAGACATCATCTACAACTCCAAAGTAAATCCATGATGCCCCTGTCAGTCGAGCTTCCTCTCAGTAACCGCCACAACAATCCAATTGCTAGCGGTTCCCATTCGGCTCCTCTGATTGGCTATTGATTCACCACGTAGGATGGTCTTCTCTCGGTCAAAGTGATCAACCTGTGTTGGCATGTCGGTGAGACACTAACCGTGTCTCCCCAATGCCACAAGACTTAACTATGGATGTCGCCAAGAGTCATCCTTATCGCCAAGATGTTACATCAAGTCCAGAGAGCTATCGCTCAGACTTTTCCATGTCGCCAAGACCTCATACCGATGATCATCACATGTATCGCTATCGCCAAGACTTACCGCTATCGGTGAAACATCATACCGAAGCTTCAAAGTCACACAAACGTGAGTTTTCCATTCTATGAGACAATCATCTTTCACTGACAGATCATACCGAGTCATTAAGGGTTATACCGAAACATTCAACATTCAGCAAGACATACCACTATCGCTAAGACGTTACTCTGAGATCTTAAGTCATACCGAGCACCAAGCAACAGTCGGCAAGACTTCTATCCATCGCTAAGAATTCATACCAAAGTCTTTGTGTCACCGCGAAGACTCCAAGTGTATCCCCATTAGCGAGACCTTCATCAGTCGCTGAGACCTCATCCCAAGACCTTTGGGTTACCCCGAGTAAATATTGTCAGTGAGACATTCCTATCGGTAAGACTTCTTACCGAACACCCAAGACTCTCCCCGAAGGCTTCAACAGAAAACATTATCGGCAAGACTTTAGCTATCATTGGGACTTCACATCGAAGTAAGCCTTTCGGCCAAGGGTCTCCCCGATATACAATATGAATGGCCTATCGGCCAGAGATCTCCACTTGGTAGGAGGTCATACCGAACACATGTCATAGCGATAGGATCATTCGGTGAGACTGAAGCAAGGTCACAATGACCTAAACTTTTCAACAAGATTCAAGCTGCTAGTCGGCCAGACACAAAATATGTCACACCGACTTAGCCCTTTCAAAGGTTTCAGCCTGTGAGATTGAGGCACATATTTCCAAGAATCTCCCACTTGACGAAGATCACACAGGCACCTCCAGAGCACAACGAACCTACTGAAAATCATGGGCACTAAGGCCCATCAAACTAGCACACCACCTGAACTTGTCTATGCTCACTGGCTTCGCCAATGCATCTGCAACATTCTCTAGAGTATCAACTTTTTCCAAACTGACCTTTCCATCCTCCACCATATCTCATACAAAGTGGTACTGTACATCTATATGTTTCATCCTAGCATGGAAAGTAGGATTCTTTGCCAGACAAATTGCACTCTGACTGTCACAAAAAAATTGTTATTTGCCCTGCATCAAAACCAATGTTAGAACACAAACGTTTTAACCAAACTACTTCTTTACAAGCATGTGTAGCTTCCATGTATTCAACCTCTGTAGTGGACAAAGTGACTACAACCTACCACTTACTCATCCAACTCACTGCACCACCATAAAACATGAAAGTATATCCACTGGTGGACCTCCTGCTGTCAATTTTCCCTGCCCGATCAAAATCCACATAGCCTCGAATACTGAGAGTCCTCTATGATTCAACCAAGTTCCCATGGTAACACAAAGCAAACTCTGAAGTGCCCTTCAAATACCTGAAAACTCTTTTCACAGCATCCCAATGTGTCCTTCCAGGATTAGCCATAAACCAACTAAGAACTCCCACTGCTTGGGCAATGTCTGGCCTTGTACAAACCATTGCATACATAAGACTACCAACCGCACTAGCATAGGGTACACTGGTCATGTCCTCCATCTCAGTAGGAGACTTTGGACAGTCTTCAACAAATAGCTTCGTTCCCTGCAAGACTGGAACAACTAGTTGCTTACAATCATTCATGCAAAATCTTTCTAGAACAGTCTTGATATACTTACTCTGACTGAGCCAAAGTTTTCTACTATTCCTGCCCCTGGTTATCTCCATCCCGAATATACCTTGCTGCACCAAGATCTTTCATTTCGAACTTAGCAGACAACTGAGACTTAAGATCAGAAATCATCAACTTACTATTGCCTATGAACAACATATCATCAACATAGAGAGAAATAATAAGAACTTGATCACTTTCAACTTTGTAATAAACACAATGATCAGATTTTGATCTCACAAATCCCAAAGACAATACAAAAGTATCAAATTTCTGGTACCACATTCTAGGTGACTGGTTAAACCCATACATAGACTTTTTTAACTTGCAAATTAGTTTCTCTTTACCTTTTTCAACAAAGTGCTCAGGATGGGACATATAGATTTCTTCTTCAAGATCACCATGAAGAAATGTTGTCTTCACATCCATCTATTCGACCTCTAAGTCATACGCTGCTGCAAGTGACAAAAGAAATCTGATAAACGTCAGCTTAGCTACACGAGAAAGAATCTCCCCATAATCAATTCCCTCTACCTAGGAATAACCCTTCGCAACCAATCTTGCCTTGTACTTTTCCACACTGCCATCCAGACCAATCTTCTTT